>CM076580.1:116046806-116406529 GCA_034641835.2 Pinus albicaulis | reverse complement strand
ATGGAATAGCAAAGCAAATAAAGGATTGAACAACAATTCTGAAATAGAACAGCAAGTCTAAAATGGAACAGCAATTGAATAACTAAGTCCCGCAGGTTGTAACCAAACTTAATCTATTAACTCAAATGCATTCTTTGCAATCAAATAACATTCTTTCACTCTAAAAGCAATTCACACAAATCACACTAATGGAACAGCAATAACTATTAATGAATTATGGAACAGTACTGATAAATCAGAAACGCGCACAACACGAACGTTTAGTATAACAGCTCTGTAACAAAACAGTAAGAACATGCAATTAACTCTTGAAAGGATTAATAACTTGATGCGGAGTCAACACACGATTCTATCTGTAAAAAACCTCAATGATTCAATCTTTAACAAAGCATGTAATATGAACTTATAAAGCATATCAAATTACCAAATAACAATGATAAACAAACCACACAAAAGTCAAGTCGTAATGGTACAGAAGCAAGTGTCCTTCGGGGCCGGGCCCTTAGCCTCCAAGGATACACCGCTTTAAGTTAATCCAGACGCAGAGATGAAATAATCACCAAGCTTTTATTAATGCATCGGTCAAAAATACATTGAACCAGTTCTCAACGAGACTCAATAATCAAAGTTGATGTTTTACAGAAAATTACATAAAAGCGTATCCTATCTATCAAGCTAACAGTGTTGTCCCTTTATATAAAGGTGATGGCGGAGATGTCCAAGTAACATGATAAATAAAGCAGCGATCCCTCAGGATCGAAGATCCTGAGGGATTCGCCAAACTGTTAATTCTTCATCCTTTCCTTTCTTTGGCGCCGAGCTGGTGTCTTCTCCTTCTTTTCCGAGCCGATTTGCTGTAATCTATTTAGCCTTGTTTGCATTCGGTTCTCGTTCAGAGGGACAGCAGTTATCTCGACTTTGTCCTTTCCTTTGGAACGGAAATTCCTCGTTTTCTCCTTTTCCTGTACAGAAAATAACCATTATCAGTGGCTAAGTCTTGCATATCAATTCTCACATGTTTTGTTATGGTTCCTTATTACTTTCCAAATTCATGATACAAAAAGGTTCACAAATTCTATTAAAAAGCCACTGAAATAGTCATCAAAAGCATACCAGGGTTGATGGGTCCGACAAAATCAAGAGCCCACCGCTCGAATGGTTCGATGACTAACTGTGGTTTCAGAGGCATCTCATCAGCTTGACCAGGTCGTCCTGCTCGCTGGCAGCTGTCACAAGCTTGGACAAACTTCTTTGCATCTTTGAAGATCGTAGGCCAGTAATATCCTGTCTGCAATACTTTATGTCCAGTTCTACGCTCAGCGAAGTGCCCCCCACACGGTCCATCGTGACAGGCTTTTAGGATGTCAAAAATTTCATCCTCTCTAACACATCGCCTGATATGCATGTCTGCTCCTGTGTGAAACAAATAACCTCCAATCCACGAAAATCGAGAACTTTTCTGAATAATCTGCTTACGCTCATTAGGAGTTAAATGTTTTGGTAATTTACCTACTGCAAGGTAGTTGGCAACATCGGCATACCAGGGTGTTTGAACAGCAACAGCAAACAGGTGCTCATCCGGAAATTGATCTTCCACTGCTGTTGCATCGCTTGATTTTGGTATTCTTGAAAGAAAATCGGCTACAGGGTTTTCTTTGCCAGGGCGGTCCTTGATTGTGATGTCGAATTCCTGCAATAAGATTAACCATCGAGTTACTCTGGCATTTGTGACAGGCTTATTTGCTAAATATTTTATAGCAGAATGGTTTGTATACAAGATAACAGGGTAGCCTGTAATATAATGTCTAAATTTATTGACGGCATGTATTACAGCTAGGAATTCTTTTTCAGTAACAGTGTAATTCAATTCAGCAGGGGATAAATTCTTGCTAATGTAATAGATGGCATATGGTTTTTTATCCTCTTCCTGCCCAAGGACTGCGCAAATGGCTGTATCTGAGGCATCAGATGATATCTGGAATGGTAGGTCCCAGTTTGGTCCTCGAAGGACTGGGGCTGTGGATACCAGCTTCTTTAGATCCTCGAAAGCACGGTCACATTTGTCTGTCCAAAGAAAATCAACGTTACCAGTCAGTGCATATAAAGGAGCAACAATGTGTGAATAATGCTCTATAAATCGTCTATAATAACCTGAAAATCCAAGAAAACTGCGTACCTCTGTTTGAGTAGTAGGAGTGGGAATAAGCGAAAGTATTTGGATTTTGGCCGGGTCTACCTGAATGTCGGCTGCTGAGACATAGTGTCCTAGGATAAGTCCTTCAGTCATCATCAAGAAACATTTTTCGTTGCTTAAGCAAAGCCTGGTAACAATGCAGCGTTGTAGGACTTTTTCTAGGGTGTCTAGAGCTGGATCAAAATCATCTCCATATGGTGTAAAGTCATCCATGTAAACTTCAAGTCCATCATTGATTAAATCTGCAAAAATACTAAGGATAGCCCTCTGAAATGTGGCGGGAGCATTACATAAGCCAAAAGGTAAAACTCGATAGGCAAATGTTCCCCAGGGACAAGTAAAGGTAGTTTTATCCTGGTCTTCAGGGGCAATCTGAATCTGATTGTATCCACTAAAGCCATCCAGGAAAGAAAAAAACTTCTTCCCTGCTAAAGTATCCAATACTTGATCTATGAAAGGAAGAGGAAAATGATCTTTTTGTGTTGCCTTGTTAAGTTCCCTATAATCCACACAAATTCTCCATTTCCCATTCTTTTTTGGTACCACCACAAGTGGAGAGACCCATTTACTATCAGAAATAGGGTAGATAAGATTCACATCTAAAAGCTTCTGAAGTTCAGTTTTTACGACATCTTTTAGATGGGGATTAAGTCTCCTTTGCGGCTGACGCACAGGTCTGGCATCCTTTTCTATATAAATGTGGTGTGTACATAACTGGGGATCGATTCCTTTCATATCAGGGTAGTCCCATGCAAATGCTTCTTGATATTTTGTTAACAGATGGATGAGCTTTGTTTCTTGTTCGGGTGTGAGATTAGCATTGATGTTTAAAGTTTTCCCCGGTGCAATTTCCACAGTTTTACTATTTGCAACAGAAGTAACAGGTATTATTTGATCATGAATATCTTTCAGGGGATCTTCTTCTAATTCATTATCAAATGCTGCTTTTATCATGTGACACTGTGTGCGAGGTTCGGTTTGAGTAATGAAATTATTAATGGCATCGTCTTCTGTTTGATCTTTGAAATCGAGTGCCTCTTGTATAGTTAGTGGAGATCTGATGTTATCAGTAAGATATGATACAGGGTGTTTATTAGTTTTAATCATTGTGACACTTGGCTGCGCTGGAGGATATAGAACTAAATTTTTGCTATTCGGTCCTCTGGTTATGGTCATATTTCCTTGCCGACAGCCAATGTAGGCATCGGCAGTGGCAAGCCAAGGCCTACCTAAAATTAGCGGATGTCCATCAAGTCGGGTTTTTGGATTAATTATCAGGAAATCAGTTGGATACTCCCAGGATTCTACAAAGACCATGACATCATGCAGAGTACCCTCTGGTCTAACCACAGATCGGTCAGCCAATTCCAACAGAGTGGAAGTGGGTTCTACAGATGTAATGCCGAGTTTTTGGCAAGTTGTGGTTGTTAAAATATTAATTACAGCCCCTAGATCAACTAAGGCATTAGACAGGGTCTGACCATAAATTTGAACAGTTATAATTGGATTCCCGGGGTCTTCATATTTAAGGGGTGTTTCTCTTCCGGACAATAGGTCAGATAAGGTACCGACTACTTGGACTCTTGGATTATTTGTTATATTCCTCCTTGGTTTCTTTATGCACAATTCTTTTATAGTTTTGGCATATATGGGAATGTCTTGAATGGCTTGGAGGAATGGAATTTTTATGTACAGATTTTGTAATTCTCCCAGAATGTCAAAGTCAGGATATTGTATGGATCGAGGTATGGCTAATCGTTATGGGAACGGAGGAGAGGATGTGGTTGCTTGATTATGAGTTTGTTGCTTGTTTACATCCTCTTGTTGTGACTGATGTTCTCTGGGTAACTGATCTTCAATATGAACTGTTTTATCTCCCTCAGTTTCAATTATACGCCCAGATCTTAACTGAAGGTCATTGCACTCCCTTAAGTCAGGTCCTGCTTCTGGTGATTCTATGATTTGAATGGATTGGACCTGCCTGTTGTTTGGATTGGGATCGGGTTGGGCTGGGAGTTGCGGCCTCAAGTTAGACTGGGGATTTTGTTGTAGAGCTGGAAAAGTAGGTTGAGGGAGCGGAATAGTTCCAGCTGGGTGGTACATCGGTCTTTGCCAGCTTGTCTGCCAGGGTGAACTTTGTGAAGTAGAGGGAGCCCATTGTGAAGGATACGGGCCATTTTGCCAATATGGTGGAGTGTATGGGAAATTCGGCCAACCAGTTTGGCTTGTTTGATTCAGCCATGGATTTGAAGAAGGAAATGATTGTGGTGACCAGTTTGTAAATGGGGTTTGAGATTGATTTTGCCACATACCATATTGTTGGGCATTATACTGTGGGTTTTGAAAGAAAGAGGTTGGGTCCGGAAACATACCAGGTTGTCTCGGCTGCCACGGGCGGCGCTGGTTGATCGAATTCACCGACTCTGGTTCTTCTTCTGCTTCCTTATATACCGCTTTCAATCCAGGAAGTGAGGGGTAGCTCTCCGTAAGGTGATCTTTTGTACAGATGGCGCATGTTTGGACTTTATCCAGTGGACACTCCTTGTGGCTATGCTTTTTTCTGCATCGGGGGCAGAAGATTGCCAAATTCTGTTCTGCCTCCAGCTGCTTCTGTTTAGCCTGCACAATATCAAGTTGTGTAGTTAGTGTCCCCACAATATCAGTTTTAAAATTTTCTAATAAATTTCCAATTTCTGCACGTGTTACTCCTTCTGCTGATACTTTGTTATCTCTTGCAAACCGATCATATTCTGCCGGTTTTATTCTTGTGCTGCCTCTCGAACTCCTGATACATAAGTCAAGGATGTCGGTAAAATTCTCCTGATAAATATCCCCTTTGCCCATAATGTTTAATGTTTCAATCCATTGTTCCTTCATGCCCCTCATTAATGCAGTTTTCAACACATTATCAGGTAAAGGTAGCGATGCATAAGGAGATCTTTGTAAATTATACTGAAAACGTTCCACATACTCCTCTAATGTTTCATTTGGTCTGGATATCATTTGAAATATTTCGTCTTTTAATTCTCTAGACCTACAATAATCCTGGTATTTCTTTAAGAAGGATTCTTTCATTTGATCCCAATTGTTGATAACCCAGCCACCTAGCCCCATAAACCATCTTAAAGCAGCCCCTTTCAATGTAGAGGGGAATAATTTCAATTTTTGGGGATCGGTGGTGTAATCGTACCCCCGACATAACACATCGAATTCGAATAGGAATGCATCTGGATCTTCCGATGTGAGTCCGTGAAATGTAGGGATATGCTGAAGAGGGATAACTTTCATGGGTGCATTTGCTGCAGAATCCACTATAGGATATTGTAATGTAGAGGTTTGAGTGTTTGGCTGGTTTTGAGCGTTTGGTTGGTTTTGAGCCATGGGATCGAATATATGCCAGTAACCTTCTGGGATATCTAGGAGGGTATTCCTAGGTTGGGTGGGAACGGTTTTGACATGGATCTTTTTAATAGCGCTTCCTTTATCTGGAATAATGGGAATACCAGGTGTTTGAGGAGATTGAATCTCTTTAACAATGACTTTCGCAGCACTTCCCTTATCCGGGCTATCTAATGGCCGATTTGTTTCAAGAGGAGATTTTGGTTCCTTGATTTCCCCTGTTTCTCCTTCTCCTTCACAAAAGTTGCTAGAGTTCCCTTCCTGCAATAATTCTGGAGTGGAATTTTCAACTTCTTGAAAGTCCTGCTCCTCAGTTTGACTATGCACCTCAGCACAGGCTACAGATGGTGATCCTGTGGCCTGAGGGGAACTAGTAGGCGGTTTAGAAGTGTTTTTCTTGAAGCCTACTGATGGCTGAGACTCTGTTTTCTTATAGATTTCGTCTATGAAGGTCGTTCGGCCAAGGGTCACCGGCCCCTTAGCTTTTTCAGGTTTGGATGGGGGTTTGATATTCTTTTCTGGTCTTTTCTGCTTAGTCATGCACTCAAAAATAAACTACCAACTTCTATTCAAACAAGCAAAAACAAATATGTTAGGAAAGCGGATAGTGAGCAGGTCTTTTACATGCTCTGCACGTAGGTTCTTACCTTCTGTTTTTAGGATCCAACTCCTCCCTAGCAGGCTTGTACACCACTCTGAAAAAGACAAATGGCTTCACTCTTTCCCCGGCAACGGCGCCAAAATGTAGAGATATAAAAAGGGTCTCTTTCACCTCTAATTACCTCACATTAATATGTCAACCTGAGAGCGTTTTGTCATTACAAAGAGTGACTCAATCCGAGGCTCATTTGTCAGAGTAATGCTAGTAGTACAGTGCTTAAGAAATACAAGAGTAAACGGATGCTTAACTGAAATCAAATTACTTTAAAGAAATAAATCACACACTCACAAAACTCAATAACTTATCAGTCAAGGGTTCGGCAATGATAACCCATCCCTTCAGAAACTGATGGAAAAGGAACTAGAGCATAGATCACGAGCCTGGGAGCTAGACAGTGACTGCTACTGCTCACTACAACCTTAGATCATCTCTCACAACAAACCAACAACTGCAAGTAAATGGAACAGCAAAGCGAATAAAGGATTGAACCACAATTCTGAAATGGAACAGCAACTCTAAAATGGAACAACAATTGAATAACTAAGTCCCGCGGGTTATAACCAAACTCAATCTATACACTCTTTGCAATCAAAGATCATTCTGTCACTCTAAAGGCGATTCACACAGATCACACTAATGGAACAGCAATAACAACGAATGAATTATAGAACAGTACTGATAAATTAGGAACGCACACCACACGAACGTTTTAGTATAACAGCTCTGTAATATAACAGTAAGAATGTGTGATTAACTCTTGAAAGGATAAATAACTTGATACAGAGTCAACATACAATTCTATCTGTAGAAACTTCAATGATTCAAACTTGAACAGAGCATATCATATGAACTTGTAAAGCATACCAAATGATCAAATAACAATAATAAACAAACCACACAGAAGTGAAGCTGTAATGGTACAGAAGCAAGTGTCCTTCGGGGCCGGGCCCTTAGCCTCCAAGGATACACCGCTTTAAGTTAATGCAGACGCAAAGATGGAATAATCACCAAGCTTTCATTAATGCATCGATCAAAAATACATCGAACCAGTCTTCAACAAAACTTAATAACCAAAGCTGATGTCTTACAGAAGATTACATAAAACGTATCCTATCTCTCTCTTGTCTATCTCTAAACTAACAGTGCTGTCTCTTTTTATAAAGACGACGGCGGAGATGTCCAAGCAACTAGATAAATAAAGCAGCGATCCCTCGGGATCTTCGATCCTGAGGGATTCGCCAAACTGTTAACTCTTCATCCTGTCTTTTCTTTCACGCTGAGCTGGTGTCCTCTCCTTCTTTCCCGAGCCGATTTACTTTGATCTGTTTCCCTATGTTTGCGTTCGGTTCTCGTCCAGAGAGACAGCAGTTATCTCCACTTTGTCCTTTCCTTTGGAGCGGCAACTCTTCGTTTTCTCCTTTTCCTATATAGAAAATAACCATTATCAGTGGCTAAGTTATGCACATCAATTCTCACATGTTTTGTTATAGTTCCTTATTACTTTCCAAATTCATGATACAAAAGGTTCACAAATTCTATTAAAAAGCCATTGAAATATTCATCAAAATTGTTTTTCACTTTAGAATTTCCATTTCACCTTAGAAAGACCACAAACGACAAAAAGTTAAGAAAGAGGTTATCTTGCACATATAGTGCGCCGCACTTCATCAGCTTACGATTCCCGGATTGACAATTAAATGCAGCAATTTAGGACACACTAAATTGACCAAACACTAATAAAGGGACAAGGGTTAGCTAAAATCTTGTCTGAATCAAATTGTCAGGCTCTGGGTATAAACATGTCCATGATGGCAAATGAGGAGTCTGAGAGGAAAGAAGAACCACAGGGAGTAGAGATAGCTTCTCAGAAAACACATATGAAGTACCTCATCAACCCCTGGTACAAGGATATAGTGGAATATCTTCTAACACTCAGTTGCTCGCCCAGCTGTGACAAAGCTAAATACAGAACACTGAGGTTGAGGTCATAGAAGTACATGGTGGAAAACAGTCGGTTGTACTGGCGAGACCCCTCAGGCATCCTGCTCCTGTGTCTCATTGAAGAAGAGGTCGAGAGTATAATGGCTGAGTTTCATGAAGGAATCTGTGGGGGCCATTACAGTTGGAGGGCTACTGCTCATAAAATCCTGAAGGCTGGTTTCTTCTGGCCCAAACTCTTTGGAGATGTTTTTTCCCGGGTCAGAGCTTGTGAGAAATGCCAAAGATTTTCTAAAAAACAAAAGCTAGCACCTCTGCCCATGATTCCTTTTCATATAGATGAACCTTTCCAGCAGTGGGAAATTGACTTTATTGGCGAAATACATCCTCCATCAAGCGGTCAACATAAGTGGATACTAAATACCATGGATTATTTCATAAAGTGGGTGGAAGCTATACCCACCAGGAATGCGTGGTGATAAAATTCATGGAAGAAAACATCATATCCAGATTTGGCTGCCCTGCCAAGATTGTGACCGATAATGCATAGGCCTTTAAATCTACAAAGTTTGTCAGCTTCTGTCAACAATATAATATTGCACTAGGTCACTCTACAGCCTATTACCAACAAGGAAATGGCCTAGCAGAATCTTCAAATAAAACGCTGGTAAGAGCACTGAAGAAGGCTATCAATGAAAATCAGGAGAATTGGGATTCCCAGCTAAAATTTGCTCTATGGGCCAACAGTATTACCAGCAAGAGAGCCACTGGGAAGTCCCCATACAAATTAGTATATGGGAGGGCAGTAGTTTTCCCTGTACAGTTAGCATTATCAGTAGCTCGATTCATGCAAGAAAGTCAGGAAGAACCCGATGATATGACCAGGAGAATCAACCAGCTAGTGGAGCTAGAAGAAACGCAGAACCAGGTGAGCCAGAGGCTAGTTGAATACCAGGATAAAATGAAGGATATTTTCGATCAACGTGCCAAGGACAGAAAGTTACAGATAGGGGATTTAGTGCTCAGATGGGAAATTAAAAGGGCTGATAAAGGGAAACACAGTAAATTCGACCCCCTCTAGTTCGACCCCTTTAAAATTGTAGAACAAGGTGGCAACAATACTTTCAAGTTGGAAAATTTGCAAGGAGATCTGCTTGATGCCCCTGTAAATAGTCAGTTTCTCAAGCCTTATTTCCAGTTCTGAGTCAGGCCGAGAGAGCCTGATGTATCATATTGTATATTAGTTACTGTTTTCATCTTTGATTGAATAATGTGTGTGACGTGATGGATCATGAAGAGGAAAATTAAAAGTGCTGAGGAATGGTATCCACAGAAGATAAACAAGTGGTCTGCGAAGTTCTTGACACACTCAAGAATGAACGTGCCGTCCCCAGGTGGAGCCAATGTTAATCATTATTTAACATGAGTCATTTTAAAATTAAGCCTTGAGAAGCCATGTATCGAATGTTATGACAGATTGTGAAACATTGAAGGGTTGATCGAAGAGAAACGATGTAAGACAAGTCACGTGCCTAAAAATCGAAGCATATGCATGAAAAAATCCCAAACCAAGCAAAAGGGCAAAGTTATGGTGCAAAGGACACAAAACAAACTTATTAAAAAGCTTGTTACGTTCACAATACGCACGCGAGGGACTCCTCATATGGGAATTTCCACGGGGGTCAAGAAGCGGAAGGGGGAAGAGTCCCACACCCCCGCGGAATTAAGGCGACGTGCCACGGGGTGGACCCGAGGTAAAGATGATGTGGTGGAGAAAATCGCAAGCAAGACTGAGGTGGTAGAGTGAAGTGCGGGCCCCAGAGACCTCTACGTTGTGTATCTAACCAGCCTTACGAAGGATATTCTTCAAGAAACGGATGGCTTATGCAGCAGAAAGGTAAGGTAAGTTCTAGGTGAGCTGGTACCAAGGCCCGTACCAGTATTAAACCCAGCACGCAGTGTTCACCTGCTTCCAGCTAACACCCAAACCCTACACGCCGCGTACTCCACTGTCAGTGTCCTTACGACACTCCCCCCCGTTTATTTCACCTCTCCGCCTTTTACCTCAGAACTCTCAGTCTTAGATAACAGTCTTCCGTATTTTACTGCAGTAAAATTCGCAGGTTTTCCAGCTACGCTATAAACTAAGTGGGAGCTAGTGCCAAAGTCTACCCAGTCACTATCAACACCCCCCGCGTCATTTTCCTGAGCAGATTTCTCTACTGCATAGGTACTCCATCCCTCATATTCCCTCTGCTTTCCTTTTTTTTATAAGTTTTATATGTCAGTCATGGGAAGGGGCACACCCAAGAAAACTGAACCAGAGACCCCTCAGGTTCGTGAAACCAGAAACCCCCCCGGGTTCGAGCCTTTCATCGACCTGCAAGCCGAAATCTGTGATCCCTAATACCCTTTTCCCATCAGCAGTATAAAACCCGAGCTTTTTAGGCGACATGTCGAAAATAGGGAGTGATATCGGGTGGTTATATCAGGTTTATATCATCAGATTACCCCCCCAGTCTACTCCGTGGTCAATTTTATTTGCTGGCTTAGAGATGCTTACGATGAGCGTCGAGGCACATTTACCTTTACTCAGGGGAATAAGATTTTTTCTCTTTCCCCCGATATTATCAGACAAGCCCTCCGCTTTCCCACCAGCGCCACCTATACCAGTTTCAGTGAAGTGGATTTAACCTCCCAGTTCACCAAATTTCCATGGGAGCACCAAAACAACTTCATTTCCTCCATAACCAACAACCAGGCTACGTCTCTCCCTGCTGCAAAACCTTTCCCGTTGAGTCTGTTCAAAGAAGAAGTGCAGCCCATCCTTGCCCTCATCGCAGGTCTTTTAGGTGTAGGCGGTTTGAGGGAAGTTTTCAGGGTATGTGTTTATTTCTTGTGGTTAATTTCTCGAAAGGGGGTAGTTCTGGATATTCCTGGCTTCTTGGCTGCTAACATTCAGACCCAATTCCAAGAGCTTTCGGAAACTTCTCACTTCCGTTTTTGTTCGATGGTCTTCTACCTTTTCTTATATCAGCATGCTAACAAGTTCGAGTGTTTGGGGTTAGATAGGGTATATGATATCAATTCTCAACCCCGACCTGTTTTTGACTGGAACTTTGCAGTACGCCAATTGCCTAATGGGGTGGGTTACTCCAGGTTCCTAAATGAGTTCATGCCCATTGTCTATACTATCATCCATGATTCACCCTCACCTAGGTTTTTTCCTGAAATGAAGAGCTGGCTACAAGCTAGTAAAACCCAGAGCACCGGGGATTGGTATCTATTTGAAAATTACGCTGAAATTCGAGTCTATGGAGCCAAAGTTCCCCCTTACCAGTTTCCTGTGTTTCCTGCTCGACGAGTTTATGCTCTGGAGTATATTCGACAGACTCTCAAGTCTGACCAACTCCACTTTGTCCCTGCAAACAAAGGTTTCATCCTGAGACTCCCTATCACTATTGGCCCATTTATTGTGAATTCAAGACACGCCCTTCCCATTGTTGAGAATTTGTTGCAAGGCATGGACCTAAGACAGGGGAAGACTTGGCCCTATGATCCTCGAAAGATTATCTCAAACAGAAGAAAGAGGAACAAGTCCACTCCTTATGCACATGAATCAAGACCGTTTATAGAGTGGAGGGCTAACCTTGAAACTTTGCCTTTGATTTCACAGATGGAGACAGATTCATCTACCACAGGGGAAGGATAAGACATCAATAGAGGCCAAGAAGAATAAGAAGTGGGTCCCTCAGGAGCAGGTTCTCCCCTTCTCAAAAAGAAGAAAACAGTCTCAAGCGAGGCAAAAGTTATAGGGGAAGAACAACTACTTGAGCCGTTTGCACCATATGGCCAACCTGACAAGAGTAAAGCTGGGATCAAAGTGCTGAGAGACAGTGTCACCTGCTCCGACTTCTCTGAAGTCTCACAGGCCATCGGAGATTATACCTCACCAGTTGTAGTTGAAAGGACCCTGAAAAACAGAACGATCAGGGATAAGTACAAGGTCGAGCTAGAAGGTTATGTAGAAAAATATCACACCAGGGTTTCTTCTTCCATGAATGTCGACACAGAACACCTGGTATTGTCTATGGCTGAGGCCATCTTGGATCCTGATGCAGGTACCACTAGTTATAGGGTGCTTGAGTATGCAATTAACATGGCCAAGGTGCCAACACTCGACAAATGTAACCTGTTTCAGGTGGTAGGTGATATGTTGAAGGACGAGGTAATGTGGGTCACTATTGCACTGAGAAAATTGGAGATAAAGCATGAGCAGGTGAGGGAAACCCTAAAAAAGGAACAGGCCAATTCCCGTGCCCTTTCAAATCAAGTGTGCGGTCTCACAGAATTGATCAAAGGAAAGGAAACTAGAGAATCGAACCCGCAGCGCTATGTGATTAAGCAATTGCAGAAGGATGTCGCGTCTCTAAAACACAAGGTAAGCATACCGGCATCTCACCATGTGCAAACGGCTGAATTGGCGCAATAAAATAAAGAAAAAGCAGATTTGGCTGACACACTGGCAAAGGAGAAAGAGGAAAAAGAAAAAATGGCGGAAACAATCTCCACTCTTCAGAGGAGGCTGAAGGAGCTGCAAACTACCTGGGACATGCACAGTTGTGTGCCAACTAAAATCCCACCAGAGACTAGTTCATTGTCCGAGCAGCTGACCACAGCAAAAGCTGCAAATGATATACTAGAAAAGCAGGCATCCACCGCGAGGCAGAGAATCACCGAGTTGGAAACCTCTTTGGCTAAGAATACCAGAAAAATAGAGACACTGCAGAAGGAGATTGAACAGGAGAAGAAAGCAAGAGCCGACCAGCAGAAGACCATCAGTGATCTCAACAGCCGCCTGAAAGGTAACATCACCCTCAGGGATGGAAGAAGAATAATTTGGTTAGAGATCATTTCGGTAGTGACAGAGCAGTGGGAGTTCCTGTAAGTCATCGAGGAAATAAAATCTTCTGTTCTCTATCTCAGGAGGAAGTTTCAGGAGGGAGATCTCAACTTGTCCAGCAGAGCCTAGCACGCCAGGGGATATGTTTCTTTCTTGAAAGGGTTAAGAGCTAGTAAGGCGGAGCAGCATGGCATAGCGATTCAGTTTAAGGAAGCCGTCGAATGCCAGAAGATTATTGATAAGGAGTCGGCCCACGTTGTAGCTTCGAGGGCCCTACAACAATTGGCAGCCAGTGTGGACCGGTTCGATGTAGTGTGGGTTGAGATCACAATGGTAGGACT
Source organism: Pinus albicaulis (assembly GCA_034641835.2). Classification (NCBI taxonomy): domain Eukaryota; kingdom Viridiplantae; phylum Streptophyta; class Pinopsida; order Pinales; family Pinaceae; genus Pinus; species Pinus albicaulis. The sequence continues at coordinate 116,393,093 of CM076580.1, read as the reverse complement.
TCCATCATGCTGGGATCCTACCACTCCTTCCATGCTATGATCATTACCAGAGTATGAAGCATGTCTCCAGGAAGAAAGGGACCGGACGGACATCTTTTCAGATGAAACCGCTCGGTTAAAAGCAGAGACAATTGTTTTATCGCTTCGCCCATAATTCGTTCTTCTTCATCTGATAAAACATAAGATCCCCACCGAGGCAAGTCTAAATTATCTCACCGAGGCCTTCATCAAGGTGGAAGGATTCGCAGCTATGCCCGAACCTTCAACGGACAGTCAGCAGAGGTGCACCCATTTTGCCAGCCAGATCACCATCTCATCCGAAAATGTTCCGCCACCAGTGTCAGCGACCGCCTCTACCCCTTCTCGTCAATGAAATACTGTTAATTCATGATTCGGCCCTAATGGCATTTTTACTTTTACTTTAGTTAGTTATTATCGAGTTTCAAGTGGAATTTATATTTCACCCCAGTATTTTACTTTCTACCAAGACTGTTGTTTAATATTTTGTTTCAAAACGGCTGAGTGCCTAACTGCAAATGATGAGAGGCCTTTATTCCTCATCATAAGTTTTGGTTATTTTGATAAGGACCTTTAACAAATTTTTGTTATGCAAGGAAGATATTTTTCCAAAAAATATCTTCTCGCTCATGTATGGAGGTTTCTATATAAGCAAGATCAGAAGAGAAAACCAGGTTCCAGATTTTCAAAGGAATTTTGCTGTGTAAGAATTGTTGTATGCTTGTTGTGAAAATCTTAATAGAAATGCCCATTGGGTCTCCGCAAGAAGAAGTTTTACTCTATGTGAGGATTCTGGTCTAAGTGTTCTATAGTGTGTAACTCTGTCTTATGTGATATCGTTTTACTGTTTATTTCTCTACTTCCACTTCCTTATATCATGTTCTGGAATGCGAGTGGCTCACTAGCTTTTGGTATAAATTTATCACCATTGATACTTATACTGAGCTTGTCAAGCGCTTTAAATATAGCTCAGGCATGGTATGTTGTTTCGCTTTTCACTTCACTCCTTATTCCTCTATATCAAATATTGTGAGATGTCATTCTTTTAAAAACAATTGACATGTATGGATTCTTATCTTTTTAAGCCCATCTCATGATTGAATATGTTCACGAGATTCCTTCTCATTAGTAGTTAATATCCTTCTGTATTTTCTACGCAACAGACTTCATCTGATTCCTAAATCTCTGTAAAGCACTCTAGAATCCAGCCCTCCTTACAGAAAGTTGTCTTTAAGTTGTCTGATGCATCTATATTAAGGACTCATTCCTTGCCTCTGCAGCATCTTGTAATTTTGCTGACTCTAAGAATATTCTGGTTCCATTTATATTACATCCCCTTGTGAAAGTTGAAGTAAAGAGCCTCTTGCTGTCAAAAGTCTTGAATTATACCTTACGCTCCTTACTGCATAAGATGTCCTAGGCATTGATCTTTTACAACTCAAGGCTATCTCTAGGAGTGACAACAACAGTTGTGCATCTATTGAGAGGATATTGTAGCAAACATCTTAAATTGTGGGATGAACAACTACATTACATTCAACATGCTTACAAAGCACTCTTCAACACAAACCTCAACTTTTGATGTATGATTTGGGTATTTGCTAAAATTGCTATTAGACTTCATCTTTGGGAAGGATGTTGCAATTGATGGCCATAGTGATATTGATAAGTCTCAAAAGTTCATTGAGAAAATTCAGATGATACATGAACAAGTTCAAGAATAGCTTGAGAAAATTCAAAGCAGATAAAAAGAGAGACATGAAAAACACCAGGTTGATCACAAGTTTCAAGAGGGAGATGAGGTATGGTTGCACATTAGCAAAGAAAGGATGCAAGGGGAAGGTAAAAATCTCAAACCCATTCGCTATGGTCCTTTCATTATCATAAAAAAAGTTGGTAATAATGCATTATAACTTGACTTGCCTTCTTAAATGCAAAAGCATTCAGTTGTTAATGTTGAAAAATTGCACTTGTATGAGCCACCTTTGATCGATGATCAAGGAACTGATGTTCAGCTACCTTCTATTGAATATTTCTTTCCAGAATTTCTGGATGAGCTCAAAGAAGATACAATTGTTGACAGGAGGACAAGAGCATCAAAGAGGGGAAGTGTTGACTACCTTCGGGTTGGGCTCAAAGGCACTAAACCAAGCAAGGAAAATTGGATGGAAATTGGAAAGGTGAAGGAGTTGTACCCTCATCTACTAAACAAGTAATCAAGTCTTTCGGGGTCTAAAAGCTTCCCAATGGGGAGGAATGATCAGGAGTTCATAAATTTTTCTCAAAATTAAAAGTTACGAGATTGGGTTAAAACAAGGATGGTTGCATAGATCACGTCTTCCTAATTCTGGCACCGTGAACGGTTTGAAAAACCAATGTTATATGAGGAAGATATTGAGTTCTGATCGAAATGCCAAACAGGTACAATTACGACAGTTTGACTAGGTTTTACTGGGATGCACAGTCAGCAAAGTGGAGGTATAGTCAGCGAAAAAAATAATATTCCTCGAAATATTGCTTTCTCAGGACCAATCATTGGATGACAAGTGTCAAGTTTCTATTTGTGGTATGGTTTGGAGGGTCTAATGAGAAGCTACCATGTGGCCAGCCTTGAGGCTGCCACGTGGCCCTGTAATTGCATATTAAAATTTTTTGGAGGCAGCAAAGCTCGACCCCTTGACCTCCCTCCGGGCACGCGCACACCTTACTGTCCACTCTGCACATTAGTTCTTAACATCTTCTGGCCACGGGTTTGTATTATCGTGTGTTGAAAATGTATATGGGGGTTGGGAACCGCCAGCGGTCTTAACCCACCAGTGGTCCCCGCATTATATATGTCACATGGAAACTATTTAACATCACATCCACCGCGCAGTCAGCACTAAAAAACAATGATCAACCCGTAGTTCAAACTTTAAACTGTAGTTCCTACCGTGAGTTATGCTAACCACCACATTTATGTAGTGGTTTGGGGGTGCGCATGTGGCCACCGCCCAACCACAAAAATTAAATGCGTGGTTTAAACAATGGAAAAGTTAGGAGGAGCAGCTAAATTGGTGGCCAAGCCAATTTTAACTCTAGTTAACTTGAGTTCTCCACTTTTAGTGGAGCTTTCCTAGGAAATACTAGGAAAAAGAGTAGGAAGCCAAATTTTCGACCATTCTGAGTGAATGAAGAATCATTTTTGACTAATTGGAGCATTCTAGAGCCATTGGTGTAGAGAAAACAACCATTAGAGTATTGTAACTACATGTAATAGCAAAATTTTGAGCATAATGAAAGATAGACAAGCCATTGGGAGCTGGACCAACAGATGTAGCCCAGGAGGGTTGAACTGTTTCATCATGCCTACTGTGTAAATTTCATGTTGTGACTTATTTCTCTATTTTACACTGCTTTTTAGTGTTATTTAATCTTTTTCTATGCTTATAATTCACTAAAAATCATCTACAAATCATGGAAAAACTCCTTAATCCTTATGCAAACTAATGAACTGATTATGCGCGTATTTTATAAACTGAAAGACACTTAGCACAACAAAACTAATATAGTCATTTCAGATCAATTATCCTGTTGATTTTAATTGGTGTTCCTTTTTTCGTCGGTCTGGTTGTGTTTTGGAAGAGGCTATTTGATAAATGAATTTTGATGGAGAGTTTCAAGTCCATTTTTGTAGTGGTATTTTTTATGTAAAGACAACAAAAAATATATGTTAATTTCAATTTTCTTCCTTTGGTTGCACTGATGATGGAATTGAATATCACTTTAGTTTATAATTCATTCGATTTATAATATTAACAATCAGTAAGGGTTTATAATATTAATAATCATGTGAGTTTATCAATCCTTTGTGTTTAAAATATTAAGTCGCAGGCTTTATTAAGCTCTTGTGTTTTTAATATTGATCCCTTGCCCTTGTTGATCCCTTAGGTTATTAATATTTATCCCTTGGGTTCGCTAATTCCTTTGGTTTATAATATTAAACCCCTTGGTTTATTAGTTCTTTAGGTTTATAATATTAAGAATCCATTGGGTTTATTAATCTTTTGAGTTTAAAATATTAATTCTTATTGTTTATTAACTTCTTAGGTTTTTTAGTGTAAGATATTAATTCTTAGGGTTTTTTAATATCTTTAGTTTAAAATATTAATTCTTAGCATTTATCTATTTCTTAGTTGATAATAGTAATATTTATCCCTTTTATCATATTTTTCCTTTAGGTTTATTAATTTCTTGGGTTTATAATATTAAACGCTTGAGTCTATTTGTTCATTAACTTTATATTATTAATTATTCCTTTGGTTTATAATTTAATCTTTTGGGTTTATTAACCCCTTGAATTTAAAGTATTAATGTTAATTTCACAGTCTACAGTATTTATCTAAGTGTTTATAATATTAATCTCTTTGGTTTAATATTATTCCCTTAGGTTTATAAACCCTTGGTTTTTTAGTATTAATCCCTTGGGTTTATTATTTCGTTGGGTTTTTAATATCATTCCATTGGGTTTGATCCTTTAGTTTATTAATTCGTTGGGTTTATAATATTAACAATCCATAAGGTTGATTGATCCCTTCACTTTATAATATTAATAATCATGAGATTTTATCATTCATTTTGAATTTAAAATATTAATTCCTTGGCTTTATTAATCTCTTTTGTTTTTAATATGACTCCACTAGGCTTGTTGATCTCTTAGGTTTTTAATATTTATCCCTTTGGTTCACCAATTCCTTGGATTTATAATATTAAACCCTTGGGTTTATTAGTTCTTTTGGTTTATAATATTAATAAACCCTTGGTTTATTAATCTCATGAGTATAAAATGTTGATTCTTAAGGGTTATTAATTTCTTTGGCTTTTTATATTACTTTGTTGGCTTTATTGATCCTTTGACTTTATTAATGAGTAGGGTTTATTAATAATTTTTATTTATATATATATTTTTTACAATAACAACTATATTGTTATTTAAAATTTGGCAAAACAGTTGCCGAGGACTTTAATAGGGCCACTCTTCACTTCCTTGTTACAGATTTGGATTTCACTTTGACAGGAGTCGAGGAGATTGCATTTAGCTTTTGATAAATATGCTAATGAGATTACATTGTGTTTGCAGGTAGTGGACATAGCTTGGATGTACGCTTGATCTGATTTCAGAATGCTTTCTTTATTTTTCTCTTTGATTTCCTGCTGCATCTTAACTCTGTTTCCCAGCTTACAGAGAGGAGGCCCATCGCACCAGACATCCACTTCAACCATCATCATTGCTGAGTCTTCCTTTAGCTCATTGATTGTTTTTCTTTGGTTTGTATGACAGGTTCTTACTGTGTGCTCCAGTTTGCCAAGAGAGATCCCAGCATTTCCAGATTTTCTTACCTCTTCATTACAGATTGCAACAGAGACCTCCATGCTGCCTAAACTGGCATTGATGGAGCCCTCGTGAACCTCCTAGTGCCTACCCAATGGATTTTAGATTGAAGCAGCAATGGAATCTTCCAGAAAGCAGAGGCCGAAGACAAAGGAGTTATGCCTTGTGTTTTTTCCTGTATTTGAATCCGACTCTCCAAAAAAATTCATGTCCATTTTGGTCCATTCCCAAAGATCTGGGTGCTGGAGGGAGTTTTGAAACAAAGATTTTCTCAGAGAGACAAAGGATCGTTCTTCTCCAGAATTATGGTATGCTAAAAATTGATTCAGTGTCATTTACTAAAAGAGATCTCCTACTTTGGAGAGAGCCTAGATTAGCTTCAAAGTCTTCCCTTGAGTTTAACTTCCTCAGAATATAAAAGAAGGAGATTTTGTGAAACTTGGGCAAAACTAGCCTGATTTTTTTGAGTATGGTGGTTAACTGCACCTGAGAAGGGTTCTTCTGAGAGTTCAAAGCTTGGATAATTAACCTGGAGTCTCCAAAGACTGAAAGGGAGAGGAAGTTCCTTTTGATAGCCAGATTTAGACCCTACCACAGAGCCAGAGCCTCCGCTCTATTGTTTGTTTCATGGCCTAGACCCCCTGCGAAACGAAGCTTAGAAGAGCCTCCAAGATTCAAGATAACTCCACCGCCACCAGCCACTCCTGGGTTACCTTTAGAGGCCCCATAAAATAAGAGGCAATGATCTTCCAGGGCTGATCTCCATTTAATGAATTCCTGCTCTTCTAGATGGATTTCCCAATTAGAAATAGCTTTTGTAGGAGGGATAGGTCTATCCTTATAATTTGGAACTAGTTCTTTCAACCATTGATCTTCATCGCTATCCAGAAGCATACCATTTCTTATGGCGGGCTTGTCTTCTAAGGCCTCACCCAACAGTGCTTTTATTTTAATGATTATTCTGACCGGATTACAACTCTTATCCCTGAAAATTCTGTTATTCCTCTCGAGCCACAGTTTCCAGCATGTGAATTTGGGAATCCACATCCAGCCAGTCTTGAGAAGGATTTTTTTGGAGAGACAGAGCGGGGATAACGTGGCCCAGTTTCTTAGCAGGTCTGGAATATTTCCAGGAAGCTCGATTCTTTCAGGTCCAAACAACAGGACACCCCTCCAAACTTCTTGAGCAAAGGGGTAGTTTAACAACAGATGATTTGTCATTTCTTCATACGAAGCACAAAGAGGACACCTGGAGGGTCCTTCCATTCCACACTTTCTAAGGTGATCTCTAGCGAGGATACTTTTATGTGCCAAGGTCCAGCAAAAGAAGTCAATTTTTGGAAGAGAAGGAAAGGCCCAAATAAATTTCCATTGTGTTGGATCAGGAGGGACGTTTGGGATAGCCATCATACTTTTGTAACCTTCAGTTGTTGTGTACGAGCCTAAGAGAGAGCCCCATCCTCTTTTGTCCTTAGAAGAGGCCTTTAAGGGAGCTTTTCTTTGGAGAAAATCTAACAATAGGGTGGCTTCACCATCCAGCCATTGAGGGACCATCCCCAGATTCCAACCATCCCAAAGATTTCCCGCATCATCAGTCCAATTGGAAATGTCCCAAAGAGTTTCCAGATTGCTGTCCTGAAGCCAAACTCTGATATTTACAAGGTCTTCGTTCTGGATAAGGGGTTTATCTCCAAGGATCGAGTCTTCCCAAATTATTATTTTTTTCCGTTACCTGGAATCCAGTAAAGCTGGTGACTGAAATGTTCCATTGCTGTGAGACAAAGCTTGTAAATTGGTGATCCTTTGGTTATTCTAGGAGGCTGGTCCAAACACCTTAAGCGTTGCCCATGAAAATATTTTTTCCACAGAACTCTCTTGCTCCAACTAGGATTCCTAGAAACAATGTTCCATAGGATCTTGGAGCCTAGAGCAAGATTTTGGGTTGCCATATCCCGAATTTGGAGTCCTCCTTCCAGGAATGGCTTCTTAATATTGTCCCAACTAACTAAGTGGAGCCTTCTTTCATTATTTTTCCCCCCTTCCCACATAAATCTTCTCAAAATACCATCCACTTTACTAATAAAGGTTTTAGGGGCAAGAAGAATTGAATTCTGATATAAAGGAAGGCTTATGAGAACAGATTTCATTAGGATTACCTTCCTAGCATTATTCAACCATGAGGCTCCCCAAACTTGTATTCTGAGTTTTATCTTGTCTAGCAAGGGCATCCAGTGAGCTACTTTAGGATTTGATTTGAAGGTTGGAATCCCAAGATACTTGAAAGACTCCCAGGTCAGGGTTCCTTCCATTTCTAACAACCTTGCTATATCTGTCAGTTCCTTGGTCAAACAGTTCTAGCCATAGGTTGTGGTTTTTAGATAGTTGATCTTGCTGCCCGAGACCTCCCTATAAATGTCTAGCTCCTTCTTGAAGGACCTTGCTGAATTTATGCTTGCTCCTCCAAGAAACAAGGTATCATTAGAAAATTGGGCATGATTTATGTCTTTAACATTGTGAGCCATCCTGAGGCCTGAGAGTGTTTGGATCTGTTGACAGTAGTCTAGCTAGAAGCTGAGCATCGAAGCTTGAATGGCGTAAAGAAGAGGGGAAAAAGGGCACCCTTGTATTAGCCCCCTCAAGGCTTGGAAGAACTCCGTTGATCGACCATTAACCAATGGAGCTATTCAAGGGGAGGCTATGCAGGCTCTCACCCAAGTTATGAGGGCTTTTGAGAAGCCGAACTTCTCCATCACAGAAAACAGGAACTCATGTCTCACCCTATAAAAATCATTTTCCAAATCTAGCTTTATCACCATACCTTTCGCTTTCCGATGACAGCTTTAATGAATTGCTTCTTGCACCAGCACAATATTGTCAAGAATCTTTCGCCCTTTGATGAATCCTCCTTGGTTTTCAAGAATGATGACCAGCGTATTTTTCTTAAGACGGTTAGCTATTATTTTGTTAACCAGCTTATAACTTGTATTACACAGAGAGATGGGTCGGAATCTGTTGAAGTCGGTGGTGCCTTTATCTTTCGGGATCAAGGCAAGGAAGGATGAATTGGTACTGCCTCCAATATTGGTGCATGTCTGAGATTTCCTGACCATTATTAGATGATCTTTTTTAATTGTAGGCCAGGAAGTTAAGTAGAACCTTACTGTGGACCCATCAGGGCCAGGAGCTTTATCTGGTTCCATGCAATCCAAAGATTTTTAAAGCTCATTTATACTGATCTGAGCAGTCAGCATAAGATCATCAGAATATTGAACAAAATGAGGGATTAGATCAAACAGATAGGATTGAGAATCAATAGGAGGGTCCTCCGAGGCTGAGTAAAGGTCTTTGAAGAAGGAGTGGGCTGCTCTCTTAATGTCTTCAAAATATTTAACCAAAGTGTTTTGATAGTGAATTTCATTTACTGTTTTGAAGTGCTTGCGGGCTTCAGCTTGCTTATGGAAGAAGCTTGTATTTTTGTCTCCAGCGTGCAACCAAAGATTTCTGGACTTCTGTCTCTATAAATCTTCTTCATCCCTGCTTTATCTATGGAAGTATTTTTGCAGCTCTACTTCTTTATGGAGGAGGCCTTCAGTTACTTCAGAATTCTCTAGTGTCAATTGATGGGCTGCTAAGCTGTCATGCGCCTCCTTTATTTTATAGGTGGGCATTTTCAACATTTTAGCCCACTCCTTAAGCTCTTTTTTAAGCCCCCTCAGTTTTTCTTCCCACACAAAGAAGGGGGAACCTTGAACTTGCCAGTTCCAGGCCTCAGAGACCACCTCCTGGAAACCTTCTTGATGTATCCACGGAGGACTGAATCTAAAGGGGATGGGGCCAAGATTTTTATCCAAGGAGAGCTCAAGCAAAATGGGTTTATGGTCAGAGATGTAGTTCGACAAAATTTTAGAGGTGACCATTAGGCCACAGGTCAAGAAGGAGGTTTGGACAAGAAATCTATCCAAACGGGTAGCAATGTGGTCGGGGCCTATCCTTACATTGGACCAAGTGAATTTCCTATATTAGGGCTTGATATCCTCCAGATCCCAACCTAATATGAGATCTTAAATCCATTCTCTAGCTGGATCCATGACAGGCGAGCCCCCCTTTTTATCTTCTACTACTAGCATAACATTCAGATCACCTGCAATAATAATATTTTCTGGATTGTGCAAAAAAATATAGGACTGAAGCGAGTCCCAACAGCTTCTTTTCTCAGCTGGTAAGACCAGAGCATATAGATTGAACATACTTACTTGATGGCCAGATTCTTTGTGGAGGAGCTTAGTGAAGATCCAGTGGGGGCAGCATTCTTCATAAATCAGATCATATTTGGAGCTGTCCTAGAAGGAGGAAATCCCACCAGAGGCGCCTCTAGCGCTGACAGCCCTCCCTTGGCCTTTATGCCAGAATGCTTTGCTTGCTTGGAGGAGTATAAGTTCCTCCATCTTTGTCTCCTAGATGAGAAGGATTTCAGGCGAGTACATCCTCACAATGTCTTTCAAAGCTTCTTCTTTCAGCCTACTGCCTAACCCTCTACAGTTCCAGGAGACATATTTCATTATTTACTGACTTGGGAGGTTGTGGCTCCCTTTGGAGCCTGTCCTTGCTTGCGCCTAGATCTGGTCTTCATCATTCCTTTGAGAGTTTTCTGGGAGCCTTGGAGCACATCCATATATGTTTTTTCCTCTCTCTGTTTCTTCTTGGACTTTCGACCCCTGGCCATTTTGATAGGAGTGACTCGCTAGCTGCATGATTCAAAGTCTCCATCTTCTGATTCTCACCCCGATTCGGAACCAGGACTGATGTGTTCTTCATTTTCTTCTTTTTCCCTTTGATCATCCTCTGATGCGGGAAGATTTTTATTTGCCTCGGCTTCTTTCACTTTCTTCGAAGGGTCTTCTGGCACCTCTTGGATCTCAACAGAATCCACCTTTCCCCCAGAGGAAGAACCTTCTTTAGGAACTTCTTTGGCTTTTGGATTAGGTTGAGGCTTCACCAATGGCCCTGAGTTTTTCTTCTCAGTTGGTTTTGGGATTGCCTTTCCCTTTTTGATCTCTTTCCATCCTTCTTCGTCCACTTTGTCCCATGTTGGAGATTTTGGGAAATTTCGTTGGAAGTGTCCATGTTCGTGACAGGTTCTGCATTTGAATGGTAATTGCTCGTAATCCAATTTTTGATAGTGATGTCATTCTCCGACTGTGAGTTTCACCGCTTTCGGAAGTCCAGCTTCCAGATTGAATTCCACACAAATTCTTGCACAGGTATATTGGCCTTTGTTATCTTCTTTGTCAATGAAATGGCAAGGACCATTTCCAATCTTCTGCAAAGTGTGAAAGCTCCAACAATGGATTGGAAGATTGGGGAGCCAGACCTAAACTGAGACCTCTTTAGGGAAATCGACTAAAGGATCAAATTCGGGGGTCTATTTATTAAGATATAGACCCTGATTTCCCATGAAATACGGACCAATTCTGAAAACCAGATCTTGATCTTCTTAGGTGAACTCGAAAATGAAGTACCCTCTTTCGACAGCATAGTAGATCACATTGTTTTTAAGCTGAGGCCTCCAGTTGTGTTGGATCCAGTCATCTGTTATTTTTGTTGAAGGCCAACATCCCATAAATTGTCCTACCAAACCTCTGCCATCCATAACTAGGGAAATTTTTATTGGTTGATCTTCAGGCAAGGTGATCTCAGGGATTTCTTCCAACTTCTTGATAAATTTCAAGACTTCTGGATTCGAATTTTTCTTCCATTTCTATGAAAGCAGCCTTCGGATTTCTTCATTTGAAGAGATCGGTGGGATGGGAGAAGGCTCCCCACCCCCAAGCGCACTCATGGTGGCAGCTGTGGCTCCTCTGTGTCCACAATAAACTAACTTAGAATCACGATCGTTATGTCTCCCCACCCAATTTTAAGATTCTTTCTCATATGATTGGAAGTTACAATAATTTATATTTATATTATTAATACGTTGGCTTTATAATATTAACAATCTGTTCGGTTTATTGATGTTTTTTGTTTATATAATATTAAGAATCCCTTGGCTTTATTGATGTTTTATGTTTATAATATTAATATTTCCCTGTATTTCTTGATCTATTGGGTTTATAACATTGATCGCTTTAGTTTTCTAATTCTTTGGGTTGGTAATATTATTTCCTTTGGTTTATTAAATCCAAATATTAGGGGTTAAATATTAGTCTTATAATTTAATATTACTACATGGCCCAATGTCACATTATGAAAAACGGTGTTTCAATATGAAAATCAACCATGGGAAACCATCGTTAATCATCATTAGCCATAGTCGATCAATGTCTTCCATGGTCGAATGTCGCATTGTGACAAATATTGTCTCAATATGAAAATCAACCATGGACAACCATGGTCGTACTTGGTTTAACGTCGCGTTGTGACAAAATTGTCTCAATGATTAAATCAAGCATGGTCAACCATGTTTATTTCAAAGTTTATAGCATTTATCTAAGTGTTTTTATATACTTTGTGTTTATAATATTAATCTTTTAGGTTTAATATTATTCCCTTCGGTTTATAATATTAATAGTCATGTGACTTTATCTATCCTTTTTGTTTAAAAAAATAATTCGTAGGCTTTATTAATCTCTTTATTAATCATGTGAGTTTCTCATTCATTTGTATTTAAAATATTTATTTCTAGGCTTTATTAATCTCTTATGTTTTTAATATGTATCCCTTGGCCTTGTTGATCTCTTATGTTTCTAATATTTATCCCTTGGGTTTACCAATTCTTTTGGTTTTCAATATTAAACCTTTGGGTTTATTAGTTATTTTCGTTTACAATATTAAGAATCCTTTGGTTTATTAATCTCTTGAGTTTAAAATATTAATTATTAGGGTTTATTATTTTCTTAGGTTTTTGAGTTTGAAATATTAATTCTTAGGGTTTATTAATCTCTTCTGTTTTTAATATTGATCCCTTAGGTTTTTAATATTTATCCCTTGAGTTCACCAATTCCTTTGGTTTATAATATTAAACCCTCGGGTTTACTAGTTCTTTTGGATTATAATACTAATAACCCCTTGGGTTTATTAATCTCTTGAGTTTAAAATATTAATTCTTGGGGTTTATTTGTTCCTTAGGTTTTTAGTTTAAAATATTAATTCTTAGGGTTTATTCATCACTTGTGTTTTTAATATTGATCCCTTGGCCTTATTGATCCATTAGGTTTTTAATATTTATCCCTTGGGTTCACTGCTTCCTTTGGTTTATAATATTAAACCCTTGGGTTTATTTTGTTCTTTTGGTTTATAATGTTAATAATCCCTTGCATTTATTAATCTATTGAGTTTAAAATTTTGATTCTTATGGCTTATTAATTTCTTAGGTTTTTGGGTTTAAAATATTAATTTTTAGGGTTTATTAATCTCTTGTGTTTTTAATATTGATCCCTTGGCCTTATCGATCCCTTATATTTTTATATTTATCCCTTGGATTCACAAATTCCTTTGGTTTATAATATTAAACCCTTGGGTTTATTAGTTCGTTTGGTTTGTATTATTAATAATCCTTTGGGTTTATTAATCTCTTGAGTTTAAAATATTAATTCTTAGGGTTTATTAATTTCTTAGGTTTTTGGGTTTTAAATATTAATTCTTAGGGTTTATTAATTTCTTAGGTTTTGGGTTTTAAATATTAATTCTTAAGTTTTTTTTAATCCCTTGAGTTTAAAATTTTAATTCTTAGGGTTTATTAATTTCTTGGTTTATAATACTAATATGTATCCCTTGGTTTCACCAATTCCTTTTTTATAATATTAAACCCTTAGGTTTATTACTTTTTTTTTTTTACAATATTAATAATCCCTTGAGTTTATTTATTTTTTTCTAAGTAATACTAATTCTATTAATTCATCAACCAAAGGTTACATTGCTCATCCTCGGAAATGGAAAGATCCATGACAGAGGGAATAGACAAAATAATGCTATCCAAAACAAGACTACCCCTAGAGGGGAAACCAGCCTTAATTATTCAGATAGAACAAGCTGCCCATAGTGGGAAACCAGCCTTTAAAACAGTGCAAAAAGAGACCAAAAGAGCTAGCATAGGAAAAAACCAAAACTATCAAACTAAGAAACCCGAAGAGAGAGTGCTATGGAGAACCTTCATGCTTGTCGCTGGAGGGAGGCTCCTCTTCGAGGATGCGGCAGATGTAGCCGTAGTCCAGTGAATCAAGCCCAGGGTCAGAGTCTTCAAGCTACTTGCGTGGGGATTCAGGAAGCTCGAGGCGCTCCGTCGGAGTGTCCTGAGTGGCGTTATCCTGCATAGATGCTGTAATATCCATGGCATCAGTCAAATTGAGGTCTTCTTTCCTCTTGGAGGAGCCTGAGAGATGCAAACCTAGTAGATGCTTCTCTTTGGCCAGCTTGGAGTCGTTGTCATCGGAATTGGAGCTAGAGGCCAGCTGCACAGGGAGGGCTTTGAGTTTACGGGGGATGAAGGCAGGCTACACAGGGATGGTGGACTTGCAGGCTCTCTTCTTAGCACGAGAGGAATGAAGGAGTCGAATGGCTCTGCATGCATGAAGGCGGAGGGCGACAAGTCTGCCATGTCCCAAGAGACCGGAAGATTTAAGTCCTGGGGGATGGCATGGGGCAGAGGGGGATGATAAAGGAGGCCCCTGCCCCCAGCTCATCTGCACTGTTGCCGGTGTTGTTGCGGCATCATGACAGGCTTGGACAGGGCGCGATATTGCAGAGGGGTCGCTGCAGAGGCCTGAGCCCAGAAGCTTCTCGCCTGAGTAGGGGAGGGCCGAAGTAAGAAGAACATAAGGAGATCGATCAAAGTGGGTTGAAGAGCCAGAGAAGGAGCGGGAGAAGTGAACAGCATGGTGTCGAGAGGATTTAATACTAAACGCATTGAGTACGTCAAAATTAAGGTGGCGCATGGGACTTTAAAGCCCATCCCACACGAGAATTGAAGGCACTGTACATCCCAAGGCTAGGGCACATGGGTGCGCTGTGTGGTGATCCACATGGCCACCCTGTGCAGTCTTGCAAGGCCAGGTACCACCCGCATCTAGGGGATAATCCCTTGAGTTTATTAAGCTCTTGAGTTAAAAATATTATTTTTTAGGGTTTATTAACTTCTTAGGTTTTTTAATTTAAAATATTATTTCTTAGGGTTTATTAATCTCTTTTGTTTTTAACATTTATCCCTTGGCCTTATTTATCCCTTAGGTTTTTAATATTTATCTCTTGGGTTCACCAAATCTTTTGGTTTATAATATTAAAGCCTTGGGTTTATTAACTCTTTTGATTTATAATGTTGATAATCCCTTGGGTTTATTAATCTATTGAGTTTAAATTTTTTATTCTTATGGTTTATTAATTTATTAGGTTTTTTAGTTTAAAATATTAATTCTTAGGGTTTATTAATGTCTCTTAGTTTTTTAATATTTATCCCTTGGCCTTATTGGTCTCTTAGTTTTTTAATATTTATCCCTTGGGTTCACCAGTTCCTTTGGTTTATAATATTAAACGCTTGAGTTTATTAGTTATTTTGGTTTGTATTATTAATAATCTCTTGGGTTTATTAATCTCTTGAGTCTAAAATATTAATTCTTAGGGTTATTAATTTCTTAGGTTTTTGGGTTTTAAATATAATTCTTAGGGTTTTTTAATTTCTTAAGTTTTTGTGTTCTAAATATAAATTCTTAGGGTTTATTAATTTCTTGGTTTATAATATTAATATTTATCCCTTGGTTTGACCAATTGGTTTGGTTTATAATATTAAACCCTTCGATTTATTACTTATTTTGGTTTATAATATTAATAACCCCCTGGGTTTATTAATCTCTTGAGCTTAAAATATCAATTCTTATGGTTTATTAATTTCTTAGGGTTTTTACTTTAAAATATTAATTCTTAGGGTTTATTAATCTCTTTTGTTCTTAAAATTGATCCCTTGGCCTTCTTTTTCCCTTACGTTTTTAATATGTATCCCTTGGGTTCACCGATTCCTTTGGTTTATAATATTAAACCCTTGGGTTTATTAATTATTTTTGTTTATAATATTAAATTTAATCTCTTGAATTTAAAATATTTATAAATTTAAATTTAAATTTATAATATTAATATTTATCCCATGGGTTTATAATATTTTTCCCTTAGGTTTACTAATTTCTTGGGTTTATATTAAAAGCTTCGGCTTATTTGTTCCTTCAATTTATAATATTAATAATTCCTTTGATTTTTCATTTAATTTATTGGGTTTATTAATGCCTTCAGTTTAAAATATTAAGTTTATTCATGGTTTATATTATTTATCTAAGGGTTTATATACTTAATGGTTTATAATATTAATAATCCATTTGGTTGATTAATCTCTTGAGTTTAAAATATTAATTCTTAAGGTTTAATCCATTGAATTTTCTATTTTTTGGGTTGGTAATATTAGTCCCTTCGGTTTATTAAATCCCAATATTTGGTGTTAAATATTACTCCTACACTTTAATATTAATGCATGGTCCAATGTCACATTATGAAAAACATTGTCTCAATATGTAAATCAACCATGGCCGACCATTGTTAATCATCATTAGTCGTAGTCAATCAAGGTCTTCCATGGTTGAATGTCACATTGTGACTAAGATTGTCTCAATATGAAAATCAACCATGGCCAACCATGGTCATTCTTCATCCAACATCGCATTTTGACAACAATTATCTCAATATTTAAATCAAGCATGGTCAACCGTGTTTATTTTATGGTTTATAGTATTTATCTAAGGGTCTTTATATAATTCATGTGTATAATATTAATCTCTTAGGTTTAATATTATTCCCTTGGGTTTATAATATTAATAATCATGTGAGTTTATCAATCCTTTATGTTTAAAATATTAATTTGTAGGCTTTATTAATCTCTTGTGTTTTTAATATTGATCCCTTGGCCTTATTTATCCCTTAGGTTTTTAATATTTATCCCTTGGGTTTACAATATTAAACCCTTGGTTTTATTAGTTCTTTTGGTTTACAATATTAATAATCCCTTAGGTTTATTAATGTGTCGAGTTTAAAATATTGATTCTAATGGTTTATCAATTTCTTTGGTTTTGAGATTAAAATATTAGTTCTTAGGTTTATTACTTTTTCGTTTATAATATTACTTTTTATCCCATGGGTTTATAATATTTCTTCCTTAGGTTTACTAATTTCTTGGGTTTATAATATTAAAATCTTCGGTTTATTTGTTCCTAAACTTTCTAATATTAACAATTCCTTTGGTTTATCATTTAATCCGTTGGCTTTATTAATCCCTTCAGTTTAAAATATTAATGTTTATTTCAAGGTTTATAGTATTTATCTAAGGCTTTATATTAATCTCTTAGGTTGAATAATATTTACTTAGTTTTATAAACCCTTGGTTTTTTAGTATTAATCCTTTGCATTTATTATTTCCTTTGGTTTTTAATATCAATCCATTGGGTTTATTGATCCTTTAGTTTATTAATTAATTGGGTTTATAATATTAAAAATCCCTAAGTTTGATTGTTCTCTTCGGTTTATAATATTAATAATCATGTGAGTTTATCATTCATCTGTATTTAAAATATTAATTCCTAGGCTTTATTAATCTCTTCTATTTTTAATATTGATCCCTTGGGCTTCTTGATCTATTAGGTTTTTAATATTTTTCCCTTGGGTTCACCAATTCCTTGGGTTTATAATATTAAACTCTTCGGTTTATTAGTTCTTTTGGTTTATAATATTAATAATCCCTTGGAATATTGGTAAGAGATATATACTTATTATAAATAATAATAAAATACTATTATTATGTTATAATTGAATTATAGTATAGTTTGAGTTAAAACTATTAATATTTTGAAAAAAATTGATAATATATTAGTCAATAATCCCCTCTTTAATTATAATTGTTAAAAAAAATAAATTAAATTAAATTATTTTTCTTGTTCTTCCAACCGACCATAAAAAAAATTATATATATCCTCAATAATTACCATTTATATAAAATTTTCTTTATCGTAATCCTCACAAATATTTTCAAATAATATTTGGTGTTTACCCCAGAAGATGGACTCACATAAGAAGTCCGAAACGTTGGGTTATTAAAAAACTCGGAATAGGTTATTCCTCTGTTCTGAAATCTAATTCGCATGTATGGACTCTCTTTTTAAAAATATATTATTATTATATATATTTTATTATTATTATTTTATATATATATATATATATATATATATATATATATATATTACAGTTTAATATATAGTATTTATATACTTTATATTATTAATATATTATAAGTAAATATATAAAATATATTGGTAATTATATTCATGAATATATAATAATTATTTTGCTAAAATACATGTGGTGGGTGGTGGATATAGGCCTATCGACGTATATCATCCACATTGGTAAATTTGATTGTGCTAGTACAAAATTCACTATAAACATGTGTAGTTGGTTTAAGCTTGTAAGTATAACATATTATATGATAAAGAATTTTACACAAAAATATTGCATTTGCATTTGCTAATTCTTAAAAAGATGAAACAATTTAAAAAACTACTCTGTGACATTCTATTACAAAACTCTTGCATTTGCTAATTCTAAAACAGATGGAACAATTTATAAAATGACTAAGAGACATTTTGTTATTGAGAACTAGAAATGAGAAAAACACAATTATTTTTAAGAACTTAGATATAACTATTTGCAATAAAGTGCATGAAAAGTCTGAGATAAGTTTTCCATACATTTACAATTGTCTGTTTTATTGACATGGAGGCCTTGCTTGTTTTAATGTTGTTGACAAAAATACAATAGTAAGATTCAAATTTAAATTCACTACAACAGAAACATGCACTACAAAAGTCATGGAAAAATGATCACTTTATCCAATCATCAATGTTAACACTTACAAGAAGTAATAAATTCTCATCGACCAAGATAATAAAAAAAACAATTTCTTCTCCAAAAATACTTAAAATCAACAAAATACGAGTAAACACAATTTCTCAAATAAAAAAAAATCAGCATTTCTCGAAAGTATAGCAAATGTCAAGCAAGCAACTTTAGAAATATTAAATATATAAACACATCCGATAAGAACCTGTAACAAGATTGTACAATTGGTTGGTAAACAATGCACTTAAAAAGAGTGTTGGATGGTCCAATTGATTGGAAAACAACACACACAAAAGGGTTAGATCATCCAATGTGCTGGAAAACAATGCAAGTCAAGAAAAAGGTTTGTTGAGAACAAAGTATTCACACAAAAATTAGTTGTTTTTTTTCACAAAGATCTTAGTTACTAAGATGGGTTTTCAAATTATTTGGTAACATAGCCCCTTGAGAATAAATAATGTTACACATTTAAGTTTAAAACAATAATAATATACTTCTTAAAAATTTTCTTTCACTAATTTAAATAATTAAATAGCATATGCATTCGAAATCTTTATCTTTATAAAATTTTACCCATATAGTATAATGGAAATAGTGTCTTTGTATCCAAAGAGAATTAAATGCTTGCATAGTAACCATTTGTGTACCAACCAAGAGATCAATGTTGATTTAATTCTACTCGGTAGACACAAATCAAAACCATAACAAATCCAATAGACAAAAAAAAATACTAATAGATACCTACAACAAAATCCTTTATGGAGCCCCTGTGAGGCTATGTCAAAATGATCTAGGAGGATTCTCCAGTTGCTCCAAGTTTACAGGTCTAAGTTGTTTTCGAAAATGGAGACAAACTGAAGAGTCTGTCACTCTGAATCTAACACTACTTTTGATTTGTTAATTGGTCTCATAATGATGGTGAACTCATCTGTCAAAGATTACAGATGTTGAGTCATGAAAAAGGTATGTTTTTATCCTCATCTTAGCTTAATTAATCATCTACTTTTATGTATTTATCTTCTTCTTTTTTGGAATAATCTAGAAGAAAATATTGTGAGAGATGAATAAAATAAATTGTCAACAAATTCTTTGATTTTCGCATAAAAACTAATTTTTGCTTGCATTTATGTGCATAGATCAGAATTGGACAATTACTATTCGAACGATGGAACAACAACGACCAAAGAAAAAAAAAAAAAAACATTTCTTGATCGCATAGGCTATTGGAAGAAAAGGAGAATCAAGCTAATTCTATAGTGAAAATCTGATTATTAGTTTTGAAATCCTCAGGATCTCTCAATCCTAGGGATTCACTCTCATCTATTAGTTCGCCATTTGGTTATATAAGGCTGATAGGGGAAAAAGAAGGGGGGTTAATTTCTGAGTTGTAACTTTCGTTTGGAAATCATTATTGGTATTAAAGACAGTATTTTCACTATTGTAATGTTGTATATTTACTACTGTGATTAATGAGAAAATTTGTGCTTTCTTCATAATTATGTTCTGAGTATTCCCATCAGTAGCTTTTGGAGGCTTTGGGCCCGGTCGCTAGGAGACTTCCTATTTCTTTTGTGACATAATCATTTTTGTCATCTTTGTGATTGTTAATTACTGTATCTTGTTATTTCGTTTGTTGTGTGATGTTAGAATTCATTTGTGTAGTTTACCTTTTCTATTGAGATAAATCTTAGATGATGTTACTCTTACAGTTGCATATCATTGTTTAATGAATTGTTCAGATTAGCATTACATATGATTGTGCTACCTTTCGAGTGTTGTTATCATAGATATTCGATGATTGATTACTATTATTCTTAATTAAAGGCTTGAATAGTTGATTGTTGTTCATTTACTGTAATTTCTCTTTTCAGTAGATAATTGTTAGGCAGTAATTATTAAGTGTGAGTCTTTCAATTCATGAGTTTGGATTCACTTTATTTACAAAACAATTGAGAGTAGATCAAGATTTATGGTTTATAAATGCTTTAAGGTTTTCTTTTGAATTATTCCACATTGAACTTCAAGAATTAGAGATTAGTTGTTGCAACGATTTAGAATCATTTATTCCTAAATAGCTTTTGATTTCACTCTGCATAGATAGTGCCAACACTCTTGAAATAAACAGATGAATCCTTGGTTAATAATTAATGTAGGTATTAAGATTGATTTTCATAGTCATCTTAGTACACCAAAATTTTGGCATCGTTGCAGGGGAGAGTGTTAAATATTGATTTCTCTTTTTTTTCCTGAATTTGATTGCTGCGAGGGACTTGGCTATTGAAAACAAGAGGTAAGAACTTGCGTACCAGCAAGTAAAATGCTTGCTCAAGAGGTTGCTTTCCAGCAGATGCATATAGAGAAGATAGGAATAGACGTTTTTAAGAATGACTAGGAAGAAAAAAGTATAAATAGATCCAAATCCACCACATAAATCCACCAAAACCAAGGGGTTGACGACCCTTGGAAGATTGACCTTTATAGAAGAAATCATAAGAAAAGAAGAATCTCAAGTGTCAGTAGGACCTCATACCACATCTGGAAAAATATCTAGTGTAATCCATCAAGCATCAGGCTCACCATCTGCAGGTCACGCCAAGATCCATAGCAAAAACAAAGGGTCTCAACAGAGCTTTCAGGCTACAGAAAATTTGCATTCTAACCCTTCACAAGAGGGAAATTCATGCAATATGCAAGAAGGAGAGGGAAATATTAGTGTTGGAGGAGAAAATCTATAGTCACCAGAACCTAGATATCCTAAGATCTTGGTTAAAGAAAAGATACCTGATATCCCAGATCAAGGTAGTGTTGTAAGACCACTTCCAAATCTGTCTACTAGTCCTGCCCAAATCAAATTTCCAAACCAAGAGGTTCTTGAAGGTTATTGGCACATCTTTGATGAGATGGCGCATAATCAGCCTCAGTGAAAAACATCAACGTTTGAGTAACATGTCGTCGATCCAGTCGCTAATGCCCTTGTTAGGTCCCTATATTACTAGTTTAGTCCCTTATTGTTATTAGTGTATCCCCTTATTGTTATTTTTGTACCCTTGTAACCCCAATATTGTTATTCTTGTGTCCTTACATTATTATTGTTAGGTCGGCTGGGATTATACTGTGGCCCCATGGACTCCTATATATAGAAGGAGGTTTTGGTCATTTGTATCATCTAATAATTGTTAATTTATGTAATGTATTGGAGGTTTCCCCCTTGAAGTGGTTGATTTCTAAGGTGTTGATCTCTATTTTCTTCTATTTTTGGAGTTGGTTTCACAACATTTGGTATCACAACTTTGGATTCTAGGGTTTCACTGCTCCAAACAGGTCATCATGGAATTTTTGCTATAACGTTTTTTCTACGACGGTTCAAAAGCTAAAAATTTTATAGAGCAAAGCAGAAATCATGAGGAACCTCGTGGAAAAATTTCAGATTTTGGTTCGCAATATTTTCGGAGATATGATCTATGCAAGTTAGTAATTTTTGCAGGCTCCTGAATTTAACCTAAACAAGTCATCGTGGCATTTTCGCTATAATTTTTTTTCTATGAGGGTTCAGAAGCTGAAATTTTTACAGAGAAAAGTCACAATCCTAAGGAAGGTCATGGAAACATTTCAGAGCTTGATTCACAAGATTTTCGGTGATAGGGTCTCTGGGATTTAGGGATTTTTCAGGCTCCCGAATTTCATCTCAAAGAGGTGACCGTGGGAAGATCGTCATAAATATCTCTCTGAGCATTAAATTAGAATTCTGTAAAATGTGGTCACAAGTACACAGAAATTAGTTTCTTGTGTATAAATTTTAGATCCGAAGGAGGAAACAGTGACACGTGGCACGTCGTACAAGGTCGCTTTACTGAACCAGTGCATAATTAGGTTATTGTGAGAGATTTGGTATAACTTTTCCTTGAATAATCCAAATCTGGTTAGACATCTAGAATTTGAAACAAGATTTGCAGGTGTAATATTGGGCCCAAATTCATATATTGAAGATCCGAAATCATAGAGATAATTCAGTTTCAATATCGAGCTCCTCAAAAGCAAGAAAAAGGTGTGTATTTTTCTCAAATTACATAAGTCTCGTTTGAAAAAAATAGTTTGAATTTATTCCAAGGGCATATTGAAGAATAGATATCAGTATTGGGTTCTAAAATTCCCCCTAAAAAGAATTCAACGCCCAATAAGCCTTCAGAAGACTCTTCTATGACTCATGAAGACGAATAAATGCAACATGAGATATCAACATTACAAGAGCAAGTGCACCAAATTTCGCTATCGCAAAGCGCAAAAAAAATTGAAATGGAAGTTGAAGAAAGGAGTGGAAACTAAGATGGATGGTTTAAAGAAAGTCATGGAAGCTAAGATGAATGGTTTGGAAGCTAAGATGGATGGCATGGAATTTGGCATGGAAGCTAAGATGGATGACATGGAAGCTAAGATCGATGAAAAATGAAAGACAACATGGAAAACATGAAGAATGATCTAAAAGTAGAAATAAAAGGTTTGGAAAAGTTGATACAAGAAATTTTTCCTAATTTCGAAAAGATAGTAGAGGAAACTCATGATCAGAACAAAATAAATGTTAATCATGATTTCAAAAACTCTAATGTTGGATGGAAGATCTAAATATGGATATGAGAAAGTTTGATGGCAAGGATCCTGTAACATGGATACTACAGATAGAGTAATATTTTGATCTCAATAATGTGAAAAACACACAAAAGGTATGTATTTCAACTTTACATTTAGAACAAAATACATTTTTATGGTATTGATGGCTTTGCTCCTGTAAAAAAATTGTCACTTGGTCAATTTTTACAGAGGAAATGATAGCACAATATGAGGATACAAAAAGCAACACCTTCTTTAGCCAATTGATAAATCTCAAACAAACGGGTTCATTGGTGGATCACATTGAGGATATAAGGGTAACTGATATTCCATAGGAACACAGGATTGATGTCTTCGTAGGGAATTTAAAGGATAACATCCAACATGAATTTCACGTTTGGGAACTTGATTCAATGGGAAAGGCATTCAGGTTGGCAAGAAAAATTGAATGTAGAATTATGGAGACAAGGAAGCCTACCACTCACATATATAAATATGGAAGTGTTGGTACTCCTAGAATTCCACAACCTACAAGGCTGACACCACAAAAATTGGAAGAAAAAAGAGAAAAAGGGCTTTGCTATAGTTGTAATAGAAAATACACTAAAGGTCATAAGTGTGCTGAGAAGAAATTATTTTACACAGATTGTGAAGAGGAAGAAGAAAATGAATATGAATCTTCAAAAGAAGAGGATATACACCAGGAACAAACCCTAGAATATGAAGAAATGAGTCTGACCATATCGTGTAATGCATTGGCAGGAATTACCACTCCTCAAACTCTCAATATAGAAGGACATATCAAGAAGAAAAATGTAATAGTGTTGATTGATTAGGGTAGTACCCATAATTTTATTCATTGTAAGGTAGTCAAGGAATTGAATTGTTTCCTATACCCAGCACCAAAATGTCAAGTGATGGTTGCAAATGGAGGAACTATAAATTTCTCTGGAAAATGCCAAAATATCAAGTTAACCATGGGTGAATATGTATTGAATAGTCCAATGCGAGGTGTTGATGTGGTACTAGGAGTACAATGGTACAATCTTTGGGGACGGTAGATTTTAGTTTTCAAGAATTTTTCTTGAATTTTTTCGGAAGGAAAGGAAGTCAAATTACGGGGTATCGCAGGGAAGAAGGGACAGATAATAATCTCTAATGTCATGACAAAGATTTTGAAGAAAGAAAAACAAGGCGCAATTGCACAATTATGCTCACTAGAGGTTCCAACATCAAAATCATAGATTTCTGCATATCTCCAAAAATTATTGGACAATCATTCCAAGGTGTTTGAAACTCCCAAAGGACTCCCACCTATTCGTGATCATGAACATGCTATTCATTTGATTCCAGGAAGTGTTCCTCCAAAAATCAAGCCTTATAGATATCCTTATGTCTAAAAGAGAAAAATTGAACGTATGATTGTAGAAATGTTAGAGGCTAGTATAATTCAACCAAGTCAAATTTATTTCTCTACTCCAGTAGTATTGGTGCACAAGAAGGATGGATCATGGCACATGTGTCTGGATTATAGGGAGCTCAATAAGCTCACCATTAAAGATGAATTTTCCATTCTTGTGATTGATGAATTACATGGAGAAATTTATTTTACCAAGTTGGATCTTCATTCAGGATAACATCAAATTAGAATGAAGACTGAAGATATTCTGAAAGCATCATTTCGAACTCATGAGGGTCATTATGAATTTTTGGTCATGCCTTTTGGCCTTACCAATGCACCTTCTACATTTCAAGGGTTGATGAATTCCATTTTTAAACCCTTCCTTAGAAAATTGGTGTTATTATTTTCTAATGATATACTAATCTACAGTAGGTCTTGGAAGGATCATGTTCAACATGTTGACAAGGTGCTCAAACTATTGCAGGAGAAACAATTATATGCAAAAACATCCAAATGTTTCTTTGGAGTACAAGAGGTGGAATATCTAGGTCATATTGTATCTCACAAGGGTGTTAAGGTATACCCTAACAAAATTAAATCCATTAAGGAATGGAAATTCCCCACAACCATAAAGCAAATATAGGATTTCTGCCAATGTGGTATTATCATAAGTTTGTTAAGAATTATGGGAGAATAGCGGCACTCTAACAAGATTATTGAAGAAAGATAAATTTTCATGGACTCCTTTGGGCTAACTAAGGCCTTTGAACATCTTAAAGAGGCAATGTGCCCAGCACTGGTCTTAGCTATGCCAGACTTCACAAAAACCTTTATTGTGGAATGTGATGCCTCAAGAAATTGAATTGGTGCTGATTTAATGCAAGAAGGAAGACACATTGCTTTTGAAAGTCGTCCAATCAAAGGAAAGCATTTACAAAAAGCTATTTATGAGAAGGAAATGTTAGCAATACTGCATGCACTAAAGAAATAGTGAGCTTACCTAATGGGAAGACACTTCAAGGTAAAAACTGACCATGATAGTCTTACACACTTTTTGGAACAAATACTATCTTCAGAAGAGCAAAAAAAAATGGGTCACAAAGATGTTGGGTTATGACTTGAAATAACATCTACAAAAGGGAATCTAAATGATGTTGCGTATGCACTCTCAAGAAAGAAACAAGAGTAGGAAGCATCGCTTGTGACTCATCCTATCCAACCAGACTGATAACCAAAGCAAGGGATGAATGGAAGAAGGATGAAGAAGTGTGGACACTCATTCAAAAGTTGCAGCAAGATCCTAGTACATCTGATACATTTAGTTGGAAAAATTATTCCTTATGGTACAAAGATTGCTTATATATTTTTAAGAATTCCCAACTAAAACAAAATATTATTTTGGAATTCCACACTTCTCCTTTAGGAGGAAACTCGGGATTTTTAAAAACTTACCACAGGGTGAAGAAATAATTTATTTGGGATGGCCTTAAATCTGAATATTCAAAATTTTATGGCGGAATGTTTATTTTCTAGCAAAATAAAGTTGAGACAATTGATACCCTGGGTCTTACAACCTTATCCATTCCAAGTCAACATTCTGGAGGGAGATTTCAATGGATTTTATCACAGTTTACCTAAGTGGTTTACCTAAGTCTCGAAGGAAAGAGTGTCATCGTGGTGGTAGTTGATAGACTTACCAAGTGTGCACACTTTGTGCATTATCTCATCCATTTAAAGCATGTACAGTTGCTACTACATTTATGGACACAATTCAAAAGCTACATGGAAACCGAAGGGTTATTGTGAGCGATAGATATCCCATTTTTACTGGAAATTTTTGGACAGAGTTATTTTCTTGTTTGGGTACTCAATTAGCTCATAGCTCATCTTATCATCCTCAATCCGATACTCACACTGAGATAGTAAATAAATGTTTGGAAGGATATATTTTTTGTTTTGTATCTGATAAACAAACACAATGGGTCAAGTGGTTACCTCTCGCTGAATGGTGGTATACCAGTTCCTTCCATATTGTAGCAAAAATGACCCCATTTATGTCACTTTATGGATATCATCCACCATCCATCACATCATCTTTAAGAGAAAATTCGAAGGTTCAAGCAGTGGAATATCACATCGAGAATCAACAAGAAGTTCTCCAACTCTTAAAGGACAACCTAAATTTGGCACAAAATCGAATGAAACAACAAAGAGATGAACATCGCAAGGAGAGAAGTTTATGTGGGTATAGGTATTTTATGGCTACAACCATACAAACAAATTTCCCTCAAGCAAGCTAAGAAGGATAATAAATTATCGCCAAAAGGTTTCAGGAACCTTGTAAGGTGTTGCAAAATATTGGTACTATGGCATACAAATTGGAGCTTCCTGCTTCTTCGCGAGTGCATCCAGTTTTCCATGTTTCATGCTTAAAGAAGGTTATAGGTGAAAATCTTCCAGTTCAAACAATATTGCCAGAACCTGACAAGGAAGGAAAAATCATATTGGAACCTAAAGTGGTCATGGAAACAAGAACTCAACAACTACGAAATCGATCAATTTCAGAGTATCTCATCAAGTGGAAGAACTTACCCACTGAAGATTCTACATGGGAGGATGAAAATTTTATACAGAATCACCTAGAGCTACTCAAGCATTGAAGACAACACTTTTTTGAAGGAGAGGGGAATGTTAGGCCCATATATTACGAGTTTAGTCCCTTATTGTTATTAGTGTAGCCCCCTTATTGTTATTGTTGTACCCCTGTAACCCCAATATTGTTATTATTGTGCCCCTACATTATTATTGTTAGGTCGTCTCGGATTATATTGTGGCCCCATGGACTCCTATAAATAGAAGGAGGTTTTGGTCATTTGTATCATCCAATAATTTTTCATTTGTGTAATTTATTGGAGGTTTCCCCCCCGAAGTGGCTGATTTATAAGGCGTTGATCTCTATTTTCTTCTATTTTTGGAGCTGGTTTCATAACAGCCCCCATGAAAGCCATTCATTTGTAGAGAATTCCTACTTTCCATGGTTTAACCTTGGAAGATCCTGATTCTTTCCTATTTGAATTTGATGTTTTATGTAGGGGATATGATTATACCATCGATCCCCAAAAGCTAAAATTGTTTCCCTCTACATTAAAGGAAGCAACTTTGTGATGGTTTATGGGGCTTTATGGAGGAACTATTAACTCTTGGGATCAAATGAAAATTTATTTTCTCACTAAATATCAAGATTACTGTAGGACTAGAGATTTAAATATGAGATCTTTAATATGAATGAAAAATATAATGAAACTCTAGAATAATATGTTGAATGGTTTCAATACAATTTACAAAGGTCTCCTTATGCTCCATTATCTAAAGATGTTTTAAAAGTAACTATGATAAAGGTGATGAAGGATAAATGGATAGAAACATTAAATTTAATGGGAAAAAGAGAAAATTATTAGGAAAATCATGATGACATTAGTCAACTATGTATCAGGTGCTCTCGAGGTAGTACACGAATCAGGCCAACTAGACGAGATAATATCGCCAGAAATAATAAAGCTGCTAGCGGCAGCGTAACTCAGGCGAAAATCAGCAATCTCTTAGAAGATTTCAAAATTGATATCTTGGGAACCCTCACAACATAGTTGGACTTCTTGCAAGCCAAATTGAAAAAATCTATAGCAGAACATAATTTAGCTATTTTCTTCCCACGATGCTGAAAGAAGCATAGTCAGAGGGAATGTATGTTGGACATGGTCCAAACATGTGCCATCTGCACTAAGGACCATGCCACCTAGCAATTCCCATCACTTCCAAGATTAAAATAAGTTTTTAAATAGGTGGAAGAAGAGAAAGAACCAATATAATTAATGAGCCAATCTCGACAGTGGCAAGCCTGACCCATAGGCATGTCACAAGACCCTTCTCTGTTCTTTTCTTCTCCACCATTTAATCAGCAATAGAATTCTGGAATAATGTGGCAAGGCCAATCACCTTTCTCCTCTTGGGAGTCCCAATCATTTCCTATGTCACCTTGGACAAGGCAGCCTTTTCCAAGCACTGTTTGGCCAAATTCTCCTCCTTTCTGGAAAAAAAAATCCATACCCATCCCAATGGCTTGCCTCCACCTCAGAAAATCCAAATTGGTCTTCAAATTGGTAGGGATAAATAATCCACCTATGTGGATAGGTCCTCAACCTCAACCAACATTACTAGCTCTGTATCCATTGTAGAAAAATCCTCAACCTCTTATGCGTCCCCAACTACCAACTCAACCAAACCCAAATCCCAATAACAGACCAATTCAACTAATACAGGCTGTTGAAAATTCAGATCCTAAAATAAAACAAATGAAATGCAGTGAACTTAGGCTAAGATCGGGATGCATCATTACCCCTGAGAAAAATAATAACCAACAACAGGATAAGACAGAAACACCTGCCATAACTAAACCATCGACTATGACTGACACATAAATAAAATAGGGAGGAGACACAGTCAAGCAGCAAGATCCTGAAAAACTTATAATCACTACTCCCCCGTTCCCTGAAATATTAATAATACCTAAACCCATTGTTTACCCATACTTTGATCTCTTAGGGGAACTGAAAAAATTATGTTTAAAATTCCTCTCCTCCAGGCTATCGAAGACATTCCTATTTATGCTAAAATGATTAAAGAATTGTGTGTGAAAAATCCTACAAGGAAAACAAAAACTTCACCAACTGTCCATGTCGTAGGTACTTTATTTTATCTACTTTTAGGTAGGGAAACACCAGTAAAATATGAATATCTAGGGAATCTCATAGTTACCATTCAAATATATAGCCACTACTTTCTGAACACACTAGTCGATTTAGGTGTAGCCATTAATATTCTAACAACTAAAACCTGTGAGGCACTCAGTATAATAGCTCTGGAACCAACCACTACTTTGCTATAACTTGTTGACTATTATGTCGTTAAAACCGAGGTAACTTTACATGAAATTATTGTTTTTGTTGACTCATGGGAGTACCAGTGGATTTTCTAGTTATCAATCCAAGAAGTCGATTAGATGGGCATCCTTTAATTCTGGGTTGACCTTGGTTAGCAAAAACCAATGATTATATAGGTTTTTGTGATGGTATAATGATGATTACAAAAGGAAATGTTGTTAAAAACATTATTCTATATCCCCCTGATAAGACAAGTCTTCCCATCCTAAGAAGTCATAAACATCCACCTACATACTTGGAATAAAACATTCATTCACCTCTTATAGTAGAATAAGCACTTGAGTTCAACAATTAGACTGTATATGATATAATTAATAACTTTTTTAATCAATTAACTATTGTGAACAATGTGGAATGTCAAATGTTGAATGCAATTCTTGATAATGAAGCCTAGGAAGATCCTTCGGAAGATGCTGATGATCAACATATATCGACATTTTTTGTTCATAACAACAAACCTGTTGAGATTGAACCATGTAATATTTTGAATATTAATGATAATCTGGATAGTGATCAACAATAAAATATTATTCAGGTTCTGCAAAAGAATAAAGGGGCTTTTTCCTGGGAATATCTAGACATGAAAGGCACAGACCCTCAATCATGTACACATCATATCTACACCGAAAACGATGCCCGTCCTATCTAACAACCTCAACGAAGATTAAATCCACACCTTAAGGATAGCGTAAAAGAATAATTGTAGAAGTTGTTGGATGTGAATTTTATTTATCTTATTTTGGATAGTAAGTGGGTCTCTCCATTGGTAGTTTTTCCAAAAAAGAATGGGAAGTGGCAGATCTCTGTGGACTACAGGGAATTGAACAAGGCCACGCAAAAATACCACTTCCCTCTTCCATTTATTGATCAATTTCTTGATACGTTGGGAGGAAACCGATTCTTTTCCTTTCTTGATGGCTTCAGTGGCTACAACAAGATTTAAATTACCCCTGAAGACCAAGACAAAACTACCTTTACCTGCCCCTGGGGTACGTTTTCCTATAGAGTGTCACCTTTTGGTTTATGAAACACCCCAACTACATTTCAGAGGACCATACTCAGCATTTTCTTTGATCTGATAAATGAGGGACTTGAAGTTTACATGGATGACTTCACCCCGTATGGGAATGATTTCTACAAGCACTACAAAAATTAGAGAAAGTTCTGGAAATATGCATTGCTACCAGGCTATGTTTAAGCAAAGATAAATGTCACATGATGATGACAGAAGGCATAATCTTAGGATACCACATCTTTTTTACTGGAATATAGGTAGACCCAACAAAAATAGAGGTAATTCTTCTACTACCTACACCATGGATATGCAGGATGCTATCGTAGATTTATAAATATTTTTTCACGAATTGTTGCGCCTTTGTATGCTTTAACAGGAAATGTTGAATTTAAATGGCCTGATAAATGTGACATTTCTTTTACATATTTGAAGAAATTAGTCTCGATCGCTCTAGTATTGCATGGACCCAATTGGGAGCATCCTTTTCATATCTCTACAGATGCGTCAAACACAGTAATAAGTGTTGTCCTCAGGAAATAGGAGGACAAAAAAACCTATGCTATTTATTATACCAGCAAAAATCTCACTTCTGATAAACTCAATTATACTATAACATAAAAGAAAATTTTAGCTGTCATTTATGCCATAAAGAAATTTAGACATTATATAACAGGCTACCAAAATTTTCTATACACTGATCATTCCAACATTAGATACTTGGCCAATAAACCAATTACTAATGGGCGGGTGGCCCTTTGAATATTACTTTTGCAGGAGTTTGATATTACCATTAAAGACCTTCTAGGAAAGGAAAACCCAGTCACATATTTTTTGTCACAGGTTCTAAAGATGAAAAATCCACTGGTCGTATATGATCAATTCCTAGATAAAAATATATTTGTCGTAATGGTTAAGGCACCATGGTATGCAGATGTAGAAAATTATATGGCAATAGGAAAACTACCAAGGCATTTAACAACTAAAGAGAGGAAGTTGATTGTCCAATGCAGCACGCGATTTTCTTGGATTGGTGGATACCTTTTTCACACAGGATCTAATATGAAAATATGTATTTTCATATGTGAATATGAGATTTATGACATTCTGAAGGCTTTCCATGATTAGCCTTGTGGCAGACACTTCGCATATTGTAGAACTGGACTTAAAATACTACATATGGGCTATTACTAGCCCACTAACTTTAAAGATGCTAAGAAGTATGTCCAGGCTGGTGATAGCTGCCAGAGGATGGGTCATTCTGGTCAATCTGATGAAATGTCATTACAACCAAAAATTTTAATTGAACCTTTTGAACGACGGGCATTGGATTTGGTTGGCCCATTCAATCTGCCATCAAACCAAAAGGCATACATACTGGTTGCTACAGACTATGTAACAAAGTGAGTAGAAACAATAGCCTTGCCAAGAGCTACAGAAGAAATTGTAATTAATTTCCTTTTTGAACTATTTTTGTGGTATGGTTTACCCACGGAAGTGATAATAGATGGGGGGCCACAATTTGTAGGACACAAGATTACAACCACTCTACAAAACCACCATATCACACATAGAGTCACTTCTCCATATCACCCACAGGCGAATGCGTAGGTTGAGAGCACCAACAAGATCATTGAAGCAATTTTGACCAAAACAGTTTCAACACAACGGCGAGACTGGGCTACTAGACTGCCAAAGGCCTTGTGGGTCTATCGTACAACTTGGAAAAATAATACTGGTTATTCCCCATACCAACTTGTATTTAGAAAAGAACCTATTTTTCATATCGAATTTGAATTAAAGACTCTCAGAACAATCAAGAAGTGGGACTGGATCTGACGGAAGCCTAAACAAAAAAACTTCAACAAATAAATGAATTATATGAAGCACGGTTACTTTCTCTTCAGCGCACATAAATTATTCAGCAGCAACGGGCTAAGTGACATGATAGTCTCATAAAAAATAAGACGTTTTGGGAAGGAGACTGGGCACTTCTCTATGATTCCATATTCCAAGACTTCGCAGGTAAATTGTAGACAACATGGCTTGGCCCGTATGAAATTCAAGAAGTGCACAACAATGACACTCTAACTCTCACTACCATCGATGGGTCTAGCTCTTCTTTCCGAGTGAATGGACACCGGGTACGTCTTTATAACAAACCACTCACCAAAGCGTCTTTTTTCCAACAGGTACGCAATGATCCCAGTATGCAAATTTTAGCTGTAGGGAGTAATAACCTGGCAGCTTTACTTTCGTGAAAATTGTTTCTTTTTTAGCTGTAAAAAATGTATATATTTTCTTTATATAGCTAGTTTATGATTTGTTTTTTTTGTGTTTTTTTAGAATAAAACACTGCTATATAAATGCATGGATTTTTTCTTTGAAGCAGTTGCTTACAAACAAAATAACTACCACTCCTTTTTCGCTGCTTCATGTCATTTTTTTAGTAGTTGTTGTTCAATTCTTTGGATAGCTACTATTCCCTTCCAAGTGAACAATTGTCGTTTCTTTTCTTCCTTTGGCTTGAGTTTTCCACTATTGTTGTTCTTTTTCAAAATTGATGAACAATTTTTGTTCAATAGATTGAAAAACTGTTGTTCAATAAAATGAACAGACGATGTTCCGTTAAATGAACAATTGTTGTTCAATAAAAATGTACAGTTGTTGTTCAAAAGAGTGAACAATTATTGTTCAATAAAATAAACAGTTGATGTTGAGTTGAATGAATAACCTTTGTTCGGTAAAATGAAAAGCTATGGTTTCTTTTTTTTTACGACTTCCACATACCATTATTGTTCAATAGAGTGAGCAGTTGTTTTTCAATAAAATGAACAATTGTTGTTCAGTTAAACGAACATCTGTTGTTCCAATATCCGCACAATTTTAGTTCAATCCTATATCGAACATCCCTCTTTTCTCTCACATACTTTTCTTTGAAAATCATCTTTTTGGTTTGGAATTTACATCGAAATCAAAATAAAGCAGTTATATTAATAACATTATGATTTTTACATGTTTGATGACTATCTTTATTCTGAAATTGACATGGTTCATCCATTTTAATGACTTACTGGATATCTCTTCTTTGGATGTATCATAAAATTATTCACTACCTTAATACCATGAGGGTTTATCTTTTACACTTTCAATGGATAATTCCCTTTGGTATTATGATATAGGAATACAAGCATAAATTTTAATGGCATTCGTTTACTTCTCACACATCCCTAACTCTTAAGGAGTTAGTGAGCCTCCCTCCACTTATAACATGCATTTGAAAAATATAATATAAGATTTCTCAAAGGGGATAGGGGGTCTCATCATGAGCCAACCTACCTTGACCATAAGAA
The DNA here is from genome assembly GCA_034641835.2 of Pinus albicaulis. NCBI lineage: Eukaryota > Viridiplantae > Streptophyta > Pinopsida > Pinales > Pinaceae > Pinus > Pinus albicaulis. The sequence goes on along the minus strand of CM076580.1, from coordinate 116,359,414 downwards.
ACTTAACAAGTGACATTCCCATAATGGACACTAACACCAAGGTAATGGCCTTTGAGATAGTTTAATTTTCAGAAGGATAGGAGGTCTCATCACGAGTCGACCTGATCATTTTGTTATGCCTTGATGAACGGAACTATGATTATTTGGTTACCAAGCCAACACAGTGACCCCTTTGTAGAAATAAAACAAATCATCTAAATCATAAATGGAGGAACTTGGCTCATTTTTGGGTTAAAAAGAAACCCTGTTGAGGCTATAGATACTTGCTAGAAGCAGTGGCTCTGCTTGTGGTATCGAAGTTCTATTTTACATTTCCAATTTTTCTATATCCTTCTATTTCCTATTGTTTCATTTCCAAAGGCGAATTTACCATTTGAACAAGGTTTACATCTATATTAACCAATATGCATGGTAAGCTATATTTTTATGGATTACATTAATATTGTTCAATCAATTGATGCAAGAAGTCATTATCATTAATCGCCTTGTTAGCTTCGTCATACTTGTTCACCAAAGGAAAATTATTTCCATAATGATTATTTCTCTACTTTATTCCTTTTCATTCATTCTCTAAACCATTTCCATGATTTATAGTTAGCACTGCTCTGACTTTTTCTTGTCGTATTTCTATTGATCTAACTATTTTTCTGCCGCATTTATGAAGCCACTTTGTCCTTTTCTCTTTTCCCTTGCTGGGCGGACATGGACGCCATTTTCTAATTGGAGGGGGGAAGGTTTACATTATGGAACAACATGCGAAATAATTACCGAACTCCGCCAAACCTTGCTGATGTGACAACTATTACTATTGTTGCCTTTATATAAAAATAACATTTTCCAATTCAAAATCTTTGTATGAAGTATTTTTTGTTGTTCCAAACTGTCTAACTATGATAAAGTGCATGCAAAGGTGTGAATTAGGATACAATAGCACAACAACTATGGGAGGAATATATGACTGCAGTGAGCCTACAATATTACAATTAACAGAGCAATCTCACGAGATTCTTGAGCACGTCGGTTGGCTTCAATACCTCATCAAATTATAGGGATTCCATAACAAAATATCACTTTAATTTATGAAAAATTTGCATAATGGGTGCATAACTATAAAAGCTATAAGTATAACAGTCTCTGAAGCAGTCATAACTAAAGTATCAAGACTTCTAGTGGAAGGCACAAAATGGATCTATAAACATGTTCTATTGCATGAAGCAGTCGCAATATTTAAGGATCTAGAGGAGGAACTAATACACAAAGGCAAAGGATTTCACCCAGCATTATTAAAGGAACCATGGCGAGAACTAGCGACCATCATTCAGATATACATCACTTGCGATGGTCATCAAGATGTTGTAAAGCCTCAACAACTTAAACTGTTAGCAATTCTTAGACAAAAAATCACAGTTAACCTACCATTATTTCTAAATTCCTTATTGCATGATGTTTTTAGTCGAGTTATAAAATCCAAAAATCCACATTCTACCATCAGTCATCATCGCTTGATTAAGCTTATTATTATTCATGAAATTTCATAGCAGAAATTGACCCAGAATAATTTTGTAAATCCTACTGTACCCCTATCAAAGGAAAACCCAGATGCACAGACAAGGGTAGATGATAGGAATATTGATGACTTAGAACAACAAACTAAAGAGGCGGAAATTCCAAAGAGAGCAAGAAAAAGGAGGACTTCTTCCTTAGCCTCTGGCCAAGAAAAACATAGATGTTCTCTGAGGCTAAGCTCACGAAAACATACCACAAACCCAATAGATGAAGTAGGTCCATCTCATGAAACCCATGCAAACCCTCATAACATTGCTTTATTAGATGATGAGGATGAGGTGGCCTGAGTGTTAGAAAATTTGGGAACACTCTTTTAGGATGGATGCCAATTTGATAATATTCAAGGTCAAGATCATACTCTTAACCAGTTTCCCTCCGCAGGTATTTCTGGCCACACAGAAATTTTCCCCCATACTGAAGGAATGGAAGAGTTGCAAAAGAAAGGGGAACCAATTCCATTTATAGATGAATATACTGAGGGAGAGACTCGTGTAGAAAGAAATTATGAAATGGAAAATCAATCAGGAGACATTGTTCTATTGGAACAAGACCCTAACATTGGCACAACCTCCATTTTAACTAAAATGGACATAATTGTTCCCTCTCCGATAAAAAACCCTATAAAGGAGGAGGAGAAGAAAATGCAAACAGTGCTAGGCTGAAAAGGTTTAGGAAAAAGAATAGAAAATTGAAGAAACTGATTATAAGATTTAAAAAATGGTTGAAGGAAGCAAATAAGAACCGAAAGAAAAAAGTGGAATTCGAAATCATTGGTACCGAGACAGAGAAATGTTCCACTAGGGAGATTGGAACTCAAACTGAAACACTTTGTGCTTATTCAATGGAGACTCAAACAAACTTCTATGTGAATGTTATAAACGTTGTTGTTTAAACATATTTTTTAGATTGTTGTATTCCCTAAGAAACAACCGGTACTGTCAAAATCGTTATTCAGACTGATTCGGTGACAATATGTGACAATGTAGCTCAGACATAGGAAGAACCTCATTATGTCCCCTTGGTAAGGGAAGCTTTTATCCTGAAATTCCAAAATGAATTAACAAGGACCCAGCTGGTGTTGCCTTAACACCAAAAATAAGTGGCACCTCTACAAACACACCAGGAATTTCTAAAGAAGCTGGATACAATTACTGCAACTGAATATGAGAATTTTTCTAGTCTCAAAAATGAGCAGGAGAATGTAAAGAAAATGCAGAACCAACTTCAAAAGTCCATGGAGAAAACTGAAACCATTTGTTCGATTTATTTTGATGTTTTGTCTTGTCGATCACTATCCACCAATTATGCCTTATTTTTACTAGAAAGGCACTTATTACTCAAAATTAGAGATGTGAGGGCTGGTAAATCTACTGAATTCGGGACTACCTCGGATTTTATGCAATGCTGCAAGGAATAGGATGAGAAGGTAAAATGCCTTCTCTGTGAATTATACCTACATAATTTTTTCTTGGAAGAGGAAATGGATGCTAATCCTAGTCCTTTTATTGGAGATGTTCAATTCCAAGATTTCCTTTGTTTTTCTGAAAACCAGCTTGAACTGGCCAAGGCCTATAATAATTTTCAAAAAAGGGAGAAATGACTAGATTTATAGGTTAGAGGAGAACCCACTAAACTTTTACACATTTTCATCCGGCACAAAAGGTTTATGGAACAACAAGGAGTTGTGGCCACACTGGGACCTCTCCATAAATATGTTATAGATGTTGGAAGAGAATATTTCTAGGACATTAAATATGATGCTCTATTGGTAACAAAACAAAGGTGGAAAGCTTCCACTAATATTGTTAAAAATCTGGAGTCATTCAATTACAGAAATTTTAAGGCTAATGTTGCTCATCTGAATGTGGATAGCTACATCATCTTGTGCAAGGGTCCTACCTAGATAGGATGCCATTACAGGTGTCCCATTATCTGGTATCCTCCTGAAGGAGATTATTTTGATTATGATTTTCCTGAATGTCATGAAATTCGTGATTTTTCAATGCTTAAATAGAAGAATGGTTTTACCCTATATCAGGAAGAAGTTTATCCTGCCTACTCTTTGACACAATTGCACCTCAACTATCTTATCGCATGAGGACATGCAAAAAGGTAAGTAGGGTAGTATGTTGTGTCATGAAAAAAGTATGTTTTTATACTCATATTAGTTTAATTAATCATTTACTTTTATGTATTTATCTTCGTTTTGGGGAATAATCTAGAAGAAGAGGTTGTGAGAGATGAATAAAATCAATTGTCAACAAATTGTGTGATTTTAGCATAAAGACTAAAATTTTCTTGCGTTTATGTGCAGAAATCATAATTGGACAATTTTTGTTCAAAAGATGGAACAACAACGACCAAAGAAAGAAAAATATCATCTCTTGATCGCACGGGCTAGCAGAAGAAAAGGAGAATGAAGCTAATTCTATAGTGAAAATCCGATTATTAGTTGCGAAATCCTCAGAATCTCCTGATCCTCGGGATTCACTCTCATCTATTAGTTCACCATTTGGTTGTATAAGGCTGATAGGTGAAAAATAAGGGGAGTTAACTTCTGAGTTGTAACTTTCGTTTGGACATCATTATTTGTATTAAAGACAAAGTATTTTCACTACAGTGACATTGTATCTTTACTACTATGATTAAAGAGAAAAAGCATGATTTCTTCATAATCGTGTTCTGAGTATTCCCAACAGTAGCTTCTGGAGGCTTTGGGCCTGGTTTCTAGGAGACTTGATGCTTCTTTTGTGCCATAATCATTTATGTCATATTTGTGATTGTTAATTACTATATCTTGTTATTTCGATCGTTGTGTGATGTTAGAATTCATTTGTGTATTTTACCTTTACCGTTGAGATAAATCTTAGATGGTGTTACTCTTACATTTTCATATCATTCTTTAATGAATTTTTCATATTAGCATTACATTTTATTGTTGTTCCTTCCGAGTGTTGTTATCATAGATATCTGATGATTGATTATTGTTATTCTTAATTAAAGGCTTGAATAGTTTACTGATGTTCATTTACTGTAATTTCTCTTTTCAGTAGATAATTGTTAGGAAATATTTCTTTAAGTGTAATTCTTCCAATTCATGAGTTTGGATGCAATTTATTTATAGTCATTTGATTATATCAATATTTATGATTTATAAATGCTTTAAGGTTTTCTTTTTTATTATTCCAAATTGAACTTCGAGATAGAGATTAGTTATTGCAACGATTTAGAATCATTTATTCCTAAATAGCTTTTGATTTCACTCTACACAGACAATGCCAACACTCTTGAAATAAACAGGTGAATCCTTGGTTGATAATTAATGTAGGTATTAAGATTAATTTTCATAGTCATCTTAGTGCACCAACAAAAGGTACATGTGCAGTTGTTTCAGATGCATGGTGAGATTTGAGTTTGAATTTTCGGGTCGTGGGTGTATTAAGTTAGTAATGACACATTTTTTTAATGTCAAAATATGCCTATGGAAACAATTGTGTGTTTAACCTATGCTACATGGTTGTCGCATATCCCTAAGGACCACGGTGAGTGCAAAAGTGAAACATATTTTTAAAAATATACTATGGAAAAAGGTGGAGATATGGTTTCATATGCCAAAGTTTATGGTTATATATTAAATCATATAAATTGTTGGAGAAAAAATGTATTAAAACCTATGGTAAACATTAGAGCAAAATTCAAGAAAATGTGACATTATTAACCTATGTATTAACGCATTATCCTAAAACTATGGTATTGTGCAATGGAATTGGTATTAAAACTATGTAAAAAGGACTATGGTAAACATTGGAACAGAATATGGATGTGGTCAAAACCTAAGACTAAGGTATATATGGAAGATTTCAAATAGTAAATATACTAATGGTTTGATAAACAATGCATATATGTGGCACAAATAAGCCATCATCAGAGAAATTAGTGTGGAGGTTGCAAGTAGGTGGCTCGACCACCGGATATAGGTTCCATGTGACAACAACTCACTGCCAAAGTTAAAGCCGACAAGGATTCCGAGAATAGGGCAACAGATTCATATATAAACCTTGTTTATAAACTATATACATTGGAATGTATAAATGATATCCGCCAGTATGAGTGGGTTAAAACAATAGGATGATGCTATGAATTGTTGCATTAAGGTTTCAAAGTAAATGCACCATGTGTAATCCATAAATGGCATATGTTTAATGAATTAAAAATAATGCGCCATATGACTTGGGAGAGAACCTAAGTATTGAATCATCGTTGCCCGAGAAGCTAACAAACAACCAACCTTCTAAGAATAGCTCGGGAGGTTCGATCCTGGAACCTTCCCTAGAACCTATAAGAGGTTTTCCATTACACCAGTGTAGGAGAGTTGTTCTATGAGTGGTAGAACAATTTTTTTTAGTTGACAACAGATACTTTTTTTGGCGTAACTTAAGCATCCTTAGGCCTTTTAGAGAACGGAGATAGGCATTGGAAAGCTGAGATAGAGAGATTTATTTCTACAGTAACCAGTAGTGCCTGTGTTCATAGATCAATCGATGAAATATCTTGTAAAGAAACTCTTTGGATCATTTCCTAATAAAATGGACACCCACTTGGAAGCGGACCCAAAGATGTAGTCCAGGAGGGACGAACTTCGAAATAAATGTTTGTTGTGTTTGCGTCTTTATTTGCTGTTGTTTTATTCTTCATTCTAGTTCTCTAAGTTTATGTTCAAGGCATAAAAATAAGTCAATTTTCTTCATTCATTCACATAAACGCTTCCTGAGTCAATTGTGCAATTAATCAATCCTGTCAATTTCAGATCATATAATTTGGTATCAGAGTAGGTTGATCATGCTAAACATGATATTTGCCAATGAATGTTGACTAGATCTAGGTCACGATGTGGATAAGGGAAAATTGAGGAGACGGATCCAGAGATCATAATGTGGAAAAGCTCTCGAAATATGGTAGGTGAAACTGAAGAATAAACTCTTGAGCCCAAGATTGATGAGAAATTTCAGAATATTTTCCTCAATAAGAAAATAATGATTGTATAACTCTATGAAGACAAGAAGACTAGAGATGCAATGTCGACTACAAAAGGCAAGAAGGAGAAAAGGGGCAAGGATAAAATTGATGGTGACAAATATCCTCCTTCTCCATATTCATCTTCTAAAGGCATGAAAGTGGAAAAGGACAAGAAGCAAACTAATGGTAATGAACCGCCTTTTCCTCCATATTCATCTTCTTCTTCATCATCTTCTGATGATTCAAGTTCAGATTCTGACTCAAAGAAGAAACATAAGAAATCTCCTTTTCTGAAGTTTGATGTAAAGTTTGAACTTCTCATATATTATGGTGAAATGAATCCTAAAAATTTAGATAATTGGATTAAACAACTTGAATTATATTGTAGAATACATAATATTGATGATGATTCTGCAAGAATTCAGTTAGCTACACTTAGAATGGGGGGAACTTTGATTTGGTGGGAAAGTAAAACTCAATTATATTTAAAGGCATAAAGGTAAAATTATATCCTCATGGTATAAGTTTATTGTTTAGTAAATTTAGTGTCCTAAATTGTTGTCATTAATTATCAACCAGGGCTAGTAAACTGATGAAGTGTGATGCACTATATGTTCTTAACCAACCTATTCCTTACTTCGTTGTTTTATGTTTTATATTTTTTTAGGGGGGTTTTTGTTCTTTGAGATCTAAGAATGGTTAATCTAAAGCTATGAAAATTCTTAAGTAAATCTAATGAATTTTAAAATAAAGAAAATGAAGTGTACCAAAACTAATCTAATTTTCATAAAAAACAAACCAAAACTGAGGGCTAGTTAAGACCTAGTTTAGAAAACAAAGCATCTATATAATTTGTTTATTTGTCCTAATCCATGGATCTATTTCTAAGACTAAGATTGAGAATTAAAATGCCTATCTTAAATGAAAGTGGAAAATAAACTAGTGTACCTTTAGTTACTTCAATCATTCACTAATTAGGTGTGACCTTATTGAGATGATGTCAAGCAATTGTTTGTACTTTTAATCTCATAATGTCTAAAATAGCAAGCAAGAAATGTAATGAAAACTTATAAGGTATGTTTAGTTACTCCCAATTATTCAATTTGTAAAGAGTGATATTCTTGAGATAATTTTAGGTAAATAATTAGACCTGTTGAACTAGAGAACTAAGAAAATTTGCAAATAAATATCTCAGAAATTGCATTCCATTAATCATTCAACCATCCCAACTTGAAACTTGATCAGATCAATTCCTTTAGAGTGATTTTTTGAAATATTATTGTTTTCAATTAAGTGAGGTTCTTGAAAGTAAAAGCATGCAAGATTTAGATAAAATCGACTAATGTATAATTGACCTGTCTGCAACATTCAAATGTAAAGTATTTAACCTCTTGAGATGCCTTCGGAAAAATCAATTATGCCTTAGTCTTTGGCAAGAAAATGACAATGAGAAAGATAAATTCAACTACTGTATGTGTGATATATTTAACCATTTAATGTAGGATTAGCATATTGAAAATGGCTTTCATAAACATATTTTGACACAGCAATTGACAACTCTATTCTAATGGAAATAAAATACAGGAACAGTAAAACTAAATGATTGTGGTTTCTTAGCACTTCAATCCTTAATTCAATTTTGAAAACAGAGTTTCTATTTCCATGAAATGTCTAGGAAGAGTGAGTCTGCAAAACTGCAATTTATCATTAAACTATTTGAAAACTAAAACATAAACAGGAATTGCTAAAACAGAGTAAAGGAAATCTAACTAGAAAACACAATAAAAATCTCCTTCAGAAGCAGGGGCACTCTGCAACTGATGTGGTTGAACTTATAGCTTGTTAAAAGTGCAATCAAACAATCATTGGAAAATTGAACTTCTTAATTATGATGAAAACAAAGTCTGGAAACAGAGTATCCACTTAGAAATTTGAACTGTACTGAACTGCCTCTCGGTTCTGTGGAACCAATATTTAAAGGGAAACCACATAACTGATTACGAATTAAACTAGCTACATGTGGCTAACTTGAATTTCAATTGAAATAGGATTGTTGGACTCATGATTTGCTACGAAGAGAAAATCAAAAGTCCTACTACTGCAGGTAGCGTATTTTGACTTGTATCTTTGACCATGAGCTTAGACTCCTTTTTATGTCGATATGGACTGTGTGAGTAGGATAGAATCCATGTAGGCATGATTCTAGAAACACCCATGTGGTTCAATTCCTTAGCTGACATCTGGAACCTGCTAAACCATAAGAGTGGCTACGGAAAGCACAGTTAGCTGCAGAATAGGCTACATTATGTAGCTAAATTGCAAAAACTTATCCAAATAGAAAAATCATGAAAATATAATATGTCAAACATTTAAATGCATCCTTAAGACAAAAACTAGCATTCTCCATTGATTAGGGTTTATGATATTATGTAAAAATGATGGAATGAGGGGAGAAAAGCTGTCAAGGAGAGGGTAATCCTGAGGTTCAACATTTATTAAAGCTCTTAGAAATAAATTCTATCCTTTAGGATATTCACAACAGGTTTTAATGAATTGGCATCACTTAAGGCAAGTTAAAGGAAAAAATGTGCAATATTTTACATAGGAATTCAGGAAGAAGGCATTAGCACTTGACATTCCATTAAACACATGAAAAATTTATTAAAGTATATTGGAATTTTGCATTCGTATTTGAAACATACATTTCTTATGTTTAATCCTACTGACTTTGATGAAGTGTGTGTGCAAGCTGTTAGTATCAGCCTTTGCAGCCTTCCTCCAGTGATCAAACATGCTTTTACAAGGTGATTTTAAGGTGTCAAGGTCAAATTTTTTCATTTCAGTGAGTCTTCAAGCAAAATTTGGTCACTAGGTATTAGGTCTAGGGTTTGCTTTCACTCCTTTCAGAGTTGTCCAAATTCCGGTCCATGTCACCATTTAGCTTATTGTACCATCATTCAGAGGGTTTTCATCTAATGTCAAGTTCCAAAGGGTCATTTTACACCTTGTTCATGCTTCAGTTGTGCCTAGGTAAGGTTCATTTCCCTCTCATAGGGTTTTGAAGGTAATTTCTCTTGGATGGTCAAATCATCAGCCAAACTTGTATCCTGATGTTCATAAACCTTCCCCTATCCTTAATTTACCTTATTAAACACTTCCCATCACTAAGATCCCCCAAATTCCTCATTTTCACACAAACCCTAGTTTCTTGCTATAACCTAGCAATTTTCTAGGCTAGGCCTATGTTTTTCCCTTTTGGACCCCTTCCCCTCACTCAATATTTTAAATTCCACTTTCCCTTGCTTCCTAACATCCCTCCCTAATTCCAAAGATTTTCTCAAGAATTTAGAAGTGCCTTATCCCCTTCATTTTGCTTCATTTCGACAAATCCCTTGTTCCACACATCGGGATAGGTTTTACTCCAATGATGTTTCTGAGCAATAAAAGATGAATTTTGGAAAAATGAGAGAGTTATTTTTCAAAAATAGGCCAAGGAAGAAAAACCTCCTTCACGTTTTACACAAGTTTCATGGTTTTAGAGAAATGTTAAAAATACAGTTGCCTCAAGAGAATTGATGCACCTCTGAAGTGACCTTGGGAAAATCACTATTTCTCCTAGCTTGGTTGGCCACATGACTTGTTTGATGAGTCAAATGATAACTAGCCACAAAGAGCTTTCCAATGAGCTATCATGAGCTCAATTTTCAGTTGCGTAAGACCTTCAAAAGTTGACTACAACAACACTCTTCCTTGAGGTAGCCTCATTTTCCACATTTTGACCAGTCTTGGGAGATTTGATTTTTGACAGGGTAAATGAACCCCAAATTGAAAAATTCCAGTTGGGCTGGAAATTAGACTCAACAATATTTCCAACGAGCTATCCCATGCCTAATTTGGACATTGGAAAGGCCTCCAAAAGCCTCCTGCAAAAAGGCACTACGCATTGAGATGGCGCTACGCATTGGGCAGTGGTTTGCAGTGTAGTTTGTAACTGGCGCTACGCATTGAGATGGCGCTATGCATTGGGCTAAAAAGCCTGAAATCCATTCAAATATTCCACCAAAGCTCTCAAATTGCTAAATTCTTCATTTCCCAAGTAATTTAATATCCCTCCATGACCAATGAATGAATTTATCTTGGTGCTTATGGTGATTTAATGAGAAAAAATCAAAACCCTACCTCTTTACATTTCTTGCCAAAAGCAGTTGCATAGGGTTTATGATTGCATCTTTCTTTCTTGATTCCCTCTAGCCAAACACACTCCCTCACTCTCCTTTGTTCCTTGTTTTACTTTATTACATTTCATCCACTCATTTCCTTAATTCCCATATACTAATCAACTAACCACTAAATCCCTAAGTCACACTGTCCCAGGCACCTAGTCAAATATCCCCAAACATATTGTAATCCAAGCCTAGATGTCATCCCTAAAACTACCACCAACACTAAAATCCATCAATGGCATCCAAACCTCCCTCATCAGTCCCACTCATCCATGGCACTCAAAAACATGAGAGATAAGCAGTAGTGAAAGAAACCAAACAGATATGAAATCACGCTGGGCGGGGGTGGGCTGGTTAGAAACTTGAAGCGAAGGGTACATGTTTACTTAGGCTATTGTAGAGAGTGCTTGAGGAGAAAATGCATGTTGAGGAGCACATGAAGAATCATTATTGGGCCGGAACTCATGTTTGAGAGACGAATCAAGATCTGAATAATCTGAAAGCTAAATTAAAAGAGAAGAGAGAATTATAGTATAAAGAGGCATGAAGTATCCTCCAATTTTGGCCAAAAGCTTCCTTGACTAGCATATGTGGCCTGATGGAACACTCAGCCAAATTTCAGAAATTTGGGGACACAGTCTCTCAAATTTGATTTTGCCCTTAACCATGGGATTGCCTTGGCAAGGTGCCGTGTGCACTTGTGCAGCTGCCTCATCAAATCCTCTTGAAGAAAAATTTGTATTATAGAGATTTTCCATCAAAATTACTTGGCTTCCTACCCATTGCCTAAAGATTTTGACAGATTCACAGGTATCTCTACAAAGGAAGATCCATCTTACACCCTAAAATAAACCTTTATGCCTCTTTTGAGATGAGGACAAATTTGTTGGGAAAACTCATTTATGGAGGGGCAAATGGCAACCAAATTTAGAAATTCCACTTGGGTTGGAAAATATATAGTCAGATCTTTCCAATGAGATATCTTGCACTCAATTTGGACTTTGGGAAGGCCCTAAAAATCAGCTCCAAATTGGCACGACGCATAGAGATTTCAGGCACGGCGCATTGGGAATTTTGGCCTAGTTTTCACTCAGCAACTCAGATTTTTGCCTAGTTTTGGCCAGTTTGAATTTTTTATCTCCAAATGTGAAACTCTTGATGTAACTTTATGTAATTTCATAACTTTGATGTAATTTTGGCACATTTTTACTCATCCAAGTAGATTGATTCACCAAAAAGTGAAATGTAACTGAATGAATCAGTTTCCTATCTTATAGAGGCAAGCTGTTTCATTGCCTATTTTCCAGTTCTTAGTTTAGATCTTGTTGAAACAGCTCCTAAACTAGTGAGCTCGACCCCTAGAGGCATGGGAATGAGTTAGGCTTGTCTATATCTTGTATTTTCAGGTCATTTGGAGGATTCCAAACAACGAGGATTGTAAGGCTTCATTGTACATTCATCTTTTTACATTTTGGCAAAGGAATGTTTTGAGTTTGAGCCACTCTTTAGGATCATGGCTCCTGTGTTTTGATGGTTGTGTTTCTCTCATAGCGTGATTGTAAAGTTTCTTGAGTCATTGTGTGTATCATTTTCCCTTCTCTTTTCTTCTCAATTAAACAATAGTGACAAGGTGGAATCCATTAGTTGTATTGCTCTGCCTTGAATTTTTGTTTAATTTTCCATATCAAGCTGTTTGAAGAGGAGTTCATGATTGCTTGCCCTCTTCAACTCCTCACCGGTGCAGCTATCCATTTCATCCATTCAAGCGTCAAAACAATTGCTTCATGCCCATTCGGCTCTTGCAAAAGCGATCATTTCGGACAGAAATGCATGCCATGCAGTTCCAACATAAACCCCCAAAATCAAATCAAACTCTTTTATATGTATACCTAGCCTAAAATCAGCCTTTATTTCAAGTCATCTCAAGCCTTATTGATTATTTTTGCTGATATTGACCCAAAGAGAGCCCTCTCCTGATCTAGTAGGGCTAGCTACCAGATTAAGCGTGGTTTGATGTTACCCTAGACTCTGCCTTCCTTCAGCCTAAGGTAGATTTAGGCAATAACATAGTGGCGACCATACTGGGGAGATGAAAGTTTGTTTTTTGCTTTATAAACTACAGACGGAGCCTGAAGTTAGCCAGGTAGCCTTCGAAACGCTCTTGCTTTGCATTAGCGAAAGTAGATGAATGCTCCTTCAGTCAATCTCCAGTCTAGTTTATGAACTGAACATCCGATTTCCTCAGTAAGATCTAATCAAATTCAGATCTGATTTTTGATGGTGGAAAAGGATTAACCTGATCAGCAGAGACATGAAAGGACAATATGGAAAGATCAGGTATTCAAGTTGGAATTTCATCCAAGACATTTTGTTCTTTGTCATAAATTATTTCTTCTCTTTTCTCGAGAATATCAAGAAGGCTTTGCAAATTATATTGTATTTGAGAAAAGATCCTCGACCTGCATTTGATTCCTTCCCTTTGAATATTGTGAATACCAAAAATTTGCATGATTTTGAGCTTCATCAAGTCCTTTCTTCTGAATCTTGTGATGACCACTTCAAACTGATGAACCTCAAGAGACCAAGACTGATTCTATACCTTCTGTACATACCCCTATACCCTGTAAAATTCCAGATCGATACAAGCCTCTGATTTTACCTCCTATATCCCATGCTTTCCCTAAAAATCATGACCTATATCTACCAAGATTTGATGGTGAACGCGACAACATCACTGCTGAGAGACATGTTCTGAATTTTGAATCTTTTCTTGACCTTTTTGAAGTTGATGAAAAGGATGTCAGTATTAGGCTTTTTCTCTTTCTTTGCAAGGTAAAGTCAAGAGTTGGTTCAAAACCCTACCTGATGCGAGCATCTCAAATTTTCAGTAGTTCGTCAAAGTTTTCCTCGACAGGTGGGTGGTCAGACAGAACCCTTTCTTGATTATAGAAGAGTATAACCAACTGAAAAGACTGCCAGGGGAGACAGTACAATAGTTTTCTACCAGATTTAACCAAGTTAATTTTCTGATGCCGATTAATATAAGGCCTCCTCCTGGATCTGCTCTCTTGCACTACCCGGGTGCCTTTGATCCGGAAATGGAGTTTCAGCTGAGAGAAGGGAATCTTGCAACACTTGAAGAGATGCAGAACAGTGCAGTAGATGTAGAGGCTCATTTGCTAATCCGAAGGGCAAAGTTGAAAGAAGAAGAGATGAAAAACATAGATCCAGAGGAATCGACATCTCTAGAGGTAAAGCTTGACATGTTGGTAAGTGCAGTGGAAGAGATGATGCAAAAGATCACCACAAGGAATGAGTATAATGTTCAAGCCCATGGCTCACTGATTGAAGAAGAACAAGTTGCTGATCCAAAACATTTTGTTTCTTATCCCAGTTGTCATAGATCTGATAATGATTATTTTGTAGATCATCTTGGAGAAGAGAGATCTGTTGATTTGACATGTATGCTTGATGATGTGTTTTATGCTGATGATTTGCCTCAGTTTGATCAGTATGATGATGATTATGTTCTCCAAACAGAAACTAATCTTGCAGACAAATTAGTAGCTAGTTTGTGGAAGGAAGAAGTTCACTTTCAGCAGCTCGAGTACAGTGATCAACCGATGCATATAAGCTATGACAATGACGAGGAAAGTGCAGCAAATTTTGAAGTAAGTGAAGGATCTTTGCCTTTTTGTTTTGATTCGTTTCAGTTCATCAGAGACAACTTCCATGCAATCAGAAATCAACTGTCAACAAGTCTTGATTTGGACCATCTTGAGGGAAATAAAAACCTTGTTCAAGACTTCTCATATCCAGATTTGCAGCCCCCGAATGCCATTGATTGTCAAGTTGCAGATGAAGACTTGGAAGCTGGCACATATGATCAAATGATACAAGATGATTCCATACCATTTTGTTTTGAATCATTTCAGTTTTTGAAGGGTAAATTGCATAGTAAATCTTCAAATGAGAAGCTTGTAGAAAATCATGTAATCTCATCGGAACCAATAGAAAATGGGTTGCAGCAGTCTTTTCAAGTTTTTCACGATCCAATAGCTGATGTGTTGGATGATGTCTGCAGTCAAAGTCTTTCTCCATTCACTACATGTGAGCTTGAAACGTGTGCTGATATAAAATTGATCCAGCAGCTGGTTTCTTTGTCATTTTTAGTAGGAGTCTCATCACAAAGCTCAAAACAAAGTTTGCATTCATGGTATGAGGAGAAGAGAAGTAATCCATTGGATGAGCTAAGTCCCAGTGTGCATGAACTTCAAGATCCTTATGCAGTGTTTTTGGAGGCGGATAGAGAATCCATAGTATTCAACGGATCTGTTCACAAGTTTTCATGGGAGTTGTCTTTCAGTAGTTCTCTCTTGTTGTTCATAAACGAGCACTTGCGGAGAATTCAAATAGCAGCTGGAATACTTACCTGGTTGCCTTGGTTGTTTCATTTCACCTAATCAGGTGATGAATGGAACAACTAGAGTAGGTTGTATTGAATAAGATTCATATTGAGCATATTTCTAGTTTGTCGGTTGTGTTTAAGTATCGAGTCAGTTCTTAGTTGAGTGAGAGTCAATTTGTGTCGTCAAGTCATCAGTTTTCAGTCATGCATTTCAGCTTGAGTTTTTGACTCCATTGCCCAATGGATGAAGGCACTGTCTGCTTTCCAAAGATCTGTAGTTCTTGGCACCTCCAAGGAGATACCATCCCCATTGGAGCCAATGTTAGTGTCAGTCTTTGCAGCCTTCCTCCAGTGATCAAACATGCTCTTACAAAGTGATTTTAAGGTGTCAAGGTCAAATTTTGTCATTTCAGTGAGTCTTCAAGTAAAATTTGGTCACTAGGTATTAGGTCTAGGGTTTGTTTTCACTCCTTTAAAAGTTTTCCAAATGTCAGTCCATGTCACCATTTAGCTGAGTGTACCATCATTCATAGGGTTTTCATCATCATTTCAAGTTCCACTGGGTCATTTTACACCTTGTTCATGCTTCAGGTGTGCCTAGGTAAGGTTCATTTCCCTCTCTTAGGGTTTTGAAGGTAATTTCTCTTGGATGCTCAAATCATTAGTAAAACTTGTATCCTGATGTTCATACACCTTCCCTTATCCTTAATTTACCTTATTAAACACTTACCATCACTAAGATCCCCTAAATTCCTCATTTTCACACAAACCCTAATTTCTTGCTACAACTTGGCAATTTTCTAGGCTAGGCCTGTGTTTTTCCCTTTTGGACCCCTTCCCCTCACTCAATCTCTGAAATTAAACTTTCCCCTACTTCCTAACATCCCTCCCTACTTCCCAAATTTTTCTCAAGAATTTATAATCCCCTTATCCCCTTCATTTTGCTTCATTTCGAAAAATCCCTTGTTCCACACATCGGGATAGGTTTTCATCCAATGATTTTTCTGAGAAATAAAAAATGAATTTGGGAAAAATGAGAGAGGTTTTTGTCAAAAATAGGCCAAGGAAGAAAAACCTCCTTCCCTTTTTACACAGGTGTCATGGTTTTAGAGAAATTTCAAAAATACAATCACCTTAGGAGAATTGATGCACCTCTGAAGTGACCTTGGGAAAATCACGATTTCTCCTAGCTTGGTTGGCAAAATTACTTGCTTGATGAGTCAAATGATAGCTAGACACAAAGAGATTTCCAATGTGCTATCATGAGATCAATTTGGAGTTGAGGAAGACCGTCAAACGTTGACTGCAACAGCACTCTGCCTTGAGGCAGCTTCATTTT
Organism: Pinus albicaulis; assembly: GCA_034641835.2. Classification (NCBI taxonomy): domain Eukaryota; kingdom Viridiplantae; phylum Streptophyta; class Pinopsida; order Pinales; family Pinaceae; genus Pinus; species Pinus albicaulis. The sequence continues at coordinate 116,342,862 of CM076580.1, read as the reverse complement.
GCACATTTTGACCAGTCTTGGGAGATTTGATTTTTGAGAGGTCAAATGAACTCCAAATTGAAAAATTCCACTTGGGTTGGAACGTAGACTCAATAATATTTAGAACTCTCATCACCCAATTTTGACACCATAGAAGACCTCAAAGCCTCTCCAAAAGGCGCTACGCATTGGACTAAAAAGCCTAAAATCCATTCATATCTTCCACTAAATCTCTCAAATTTCTAAATTCTTCATTTCCCAAATAATTTAACATCCCTCCATGACCAATGAATGAATTTCTCTTGGTGCTTATGGTGATTTAATGAGAAAAAATCAAAACCCTACCTCTTTACATTTCTTTCCAAAACCAGTTGCATAGGGTTTGAAAATTTCATGTTTCACTGCCAATTCCACTCCTAGCTATCTCTCACTCCCTCACTCCTTTATTCCTTCATTTTTCCCTTTCGTTACATTTCGTCCACTCATTCCTTAATTCCCATATCCCTAATCAACTACCCCTAAATCCCTAATCCCACTATCCCAAACCCTAGTCAAATATCCCCAAAACACTAATTGTCATCCAAAACCCTAGATGTCATCCCCTAAACCCTTTCATTCCCTAAAATCCTACAGCTAGCATCAAACCCTCCCCTCATCAGTCCCACTCATCCATGGCGCTCAAAAACATGAAGGCAAAACCGGCAAGCTGCCCAAAGAAGCCAAACCGATATGACAACCATTGAGCTAGAGATTGAGGCTAATCGTGAAACTTGGCTTGAAAGGGTAAATATTTACTTGGAGAAGCTGTTATAGAAGGCCAACAAGGAAAATAACATGTTGAGGCACATGAAGAATCATTATTGGGCCAGAACTCATGTTTGCAAGGAACGAATCAAGATCCTAAAAGCTAAATTAAAGAGGGCATTAAAGCGTCGCAAAAGGCATGATCGACTCCAAATTTTGGCCAAAGCTTCCTTGTCCAGCATAGTGCATGATGGAGGACACTCAGCCCAAATTTTAAGAAATTTGGGACACATTTTTTCAATTTTGATTTTTTTGGCCTTAACACAGATTTTCCTACCGGACGCATAGCGCCACTTGGCGTGCGCTTATAATTGGCAGCTCCTCTTGAAGAAAATTTTGTATTTCTCAATTTTTCATCAAAATTTATGCATGCCTACCCATTACCTAAATATTTTGACAAGTTTTGGGTTGCCTGAAGGGTCAAAAACACCCTAAAAATGACCTTTCTGCCCTCTTTTGGACACACAGGAAGCAATGTTGGGAAAACTCATTTTTGGAGGGGTAAATTGCAACCAAATTTATAAATTCCACTTGGGTTGGAAATTAGACATGTAGAGCTTTCCAACGATATATCTTGCACTCAATTTGGACTCTGGGAAGGCCCTCAAAATCAGCTCCAAAGTGGCACGACACATAGAGATTTCAGGCGCGGCGCATTGGGAATTTTCGCCTAGTTTTCACTCAGCAACTCAGATTTTCGCCTAGTCTTGGCCAGTTTGACTTTTTTATCTCCAAATGTAAAAATCTTGATGTAACTTGATGTAATTTCATAACTTTGATGTAATTTTGGCACATTTTTACTCATCCAAGTAGATTCATTCACCAAAAAGTGAAATGTAACTTAATGAATCAGTTTCCTATCTTATAGAGGCAAGCTGTTTCATTGCCTATTTTCCAGTTCTTAGTTTAGATCTTGTTGAAACAGCTCCTAAAATAGTGAGCTCGACCCCTAGAGGCATGGGAATGAGTTAGGCTTGTCTATATCTTGTATTTTCTCGGTCATTTTCAGAGGTTGGACACTTTGGATTGCTTAGAGCTTCATTGTACATTTCATCTCTGCATTTTGGCAAAGGAATAGACCAGGGTTTGCAGCACTCTTTGGGATCCATGTGGCTCTATGTTTTTATGGTGTGTTTCTCTCTATGATTGTAAGTTTATTGATGTTTCATGTGTATCATTTTCCTTCTCTTTTCTTCTCAAATTAAACAAACAAGTGATAAAGGTGGAATCCATTAGATTTGTAGTGCTCTACCTTGAAGTTTTGTTTAATTTTCCATGTTTTCAACTGTTTGAAGAGGATTCTTGAATGCCTTTTGCCCTCTTCAACTCCTCACCAGTCTGAGCTATCCATTTCATCCAATTCAAAGCATCAAAACAATTGCCTTCCTTGCCCCATTCAGCTCTCTGCAAAACTGATCATTTCCCGGACTTGAAATCTGCCTTTCCCTTTGATTCCAACAAAAACCCCCAAAATCAAATCAAACTCTTTTATATGTATACCTAGCCTAAAATCAACGTTTATTTCAATTCATCTCAAGCCTTATTGATTATTTTTGCTGAGATTGACCCGGACAGAGCCCTCTCCTAATCTGGTAGGGCTAGCTACCAGATTAAGCGTGGTTTGATGTTACCCTAGACTCTGCCTTCCTTTAGCCTGAGATAGATTTAAGCAATAACAAAAGTCATTCATGTTGAATCAGGTGGCAAAAATTTTTATTTTATGAGGAAACCATTCAAGAAATCAAAAAACAAAGATAACGAAGGGAAGAAAAAATAAAAGGGGAAGAAAGAAACAACAGTCAGGAAGGAAGGAGAAAGGCCTACGTGTACTCATTTTTAGAGGGTTGGACATGATGAATCCAAGTGTTGGAAGCTCCATCTGTAACTTAAGCCGAAGAAATTTCTTAAGAATAAGGGTGAGAAGAAAGATAATGCTATATTCCAACAGGATTTGGGATCCGACTCTGGTGATGAACAAAAGATAAACACTATGGTTCTAACATGCAATCCTTATGAGGCAAGTCCTAGTTCTACTTGTTCTGCATCTTCTTCTAAATCTAATGAAGTGGTTGAAGATAAGATGAGGATTGAATTGTTTCACATAAGGATATTAACCAAGCACACTAAAATTGACACATTATTTGATAGTGGATCACAAGCTAACTTAATATCTAAGAAATTAGTAAGGAAATTGGATTGGAAACTAAGAATCATCCAAAAACTTACCCTTTAGGATAGTTAAAGGAAAACACTCAGATGCATGTCACAAAACAATGTCGATTAAATTTTTCAATCACAACTAATTTTGTTGATGAGGTTGATTTAGATGTGACTCCTTTGGATATATGTGGAGTTGTGTTAGGTAGTCATTATATTTATGATTGATATGCCATATTTTATAGAAAGGAGTATAAATATCAGCTTGTTCAGGATGGAATTGAATATGTTGTGAGGGCACATAAGATTAAAAAAAGCTTGGATTTAATCAATGCTAGTTAGAGGAAGAGGCTCATAAGTTCAAGTAAAAGGTATGTTCTTATGTTTGTTAAGGAACAACCTAATGATAATATTGATGCTTTTAAAGGATGTGATTCTCAGTTTAAGGAGAAATTGGTTGAAATAGTTGATTCTTATAGGTTATTATTTAAATAACCAAAAATGTTACCTCCTAAACGAGAAATACAACACGAGATTCAACTTCAATCTAACATTAGGGGAATTTTAAGGTCTAAAATGGGCATCCTAAAAAAATTATAAAATAATAATGGAAATAATAAAATAATATTAGATTAGATCATCAAATTTTAGACGGAAAAAAAGAAAAAAATATTTTTTCAACTTGTATTTTCAACTTATCTCCCTATGGGTTTACTTAAATTTCGGTTGGGAACACTCATTGGATGCAGAATTCGAATCCTCATCCAAGGAATACTCATGTTGCATACTTTCGATGGATCCTGCTACACAAAAAATTAGAAATACATGAAAAATGTTATTGCAATCACGTTTTTTCATTTATTTTTTATTTTTCGTGTAGCAGGGTCCATCAAAAGTATGCAACATGGTTACTCCTTGGTTGAGGAATTAAATTTTTCATCTAATGAGTACTCTCGCTCGAAATTTGAGTAAAACCTTAAGGATATAAGTTGAAAATACAAGTTGAAAAAATAGTTTTATTATTTTATTATTTTTTAATCCTTTTACTTTTTTACCCAAAAAATGGTGAATCATCCCCCATGGTTTACATCATCGTCTTGAATCTTATTGGTTTACCTCTAAAGTTATCTAATGTGCTCCTCTTCCGAATATTGGCATGTATCATATGTCGGTCATAGAAAATGAAGAAATTAAGAAACAAATTCAAGAATTGATTAATAAAGGCTTTATTCGACCTAGTCCTTCTCCACGTGGATCACCGATCATTTTAGTACCTAATAAAGACAAAACTTGTAGAATGTGTGTTGATTTTAGAGCTTTAAATAAGATCAGCATAAAGAACAGGTATCCTCTTCCAAGAATACCTTATTTGTTTGATCAGTTAAAAAATGTTGTTTACCTTACAAAACTAGATTTAAGAAGTGGATATCATCAGATTCATATTGCATAGAATGATGTTTGGAAAACTACATTTAAGACTAGACAAGGGCTTTATGAATGGTTGGTTATGCCATTTGGTTTTTTCAATGCTCCAACAACTTTTATGAAAGTGATGAATGATGTGTTTCATTATTTTCTTGATAATTTTGTCACAATCTATCTGGCTGATATTATTATATTAAATTAAAGTTTGGAAGAACATGTTAAGCATGTGAAATAAGTTTTTGATGTGTTGCAAATGTACAAACTGTTTCTTAAACTTTCTAAGTGTGAATTTGGAAAAAAATCCTTGGTTTATCTTGGTTACACAGTTGGAGGTGGTCATCTTAAAACAAATCCAACTAAAATTGATGTGATTGTTAAGTGGCCAAGACCACAAAATGTGATGGAAGTTAGAAGCATTTTGGGTGCAGTTCAGTATTGGAGGAAATTAATTTCTCATTCCTCTTTTATTGCATCACCATTACATGCTTTAACAAGTTCTAAAGTTTCTTTCCAGTGGAGAGGAAAACAACAACAAGCATTTGACACTTTAAATCAGAAAATTGTTTTAGCTCCAATGTTAGCTTTACCAGAATTTCAATAGCCTTTTGAAATAAAAACTGATGCTAGTTGTTATAGCATCATTTATCACCCTTGTATACTTGATGATTTACACTCTGGCCTTGGGCACCCTTTTCCCTAGACTTGAACATTTTCTCAAAAAATAGTGTCTTAAAACCCATACGCGACTCTGCCCAGACTTTTCCGCATATACACGTGAGTCCATTAATAGAGATCCATGTATACCTTTTTAATCATTAAAAAATATATATTTTCCCTATTTTTGAGGCGAGGTTGATGTTTATTCCAGTAATTCAACCACCCCAGCCCATGGCCTAACTGTTCCCAACTGCAGAAACTAATTTGAGGGAGTATAAAAACCCCTCAAAGGAATGGCCTAAGGGGAGAGAGAAAAATATAGATATTATACAATGTTGGAGCCCTATTCAAGTATGATATTCCTATGCCTCCTACACTTCCCAGGTATATTCAGGAAACACTTGTTTCCTTGAGATGCTCATCACCCTATATGGCATATATTGTGCACACATGTGACGAGCCTCAAGATTGTGCTTTCTTTCTTGTACTTTACCCTCATTTCCTTTGTCCATTGTTATCCCGGACAATTGATCAATGAATTTAGTTAAAATTACTTTTAGAATGATTCACTGCATCGCTTGCTAAGTTTTGTGATTTTTTTCATTGTAATGCATTTTGACCGGAACTAGCTGCAGAATGCAGACATTCCGTAGCTAACCGGAAATTCTGCAGTTGTCTTCACGTTTGGGCATGTTCCAGGTGGCCTCTCAAGAAAAACCACATATGGGTATATTCCACGTCATGTCTACATTGTTCGTTGCTCACCATGAAGGAAAAACTGAATTCTGGATATGGTTTTGATACGTGGGAACTCATTTAAGGAAGCATATTTCTAATAGGACTGTCTTGGTCCAGATGTCCTTTTCCTTTTTACGCTGCCACTTTAAGAGTCCTAGTATGATTTCGATAAGGAAATACAATGATCCTTGAATTGTTGCAAGTCTTGTTATGTAAATTTGTTATAAAAACACTTGGGAAACCGAGAGATAGGCTAGATTTTGCTCTAGATTTTGCTTAGATTTTGTGCTACATTTCTGAAGACGCAGATTGCTCTGTTCAAGTTATTTCTCCTTCAATGAAGAAAGACAGTATTGTTTTGAAAGCGTTGATTTGATTTGGAGTTAGATTCCGTCTGGTGGTAGAGGGCCCCTGCCTCCTGCACGGTTTTACTTGCGTAATTTAGATAAGTATCTTAGCTGCCTTTACGTTTTTGAAGTTTGAATTCGTAGTTGTTTTCATTAGCCACTATAGTTATAATCATTCTAAAAACTCTTCCAAAAGAAGAAGCTCTTCCAACAGATCATGATAATGAATGGGAAATGGCTATAGTGTTGTAGGATTTAATTGTGATTTCTTTTGTTCACTATCACAGTTACACTTATTCTAAACACTCTTCCAAAAGAAGAAACTCTTCCAAAAAATCCTTATGATGTCTAAGGCATGATTGTGATAATGAATGTTTCAGTTGTTTTCTTTTCACTAAGTAACATGGCTGACCTTGCTCTTAAAACGCTCTTCCAAAATATCATAATGATGGGTATGAGATAGTTGTGTTATCTTAGTTTTTAAATTGCTTTTAGTCTTTATGTTTGCATTTGCGCTGAATTGTACAGTCAGGATTGTCCTAAGAAACTCTTCCAAAATACCAATTATGATGGACAAACAGGCTGTATAATCCCATAGAATAATGCATGATAGCTTAGTTAGGATACTCCAGAGTCTAATTGCATTTAACTCATGCTCTGTTATTTTGTTTTGAGTTTGATAATGACTTGTTAGTTCAGCACTGTTTTAGACTAGTGACATCTTAAGTTCAGTTTTAGCTTAACTCATTGCATTTGCACTCCACATTCAGTTGTCATCCACTGCATATTAGATTACTTCAGTTGTTAAACTTAACAAAACAACCTTCATTATTTACAAACCTCTTCTTGTTCCAAATCTATAATTGATTCATAAACATAGGAACAGAAGATAGTATCATTTCAAGGCCTGAGGTACTTTTGCAACTTCTTTACTACTTCATAAACAGAGCCTTTCCTCAAAAGACTACTTTAAAAAGAAATCTATAACTCTTGGGCGAGGTTTAGTGATGATTAACTAAGTTGCAGAATAGAGTTAGGAACTAGTCTTAGAGTAGAGATCTTATGATGGTATCAATGTTTTCCTCCGAATATGCTTCAACAAATCTCTAATCATGGATAAAATGTTGCATCATTATAAGCTAGTTGTTTAATTGTTTAGATTAGGATAATTTGCATACTTAGCTTAGGAGAATTTGCATACTTATTTGACCATTTCTTAATCTCTTTCAAAATACCTTTGACAAAAGAATTGGACAAGTTAGATTTATGTTTTGATTCATTTTCTAGAAGTCATTATCAAGCTTTGTTTCTGTTTAGTCATAGTTTAGATTTGATTTTGTTTCAGTAGTTGCCTTTGCATTCACCACTTGTCATCAACCAATTAGGCTTCACTCTGTTTTAATCATTAGCTTCTTTCCACTAGCTTTCTAGTCATTTTCCTTGTGAACATAAAACTAACAAAAAGACCAAAAACATCACATAAAACACTAAACACAACACATTAAGAGGCAAACACCTAGGCATATACGATGCACTTCACTTCGGCCCGATTTACAACCACAGTTGGCAGCCAAATTAAATGAACTCAATTTAGAGACTAGGTTTGGACAAACAACATCTTGGAATAATTCTTGAGAGGCTAGGGCTGGACGGATCGAGAGGATGGTATGCTCAAAGGTTGTGGCAGGATTCAAGTGATCTCTCCACGTTTTGATTACTGTACGTGTCATTCTTAATAAGAAGAACCATCTTGTTCCCAATGTTTACGTGTCTATTATTCTTTATACATGTGTAATAATCATTAATGGAACATTTAATATTGCTTTTATGATATTATGCATGGTTTTCACTAACATCTAGGATCTATATATGCTATACAACTAGGTTTTTTTGTTCGTTCTTTGTTGATTTACAGGTTTCGAAGCACAAAGTGTTGCTGGGGGTTTGCACCCCGCGAGATATACATCAACCGAGGGACTTCTGGGTAAGTTCTGCAACTAGTAGTACCTAGTTTTCAGCATAAAAGCTGGTTAAGTGAGTCCTTCTTGTAATGGCATGCCCCTGATCTGTGAATTTTATCAACCCAAGACCTTTAAGGTATCATTTCCCAAAACACAAATGGCGACTCCACTAGGGATCACATTTTTGTGATTTCCCGTTTGGGTTGTTTTATCTGTCTTGTAGGTTCCCAACAGTTTTTATCACTTTTTACAGTCTAGCAAGTCTTTTTTTAGTCAGACAAAAGACCTGGTCCCTTGATCAGGCTTGAACTTTTTGTTTTTCCTTATCTTTATTTGCATACATATTTTTTGTCTTGCATAGTCACGTATACACGTTTTTTTGTCCAAAGGGGCTCACGTATACACGAGTTTCCTTTCTCATAGTCGCGTATACACACTAGTTTCTCACTGCAAAAGCGCGTATGCCTGGGAAAATTTGAAAATTTTAGTTTTCAGCCCCTGTGGTCATGATTTTTTGTGTTGGTCTATTCCTATAGTATCTTTAAGGTCTTTAGATTGTGTTTATGGTGATTTTACATATGTTTCTCTCTTGCTTGTATGAATACCTAGCCATTTGGTGAATTCCTTGTTTTGTGTATTTTCAATTGTGGCTTGAGCACCAAGATATTTTTCTGAAGATTCTTGGTTGTCCTAAACATTCAGAACAACGAGCTTCTGCTCATTTTCTCCTTTTAAGCCCTATTTGTTGTCTTGCTTATGGTTTTTACCTTATTTTTCTAGTTTGGTTTTCTTGATTTCGTAGACTTGTCTTGTTGCGAATCATGAAAAATCTCTTTTTGGTTTCTTGCATTATTATTCGTTACAAGATTGTGCTACTGTGCTGAACCAATTCATTGAGTTTCTTGATTCTTTTTTCTCGTCTCAATTACCGCTATGAAAGTAGCACAATTGGCTTGAGCATTTTGAAGCCTTTGAACTAAATTCATGTTGGCTTGATTCAGTTCTTGGGTAGTTTTTATTTGTCATCTTGAAATCTCTTTTTTCCTTTATAAGTTAAAAAGCCCAGAAACATTTTTGTGTTTTCCGTAGTTTTTCACTTTGAGTTTGTTTACGATTTCATGCCATATTTTGAAGTTTTTTGTTGGTTTATAGTCTTTAGTTCTTGGCTTGATTTGGAAGGAAGTCTTCTCTTGATTTCTCTCTTTTTGTGTTAAGTGCATTTTTGGCATTTTTTGTGCATAGGAGTTCTGTCTTGGAACTAGTTCTTTCTAGAGACTTCTTTTGGCTTCTTTAGAATTTGAATCTTAGGATTTTCATATCATTGGTAGTTTGCATTAAGTGCATTTGAGAATTTTAGTCTTTTTCATAACTTTCTGAGTTACGTGGAGTATGAGCGTCTGAAAATAAAAAAACAAAGTTTTTTATTATTAGTTTCGTAGAACCAATGTAGAAATCACTTTTCATCGAAAGGAAATCATTGCATTCACATGTAATTAGGTTTTTCTTGATTTCTTTTGCATCATAAAACACCATAAGTTTCACTCCCATGATCCCTTGAATTAAGTAATAGCCAATTTAAAATAAGCGATATAATTAAAATCAACTAGAATTTTTTATATTATTTTCATTAATCATACACCAGCTAGCTAGGTTGTAGGGCCTTGGATTAGGTGAGTGGAGAGTTAACTCTCCAAGGCCACTCAAATTATTAAACATAGACAGTTTATTAATGAGTGAAATCCAACACCATTAAGTGGACTTGGAAATATCTCTTCCAGAGAGTCAAGCGCGAGGGATAGTGCAAGCAGAGAAGAGAGATACCCCCTCTCCTATTTGCTGAATCTTGACCTACGACTGTTCTACCCAACTGCCGATACGGATTGGTGCCCATAGTTTCCTATCCTAAGGACCACTTAGGTGACTGCGGGGGGGAATACCCATGGCACCTGAGACAGACGTTGCATCACTTCCATCATTACTTTTGAAGGGTGCCCTTGCAAAGCTTCGGGACTTGCACCGACAAAGTCTGTTGTTAGGAGGTCAATGTAACTGTTTATGTTACCTTCGCTAGTAGGCTTGGGTCGTAATTACCCCAGGCTACTTTCGGGAGGTCCTATTATTTCACTTTTCTGTATTTTGGTGTCCGGTCCTTATCACCCGGAGAAAAAATACCTAAGAGCTACTTGTCCTGTTGTATCTTAGGAACTTTTTAGAGTGTGCTCTTTGCTCCTGAATTTCTTAGCTTCATATATTTTTTGAGACTAAAATAAATCTCTTAAAGTGGATGACCGATCACCTCGTCGATCGAGGAGGCTTCATGGGTTGTCTCCCGTGAGTGCCAAGCCTTCTTCAAGAAGGCGTAGGATTAATTCAGAGGGTGGTTTTCACCCAGTGGTTTGGGATGCAGTGGAGAGAGATCCTTCATTAGGACTTATTGTTTTTATGGGTGGTTCTGGTGTTGGTGTCGGTATAGAGAGGAGTGCTCCACTCATCTTGAGAGTTTTGTTTCCAGCAGAAGAAGTAGAAATAGAGGAATTCCCTCAGCCTGCTAAGTCTCTTCCATCTCCTCTTCCTGCTAGTTATCCTTTCATCATTCAGTACATCAGACCCGAGTCTCAGAGACCGGAAAGTCCTTAGACATCCTATTCATACCTTTCGATGGCCACGACTGGGAACATAGCTTCGGCTGTGAACGCTGCAAGTGTTCAGACTCCTCTTTCGGTAGAAGGAGGAGGCACTATTGCTATCTCTACAATCACTTCTAGTGCTACTGTGTTTGGCTTCGGTTACACCCAAGCACATGCTTCTCAATCTGGTCCCTTTTCGTTTGGAATGACCACTAGTGGGATTCCTTCTTTCTCATTTTCTGCTGCTTCATCTGTTTCCACACCCATTCCTTCTATGGCTAGTGGATCAGCTTCGTTTCAAGGGTTCCCCTTTGGAAGTGGGCACATCCCTCATTCAAACCCTTCCTTAGGATCTTTACCTTTCACCTCTCAAACTCAAGTTTTTAATCCATTTTCGAGAGGTCAAAGTTCTAATATTTTTACAAGATGTAACCCTGTTTTTACAGCATTAGAAGCAGGGAATTAGTTTCTTGTTGGTCAGTAAGGGAATGCTCTTTTCCCTTCATCGAGTACTTCTTAGGATTTTTCTCCGTTTGCAAATGCTTGGAACCCTTATCAAGGGGTTTCCTCTCCATTCAGTACCTCAATGTGGGGAAATGGTCTTGTTTATAGTAACTCTATGTTGAGAGGGGGTCCTTCTCCGAATGCTGGGTCAAAAGGATTTTTCTATGGCCCATCATTCTCTACGAACAATATTTGGCAACCTAGTGCCTCAACAAATCCAGGTTATTCTTTTCATAACGTAGGGAATCCTTCCTATGGGGGATGGAATTCCCAACCTCCTCCTCGCTTACCATTTCTGGAAACGTTAAACTTGCCAAATCTCTCAAAATTGACTAATGATCCTATTTAGTATAGTCCGGGTTGGCCTCCGGTCCCCACCAAGCTCCCTTCAGATATTCCAAAGTTTGAAGGGAAAAATGGAGAGGATCCAACAGATCATGTCACCACTTTCTATTTAAGGTGTTCATTGAACTCCCTGATTGATGACTCAATTAGGTTGAGATTATTTCAACGCACCTTAACTAGAAATGTAGTCAAATGGTATATTGAGTTAACTGGGGGAATTTTTTCCATGTTTGGAGAATTGGCTACAATTTTCCTAAATCATTTTCAGTTGTCTGTCCGTTATGACGGCGGGACTGACCTCCTGGCCAATTTTTAGCAAGATAAGCCAACTCACATTTCTGACCATATTCAGGAATGGCGAAGAAGGAAGAGGCTTATTAAAGCCCAGATCCCGAATGAATTCCTTATTGAGTGGTTTTTGAAATCTTTACAGCCATAAATTTCTAAGGACATATCCCTCTCAGGGGTATTTTCTGAAGAGCAAGATATTTTTAGGGCTTAACAATTAGAACTGATTTATTCTCAGTCTGGAGTCCTTAATAAAAAAAATTCGGATGCTCCTCACTCAAAATTGGACTTATCCAAAACTAAACCTAGTCCTGATGGTGATGGGCTTATTTGTTAGATCAATAGCGGCGTGGCTGAATTTCTTAGTCAATTGCAGCAGTTGTCTATACAATCTGCTTCTTCTGGTCAAATTGTGCCTTCAGTGTCAACTCCTTCCCAGTCCTTGGCAATAAGTGTTGTCCAAACTTCTAACCCCAAAGGAAATCGTCAATCTGATGGGAAGAAGAAGGGATGGAATAAAAAAAAAAGGGCAAGGATGGGAAGGGGAATGCAAACAAAACCAACGATCATGTTGTAGAGGGTCAAAAGGATAATAAAAATAAAGTGAAGTTTCCATGCAAGTTGTGCACTGGAGACCATCTTACACACCTTTTCCCTAAAATTCAGGATGTGCAGCGCTTGGTAGCTCAACAGGGTTCTTCTAGTTCCCAGGATGTGCTGACAAACCCTTTTCCCCAAGTGCAGCAATTAGTTGTTGGCGCGAATCAAAATACTGGGGCTCCCTTTGGGGGCAGCCAAGAAGGGGAAAATACATAAAACATATACATGATGAGTGCTCACCTAGTTATCGCTACGATATCTTGTGATTATGGAGAAGCTGAGTCTTCGAAAGCTAAGGGTACTCCTGATAGTGCTGAGCCACTTCATATTACGAGGCCTACTGTTGAGCCTATACCTCAGATGCCAAAGGCATCTTTAAAACGTACGACGATTAATCCAAACACCAAGGCTGCTCATAAATACTTGGTTGTAGAAGATCTGGCTCAAATTCCTTGTGCCATGTCTGCATTAGAGGTGCTCCAATCTTGTCTAGCTCAGCAAAGTTATTTGCTTACTTCTATCGGGGTTGTTTATCTGAATAACTCTCTTATGATTAAATTTTATATGTCTAATTTTAAAAAGATACTCCCTCATCATATGTATTTTCATATCATATCACTTTATCGAAAATTCAATATCTTTCGAACGGTCCTTGATGAGGGTGCTTCCACGTGTGTAATGTCTCTTGCATGCTGGAAGGGTATTGGATCTCCCGCAGATGTTCCTTTAGCCACTCTCCTGACTACGTTTCATGGTCATTCTCATAGGTTGTATGGTATTGTTCTGGATTTTCCCATCTGTGTTGGGGGCAAAACTGTTAATATCGAAGTTGAGATAGTCGATGCAAGTTTAGACTCTAAGATTCTTTTGGGGAGAAATTGGATTTATGAGATGGATGCTATTTCATCCTCATAATTTCATATTATTTGTTTCCATAACAAAGGGAGAATTTTCATAGTTCACCAACTAGATTGTTCTGCTGTAGATCCAAATACATCTTCTGACTCGACAATTCGTTTGGTGAATAATACCAAACCACCTATTGAGAATCTGGGGGTTGGAATGTATTCTTCTTTGATGGGTACTTTTGATCTTCCACCTCCTTCGGTTCATATCAATGTGATTTCATCCTCAAGGGCTCCTATTCAAAGAGAGTTCTTCAGAACTCATTATTTTTCAGACCCTTGGATCTCACCTTCTCCTACCTCCACATTAGCAGAAGGTCAAGTCGGTGGGATGGAATTTCCTATGTTGCAGCTGAGATTTCTTATAGCTCTATTGTTAACTCTGCAGAGTTCGTTCCAGTTTCTCTTTTGTCGGATAAATTGGAGGGAGATCTGGCCCCGGCTTGGACTCTTAGTTCATCTTCAGCTCAGGATTGCCTTGATACCACTTTTCCATATGAAGAGGCCATCGTGGAAGCTATGACTGGTCTAGAGAGACCGTTGGATGATTTTCATCATTGGTTTTACTTCTTACCAGATTTGAGCGAAGTTGAATCAATTTTTCCTAGCCCTCAGTCTTCTGGTCCTGTTCACCCGATCATGAACCCTTTAGCACCAGCACAAGTTTTTGCTGAAGGTAACATGGTTGTGATCTCTCCTACTATCTAGGTGAAAATTTCTAGAGATCCTAGCATTATAGAGAATGTTTTCATTGGATCTGAATGTTCCCCTGAATAGATTCAAATTTACATCGATCTCTTTCGAGAGTTTAGAGACATGTTCGCTTGGTCTTATGATGAAATGCCTTGTATAGATCCATCTATTGTCCAACATGAGATCAAGGTGTAAGAAAATGCTAAGCCTGTTAGGGAAAAGCTTCATCCGATCAACCCTAGGAAGGCAGCAGCCATCAAAGTTGTGGCGGAGAAGTTGCTTAAGGCAGGTTTCATTTACGCTGTTACTTTGACAGAGTGGGTTTCGAATCCAATCCCTGTGGACAAGAAACAAGGAACAATTCGAGTTTGCATAGATTTCAGGGACCTAAATAAAGAATGTCCTAAAGATAACTACCCCACACCATTTATAGATCAAATTATCGATGAATGTGCAGGGAATGAGATTTTCTTCTTCATGGACAGTTTTTCTAGATATAATAAAATTACTATCCGTCCTGAAGATTAGCATAAGACTGCATTTATTTGCCCCTTGGGTACCTTTTCTTACAATAAAATTCCTTTTGGCCTCAAAAATGTTGGAGCTACTTTTCAGCGGGCCATGTCTTATGCCTTCCACAACATCAAACATATTATCGAGGGGTACTTCAATGATTTAGCTGCTCGTTCTCGCAAGAGAATGGATCATCCTTCTCACCTCCGTCAATTTTTTGAACAATGTCAGAATTACAAAATTCGGTTGAATTCGAACAAGTGCGTTTTCACTGTCACATCCAGTTGGTTGTTAGGGTTCATTGTGTCTATGGAAGGGATTCAGGTATATCCCTTCAAGGTTGAGGCAATACTTCAATTGCCTCCCCCGTCTTCTATTCGTAAACTTCAAACTCTGCAAGGGAAAGCTAATTTTATGCGGATATTTATCGTAAATTATGCCGAGATTATGAAAGGATTTATGAGCTTATTAAATAAAGGAGTTCCATTCTTTTGGGATGAATTTTCTCAATGCTCATTCGATGCTTTGAAAAAGGCATTGACCTCTGCTCCTTTACTGAGTCCACTTGATTATAGCAGGGTTTTCCTCTTGTATCTCGTGGTAGCAGAATCTACCATTGGTATGGCTCTGGTTTAGGAGGATGATGTGCTTTCAGAGCATGTTATATACTACCTTATTCAAGGCTTGGTAGGACTTGAACTTCGGAATTCTCCGATAGAGAAGCTTGCTTTAGTAGTTGTTCATGTTGTGCAATGGCTCAAACATTACATTCTTCTTCGAAAAACTTATGTTTTGGCAGTAGTCAATCCATTTCAATTTGTTGTCAATAGGCGAGTAATTAGGGTCAAATAAAATAGATGGATTGTGATTTTGCAAGAATTTGATCTTGATTTTATGTCTGCCAAGTCCAAGAAATCATTAGTTTTCGCGGAATTAATTTTTGAGCTACCCTATGGAGAAGAGATTGTTGATGACGAGTCATTCCTTGATGAACATATTTTTCTCATTTCTTCACAGGATCCTTGGTATGGGGATCTCATAGTATATCTTTAGACCGTGAAGTTTCCCTCAACTTTTTTGAAAGATGAGCGCCGTAAGTTACGTCACTTAGCTAATAATTACTTGATAATTGGTGACACTTTATATCATCGCGGGGTTGATTCAATCCTTAGAGGATGCTTAACTTTCAAAGAAGCTGAGGTTGTATTGAATGATTTCCATAGTGGAGCTTCTAGTGGTCATTTATCTGGGCTTGCTACAGCCCAAAAAATCTTGCGTGCATGATACTTTTGGCCTTCAATTTTCAAAGATTGTATGGAATCGGTCAAAAGGTGTCATCTGTGTCAGGTTTATACTCGAAATATGCACGCTCATCCAGCTCCGCTCTTTCCTGTTGCCACTGTCGGTCCTTTTACAAAGTGGGGTATTGATTATACTACTTGTAACCCACCTTCGGCTAAAGTTCAAAGGTACATTATTGTAGCCGTAGACTACTTCACGAAGTGGGTTGAAGCTATGCCTACTTTTGGGAATGACGGTGAGACCGCAGCTCTTTTTCTCTTCAATCAAGTCATTTCTCGTTTTGGTATTCCCAAAGAGATTGTCACTAATCATGGTAGTCACTTTCAGAACAACATGATGTCTAAATTGGCTCTGAAATTAGGTTTCTAGCAGGAGCACTAGCCTCCTTATTATCCTCAGGCTAATGGGAAAGTTGAGGCTGTGAACAAATCCTTTAAGACAATTCTTCAATGGAAAATTGATAAAGCCTGATCCAATTGGCACATTATGCAGTATCCTACACTTTGGGCATACCGGATGTCAGTCAAAACTGCAACCAGTTTCACTCCATTTCAATTGGCTTATGGGTTGGAACCTATATTTCCCATTGAGTGTGAAATTCCTTCTCTTAAGTTAGTTGTAGATATTCTTCTCGACATTTCCAGTCTTGAAGAATGCCTCCTTCATCTGGAACATATTGATGAGCAGCGTCGGGATGCAGCCACGATGAATGAGGTGCATAAGAAATGGGTAAAGGTTCGGTACGATAAGGCGGTCAAGCCTAGAGTTTTCTCCGAAGGAGACCTTGTCTTGATTTATGCCCAAGAGAAGGATGCCCCGAGGGCAGGCAAGCTCAAATCTATGTGGTATGGCCCCTTCATTGTTAAAAAGGTCCTAAATAAAGGAGCTTATGCCTTGATTGATTTTGAGGGGAATGAGTTGGCGGAGCCTAGAAATGGGCTCTATTTGAAAAATTATTATGCCTAGGATTTGGCCTAGCATCTTGCTTTCTGTGTGTATATATATATTGTACATATTTGAGTTTCTGATTTTTGGTGTGATTTTGATGCATTTGATCTACTTTGGCAGGTTGTGTTGGATGTCATGAGTCACTTTGGTTTCACCGATGGTGCTAGTAGACATACCCGGAACTTGGCTTCCACAGCTTGGGTAGTTCATTATCCATCCGGTCAGTTATTGGTTTCAAGAGGTGTCTGCATTGGTCCTGCTTCGAACAACGTAGCAGAATACACTACAGTGGTTTATCTACTCTCGAAGGCAACATCCTTGGGTGTTGATTTGTTAGTATTTTTCTTGGACTCGCAGCTGGTGGTTTCACAGTTGAACAACACATATCGGGTTCGAGACCCATTTTTGCACCGATTGTTTTTTAGGGTATGTTTATTACAAATATCTTTTCAATTTATAACATTCATTCATAATCCTCGAGCTAATAATTGGATGGCAGATTTATTGGCTAATCAAGAAATTGATTTGCATATTCATCATTCAATGCTTTAAATCAATATATCAAATGCATCATTCATTTTCATACATTTTGAGTAATCACATCATATAAATCGATGTGTGTGTGTGTGTGTGTGTGTGTGTATATATATATATATATATATATATATATATAGTCAGTGTTAAAAAATATACAAAAATCTGGACCCATCTGTCCTACAAAATTTTGGCTTATGCCCGATCATGTTCAGTATCAAAAATATATTACAGTCATCTGATCATATCATAAATCTAGTCCTATGGTCCCTGCCCAATATTCATGTTCCTATAGAACATGATAGTAGTCACTACACGGCAGAATAAACACACCCAGTCTTGTGGTACTCCGACTACACATATCTGGATAGCCTTTGGTAGGTCCTCTATTGCAAACATAGGCACCTGGTGATTCAAACTCTCCAAGTTCCTATGGACGGCATATAGTGTTTTGCCAGGGTCTTCTACATCCGCTTCACCTCTGCGGCACTTATGCCTTGGGTATCCCTCTGGCCTGACTAGTCCCATATCTGCATCATGATCATCATAATTTTGTAAGTTATTTGAATCCAATAAAAAACATTTTTTCATTATCATATCTTGAAAAAATAAAAAAAATCACATAATAAAAAAATCAAAATTGCAATCTCACCAATTGCACCCCATGTTGCACCAAGTGGAAGGACTAGATCTGGATCAACACAAAATTCCATCCCAGCATAGGGATAATCTTCCACGGCGATAACTTGTTCCTTCCGTCATTGGAAGAACTCATCATCCCAAGTGGTTCAGGGAACTTCACTTCCCCCTAATCTCTTCATCAAATCAACCCACCGGGCTATTCTTGGATCTTTGGGGCTGTTGATGGTTGAGACGAATTTGCTCCGAAGCCTTGGAATCCTATCGAAGAAGAATTTCAGAAAAATTGTTCCATACCCAAAATTTTTATCTTTTTACTTTCGAATGGAAGTTAAATGTATTTTCATATTGCTCAGCAATGTTGTCCACCAATAAAAGAGATTAATCATACATTCTACCGCAATGCTCATTTGTATCCTCGAAGCCTGGTGTAGAGAGGCAGATCCTACTCCTCTGCCAATGTTAAAGAGGAGGACCTTCATATATAGCTCCTTCAGATCTTTGATTGGAATCTGGGCACCTACTTTTTGTGAATCCTCTACGTAGTAGACCTAGACATAATATTCCATGGTAAGCCCTCCCAAAGGCTTCCCGTGAAAATTTACTGGGTCTCCTCTCCAAGAGAGTCTAATGATGAAATATATGCCTTCCACTTCTACGCGTAGTGGCATATGATCTATAATGAAGCATTCTTCTTCCGGATCCCAGTAATCTACCAACATTGGAAGCAACCAGACATTACTTTTCATGTTTGGCATTTTTAAAACCATGAGAATTCCAAAATTTCGAATAATATTGAGCGAATTTTGATCTTCCATCACTTCATTATCGATGGTACTATGTTCACGCTCCCTCCAGCTAATAGACATCCTGAGAAAAATCATTAAATCCTTGATTAGGTTCATTTTTTAAATTCTCGGTTTATGCATACGCGGCTTCACTTATACATAGCTGCGTATGATACGCAGGTTCATCCTGCATATGCGCAGAGGGTTTCATCAAAACATATCTTTCATACGGTCAAATTTCTAAATTTTTACCTTAAAATGGAACGAAATTGATGACAAGGATGAATCTAGAGCTTACCTAGTTGATTTGGCACGATTTGATGGTTGATTGCTCTGGTTTTGAGAAAAGGGATTTTTGCTCCAAAAGCTCCTTCTCCGCTTCTGCAATGTGAAAATGACCCAAATATGAGGCAAATGGTGTATTTTGCCCGGAATTTGAAATTTTTTTGCAAAATTTTTTTGTGCTTATTTTTCAAATTTGTCTATGGTTGTATAAACGTTTTGCTTTTAATGTTGGGCAAGGTATTTTTCAGGTACATTTTGCTGAATTTGAGATTTTTCTAGTTTTCCTTCAGATCCATGACCACTGACCCGTCGTGGCAGGTATATGATTTTAGACTAGCATATAGGTTAGGAATTCCAATTTCTGTCGCCTTCTACATACTAGCCTCCATTCAGATCACTTTCCATAGGGTTGATCCATTTATGTCATGAATACTTCACCCATTTCACTCACTGATTTTTTAATCATGACCTGGTGGTAGAGCCTTTACATGGGCTTCCTAGTTAGTTCCTCGCTAGTATTTTTCGCCCATGCTGCAATTTATGTAGGCTTGAGAGTCCTCTTTAGTCCTGCCATGACTTATGCGTCGAAGCTTCATTCTTCTTCTTCTTCGCTATCATTTTTTCTGGCCATTTCCCTAGAGGCTCCCTTATGTTGTCGAGTTGTATTACTCATTGCATATTGAATACTTGTTTATCTTGGCCTTTAGCTAGCTTCATTTGGACTCAATGTTTAAGCCATATTTTGACCATGTATTTCTATACAAGTTAACCATGCAATCACTTAGCTGTCGTGACTTGACACCTTTTTACCTATGGATGGAACATTCCTTTGAATATCACATACCAGTTTCCACTGCCTTGCATTGAGCATAGGATTTTTCCTATTCCAGGAACTAGTGCATCTGTTTCATGATACTCATTCTATCAATTGTACTATAGAATTATTTTATTCCTTTTTAGGCTTCGAATATGAAAAAGACAAAAAAAAAAAAAAAAGAATTTGAAAAAGAGTAGGAACGAGATGTTACTTCCATATTTGATGGTAGCTATAGTGTCAGTCGCCCTTGAATAAAGCACAAAAAGCTATGTCTTTCCTTCATTTGGGATGGTTTTAGTTTTTGACTTAGGAAAAGCCATAACCTTGTTTCATGAGTCAGTTTTCCCCCGGTTGGTTATCTCTTCCAATCATATGGAGGGTTTGTTTATTCATCCTAAATGACAAACTTATACATAGTTATCATTTTCTGCCATAGTCAACATGAGTCGTGCTTTTGTTCAAGGGAAGTTAACTTGAGTCAACCTTTCTACGGTGTCTCTTGACTCATTTTTTAGTCAGCCTTCCCAGTCTTGTCAGTATCTTGTTCTATCACATCAGATGTTTGGTCCTTTGCTCATGTTGGTTTGAGAAGGTCTCCATTGACTTCTTTCCGGCGGGTTTGTCTCTTATCAACTATGACATATTTCTCTGAGAGAAAACCTAGAGCTGCACCCTGGCCCTATTTACATCATTGATAGGTGACCTTGTGCTCAGCATTTGATCATCATTATGGGTCTTTGACTGAGTGGTTTCCCTTGTGTTCGAAATCAGCTCACATTATCACACCTGGGATTCATGCAATACCTTGATTTCCATTTGATCCTATCGGTGGATATCTCACCTCTTTGTCAGCTTTCATTATTGGTTGGTTCAGAAGGTTTTTCCGTGCGCTAGCTTTATCTTGTGCATGCCGGAAACATACTCTGGGTTGGTTACTTCACTCTACTTCGTCCGATTCCTTCCAAATCCTGGCCTGCGGTTTACACTCGCGCTGGACTGATGTGGGATGCCTTAATGCCTTCCTTCCAGCAGATATTTTTCCATCGACTTCAACTCATTGCTCTGGGAATAAGGTCTAGAGTCCTTTTTTCAGTACCTTAGGGCTTGCGGTCATTAGTGGCAGACTCTTCACTATCAATAGTGAGGATACATCATTACCTCATGATTGGTAGATTCTTTTAAGTGTTTGACCTCAACTCATTTATTCGAACTTGCTAGATTGTTCTAGGGCACCTTAACACTCATTATCATTATTGGTGGTTGTCTCGCGTTTGTTAACAATATACATCAATGACCGACAATCAAATGATTTCTCACATGGTCGACTTCAGCTCATTTATTCCCATTGTGTAGAATTGTACCATAGTGATTAGTGAAGACCTCGGGTTTGCATCAGCATGATTCATTTCACTTTGACAACACGAGTTTTTGCCCGATGTGCCGTCCTTTCTTTATATGTTACAGTTTCACCACAGCAGTATCCTATATGTTGGCTCCCGAGTTGCATGATTTTACCATTTGTTCCACCACTTATGATTTGGTACTTGGAGATTTAGTTGTTACTTTTGTGATCAGATATCCATTACAACATCATTCATCAGCCTTCTATATGATACTTGGACTTGATTTTGACTTGTACTTTCGGGCAGTGATCAGATGATTCACTATGTACTTTACATTTCAGATATACTTGTATACATATTGGATCCGCTCTGTATTTCATATGCAAACAATCTTTTCTTTCACTAGGTATGGGTATGCCCACCTCAGACACGAGCTATCTCTCTAATCTCTCTCACTGGTTTTTTGACAGGATGAAATCTGGTGAAGTCCTCTCTAGTGTTCGCAAGGTTCTTTCTCTGCACATAATACATTTTGGCCATCATGTACCCCTTCTAACCTCATATATTAGGGGGCATATGTTATAACATCATTTATCACCCTTATATACTTGATGATTTACACTTTGGCCTTAGGCACCCTTTTCCCCAAACTTGAACATTTTCTCAAAAAACAGTGTCTTAAAACCCATACGCAACTCTACCCATACTTTTCCGCATATACATGTGAGTCCATTCATATAGATCTACGTATACCTTTTTAATCATTAAAAAACATATATTTTCCCTATTTTTGAGACGGGGTTTATGGTTATTCTAGTAATTCAACCACCCCAACCTGTGGCCTAACTGTTCCCAATTGCAGAAACTAATTTGAGGGAGTATAAAAACCCCTCAAAGGAATGGCCTAAGGGGAGAGAGAAAAATATAGATATTATACTATGTTGGAGCCCTATTCAAGTCTGATATTCCCATGCCTCCTGCACTTCCTAGGTATATTTAGGAAACCCTTGTTTCCTTGAGATGTTCATCACCCTATATGACATCTATTGTGCACACATCTTGGAAGAATTCTTGAGAGGCTATGGCTAGATGGATCTAGAGGATGGTATGCTCGAAGGCCATGGCAGGATTCAGGTGATCTCTCCATGTTTTGATTATTGTACGTGTCATTCATAATAAGAATAACCATCTTGTTCCCAATGTTTACGTGTCTATGATTCTTTATACATGTGTAATAATCATTAATTGAACATTTAATATTTCTTTTATGATATTATGCATGGTTTTCACTAACATCTAGGATCTATATATGTTGTAAAAATAGGTTTTTGTGTTCATTCCTTTTTGATTTACAGGTTTTGGAGCACAAAGTGTGGCAGGTGGTTTGCACCCCGCGAGATCTACATCAACCGAGGGACTTCAAGGTAAGTTCCGCAACCAGTAGTACCTAGTTTTCAACATAAAATTTGGTTAAGTGAGTCCTTCTTGTAATGGCATGCCCCTGATCTATGAAGGCTGTCAACCCAAGGCCTTTAGGGTATCATTTCCCGAAACACTAGTGGATATGCAATGGGTGTTGTGTTATTACAAAAAGCCTATTTGTTTTCATTCAGAAACATTTTCTAAAGCAGTTTCAAATTATCCAACTTATAATAAAGAATTATATGCATTAGTAGAAAGAGTTAAGAAATGGAAACATTACTTAATGGGCAAGGAAACAATGATTCATTCAGATCATCAACCTCTTCAGGACCTTCAATCTCAGACTAAGTTGCAGCCATGTCAACATTATAGATGGATAGGATTTTTGCAGCAGTTCCACTTAGTAATCAAATATAAGAAAGGTATCACAAACAAAGTAGCTAATATTTTATCCATGCCATCTTTGAATGCTCTAGCTATTTTTCAAAATAGTTCTTTAGCACATGAAAGTTACATTGAACAATATGTTGAATATATTTATTTCAAAGACGTTTATGAATCCTTAACTCAAGGTTCTCAAGTGGAAGAAGTGAATTATCATGTTCATGACAGGTTATTATATCATCTTGGTAAGTTGTTCATACCATAGGATGAAAAAGCACATGTGATCAGGGAAGCACATTCTTTTCGTATTTCAGGGAATTTTGGCGTAGGTAATAAAATGGCACAGTTGCAAAGGTATTTTTATTGGCCTCGAATGAATGCAACAATTGCTAAGTACATAAAATGTTGTGTCATGTGTTCACAAGAAAACCAACCAATATAAAGTTAGGTTTGTATATGCCACTTCCAGCTTTTTTTCGGCCATGGGATAATATGTCTATGGATTTTGTAGGTGGACTTCCTATGTATAGAAAAGGGCATGATTATCTGTATGTTTTGGTTGATCAATTTAGAACTATGTGTATTCCTGTTCGATGTAGAAAGCAAGTAACTGCTGAACATATTGCACAGTTGTTCTTTTCAAATTTATGGGTTCATTTCGGGTTACCTACTTCAATCATTTCATATCAAGACTCTTGTTTCATGGGAGAGTTTATGTGCACTTTATGGGGACTCATGGACACTAAGCTGACTAATAACATAACTTTTCATCCAAAAATTGTCGGTCAAACCGAGGTGGTAAACAAAGCAATGGTACATCTTCTCATAGTCTATTGCAGTAAGCATCCTAAGTTATGGGATGAATCTTTACACTATGTCCATCATGCTTACAAATGAGCCTTGCATTCTCTATTGATATATCTCCTTGTAAGACATGTTTTGTGTACCTACCAAAATCACCGATGGACTTATTATTTGGTGACGAAGCTCAGGAGGATGAACATGTAGATGTTGAAAAAGTAATCAAGTTCATTCAATGAATATAGAAGATTCATGAAGTAGCACAGGATCAATTGGAGAAGAGTAAAGCCAAGTACAAAATGCACCATGATAAGCATCGGGTCGATCATCACTTTCAGGTTGGTGATCGAGTAAAATAATATCTAAACTAATAAAATAATATTTATGGATTTTCAATTCACTTTTTGCACTACAATCCATGTAACCATAGTTAAATTCAATTCAAAAGTTGTACCAAAATAAAATTAATAAAAAAATTGTATTGATGTGACTATAAATAAAAATGAGCTTTTCAAGAAAAAATCATTATCATTGAAAAAATAATGCATTTGTCCTTTGTACTTAAATAACTTAAAATAAAATACAAATATATATTTATAGATTATTAATTATATTATATGCTATTAATTAAAATTTATATTATTTAAATTATGTAATAACATGTAATTAATATACTATATTAAAATAATATAATATAATATAATAAATACATAGGGATATGTATTGTTTCTTTCAAGAAATATGAAATGACAATAATATATTTATATTAAAAAAGTGTGAAATGACACTTATTATGAGTACTTTACTTTGACTTTAAAAGTACTTAGAGCACTACCATGGTTATACATGAGTTTTTATCCACCATTGAGAATGTGACAAGTAAGTACCTTTAACTCAAGCAATGTCACCTCAACCATTAGGGATGATGTCATTCCCTAAAATGTGATTGGTTCTCATAAAGTGAATTTTGATTGTACATTTTCCTTAGGAGGCCCATTTTAGACCTCAAAATTCCCCTAATATGATTGGAACGGAATATGGATGTGGTCAAATACTAAGAATAAGGTATATATGGCATAGTTCAAATAGTCAATGTGCTAACGGTTTGATAAAAAACACATATATGTGGCACGAATAATCCATTGTTGGAGAAATTAGCATGGAGGTTGAAGGTAGGTGGCTCAATCGCCAGATATAGGTTCCATGTGACAGCAGCTCACCACCAAAGTTAAAGCCCATGGGGATTTCGATAATAGGGAAAAATATTCATATCTAAACCTTATTTATAAACTATATACACCAGAATGTATAAATTATATCTACCGATATGAGTGGGTTAAAACCATAGGATAATGCTATGAATTGTTGCGCTAAGGTTTCAGATTAAATGAGCCATGTGTAATCCATAAATGGCATATGTTTAATGAATTAAAAAGAATGCTCCATATAACTTGGGATAGAACCTAAGTGTTGAATCATCATTGCCCGAGAACCTAACAAACAAACAACCTTCTAAGAATAGCTCGGGAGGTTCGATCCTGGAACATGCCCGAGAACCTATAAAAGGTTTTCCATTACACCAGTGTAGGAGGATTTGTTTTATGAGTGGCAAAACAATCTTTTTCATTTGACAACAGATACTCTTTTGGGAATAACTTGAGCATCCTTGGGCCTTTTGGAGAAAAGAGACATGTGTTGGAAAGCTAAGATAGAGGAATTTCTTTCTACATTAACCAACAATGCTTGCATCCAGAGATCAGTTGGTGAACTCTGCTGTAAATAAACTATTTGGATCATTTCCTAATAAAATGAACACCCACTTGGAAGTGGACCTAGAGATGTAGTATGGGAGGGACAAACTCCGTAATAAATGTTTTATGTGTTTGCGTATTTATTTTCTATTGTTTTATTCTTAATTTTAGTTCTATAAGTTTATTTTTAAGGCATAAAAATAATTCAGTTTTCTTCATTCATTCACATAAACACTTCCTATGTCAATTGTGCAAGTAATCAATTCTGTTAATTTCAAATCATGAAAGGCTGAATATAAATTAAAAACTACCACCATGAAGTCGGAGAACTAGGTGCAGAGTTGACTCTTTCCAGATGTTATAATCAACCAGGGTACATCCATCTTCCAGCTACTTACCAAAAAAAATCATCCTTTGTTGGTGCGGAGGGATACCTTCCTTGTCCTGAATCTTCGCCTTCACATTATCAATCATATCTAAGCTCTCCACCTCCAATGTAATGGTTTTCCCAGTAAGGGTTTTTACAAAAATATGCATGCCACCTCTCAAACAAAGCACAAGGTGCAAGGCCAATTCCTTCTAAATATTGTAATTATCCGAAGTCCAGCTAACTTCAAGATTCTTACCAGAAAAGATGAGCCTCAGCTGGTGAGGGGGTATGCCTTCCTTGTCCCGGATCTTGTCCTTGAGATTATCAATGGTGTCTAATCTATCATCCTCTAAAGTGATTGTCTTTCCAGTGAGGGTTTTGAAAAAAATCTGCATGCCACCCCTTAGTTGGAGGATGAGATGCAGGGTAGATTCCTTTTGTATATTGTAGTCAACAAGTGTTCGCCCATGTTCAAGTTTTTTTCTGGTAAAGATAAGATGTTGTTGGTCAGGTGGAATGCCTTCCTTATCCTCAATCTTGATCTTGACATTTTCAATGGTGTATGAGCTCTCAACTTCCAACATTATTGTCTTCTTAGTGAGGGTTTTAACAAATATCTGCATGTCGCCTCTCAGACAGATCACAAAATGCAAGGTGGATTCCTTTTGAATATTGTAGTTGGCAAGTGTTCGACCTTCTTCGAGATGTTTTTCAACAAATATCAGATGATGTTGGTCAAGTGGAATACCTTATTTGTCTTGGATTTTAGACATAACATTTTCAATGGTGTCTGAGCTCCAAACTTCCAATTTTATCATCTTGTTGGTGATATTTTTGAAAAATATATGCATGCCACCTCTCAGACGAAGCACGAGATGTAGGGTAGATTCCTTCTGGATATTGTAGTCAGCTAAGGTTTGGCCGTCTTCTAGCTGCTTTCCGATAAATATCATACATTGTTGATTGGGGGGAATTCCTTCCTTTTCTTGGATCTTGGCCTTTACAGTGTCAATAATGTCAGAACTTTCAACCTCAATAGTGATTAGGATTACTAGTGATATTTTTAACGAATATCTACATCTTGAAAGCATAAAAATATGATGAAACATACTTGCAAGTGAGCATAGTTCATTATAATAATGAAACCAAAAAGTAACAGCAATAACAGTCACTATGAAAGAAAACATCCAGAGAGAGACAATGCAACATATAATGAATTTTCTATATGAATAATCCCTCAAAGGATTAAAAAACCCAATCATAAATTGAAACAAAAAATCACTATATATACAGTGAGGTCATATTTAGATACGAAGATGCCTTAAAAGGATTATAGCACCCAATCATAAAATTGAAAAAAAAAAAATCAATATATAGATACAGGTGGCCCTAAAAGACTAGCTACAGACACACAACCTTTGAAATGAAGTTTCACCAACAGATGCATTGGAAGCAAGTTATTAACAATATGAAGGTGTTGTAGCGGCTATAAGCACCCTCCAAAACTTTCCCTGTGCTTTGATTTTGGAGCCTTCCTTCCTATCCATAGGAGCTTATCTTGTGTTTTCGTCAAGTATTTATGATTTGATTGAGATTTATTCTTTTCATCGGTGCTTGTGTTAGCTTGTTTTCACATTAGTTGATCTTTCTAAGTCACAAGCTAACCTCCTAACTTGGTCTTAAAAAATTTCTAGTCTTGCCTCCAGAAACTACACAACCCATTAGGGAAAGTCATCCTTGATGATTGGAGTTACATAGTATAGATGAGCATCTCTTCCTTGAGCTTAGAAACTGCGCAGTCAAGGAAGGAAACCCAGCACTGAGCCCTGAAATTGCACATTCCATCCCTTGAGCTCAGAACTTGCATAATGCACTGAGTTAGAAAGTTTCCCAGTTCCTCTGAATTTTGAAATATTTCCAGCACTATGCATGGTAAGTTTCCCGAAAAAAAAAATAGGGATCCATTATTAATTTCCTGAAGTTGGCACAATTTCTATTTTTATAAATTTCCGCTAAGTTTCGCTTTTTCCTTGATTTTAGGCATGGGCTTCATAAACCATAATTTGCTCAAATCTATTTAAAAGATGGCTCTAGAGCTCAATTTTACATTTGATATTGGAGCTCTAGAATTCCCTAGGAGATCAAGGAACCTTCGCTGGATTTGTCATCACTTTTCTGGGTGAGTTTTTCTTTTGTCGTATTTTGTTGATTTTTCTATCATTTTTTCTTATTTTTCTTGTGTGAGTGTTTTTTTGCTTATTTCTCTTCATGGTTGCTATAATTTCAACTTGTATTAGCTTGTAGAAATGTTTTTTAAGTTTTTCATTTTCCTTTCACAAGTGTAGCATCAATTTTCTTTTTTTGCACCAATGGTCATTGTTTCAATGAATCTCCTCACATATTTGACATTTCTTCCATTTTTTGAGTTTATAATCTTGATTCACATTTATTCCTCCATACTTAGTCAAATTTTCACTCAAACTCACATCATTTCTCATATATTCTGAATTTCGACACTTGCACCGAGCAGATCTACACTTTCCCTTGGACAATTTTCACCTTTCCTAGCTAGGCATTGTGAAATTATGAGGCTCAAGCTGAGATCTTGGCCTCTGAGACTATGTAGTGCGCAGTATTGTTGTCTAGGTAAATCCCCTCTATGGACAGAGGTGATCCCTCTAGCTCTAGGGTGGGCCTAGAAACTACGGGAACATACTAACATCTACCTTCCTAGATTGTAAATGAAATTCAGAGCAAGGAAGATGACCTACCTTGTCCTAATGCTATGTTGTCGTCTTCTGGTGAAGCTTCTTGAAGTTTCGTTCTCCTCAAGTTCGATACACACTGCTACCAATGTTTGATTACCTGTACAGACAGTCAAGACACCATGAAAAGCATAAAATCACGACAAACATAAAACAACTACAACCTATCTAACCGATTAAGGAATGTTAGAAATATCATTATAAATGTAAACAAGAGTGGAAGATAAACATCAGTTTCATTTTATTATGATAAATAAAAGGGGAGTTTACAACCAAGCCTTGATGTTGAGGATCTCCTTCGGCAGGTCCATCTCTAAGGATGTTTGCAACACCCTCATACACAAAGGTCCAAGATCTCACTATGTTCCTAACACACGAAAATAATCACACTCTGCACTATTCTCTCGAAGCTATGATTGCTTCTTCTCTCTAGCTAACTAAGGCAACATAGGTGAAATAGGTCTCCTTATATAACAATGGAGGAGGAGGTTATTGGCCCTCAAATAATGGGAAAAGAGCTTATCCTTTGGAGTAGTTCCTATTTCTTGAGAAAAAGAAGCCCAAAGGGGAATTCCTCGGCCATATCCTGAAAAGAAACTTCCATCTTGTCGTCTCACAAAGTTTCTAGTCACAGAATCTTCCTTTATATTTAAAAAACTTTCCAAAAGAGGATCGACGCGGGTCCGACATTAAGACAAAGCGCCGATCAGTGTGGGTCTCAGTGAAAATCTCTGCTATCGGCACGGGTCAGACACTGAGACAAAGAGCTGACCTTGAAAACCAGGCGTTTATAGGGATCTTATAAAAAATTTGTATAGGGAGATGAATTGGCAGACAAAGTGTGGTTCAGGGGTATGTATTCCATGCATGGAAAGTAAAAAAGGGTCACTGTATGGGTCCTCCAGGATCAAGGAATGAGGAGTACAGGGACGGTGAAAACTTTCTCTGTAACAGATGCCCCCTAAAGTATGAAGTCCGAACATGAGCGAGGGGTGGAATGCTTTACAAGTACGTGCAAGGAAACGGATGCTTCCATCGGGATACCTGCAAATCAATCATAGATACATATACATAACTGAAAACTCCGATGAAAATACATGAATCAAGGTATGGATGCACCCATCCATAAAAAGAGACCATGGTATGTTCACATCCATCCATCTAAGAAGGATCACATATAGAGTCATTGTATGGTCGCATCCATCCATCTAAAAGAAACATGTATCCAATCATGGACAAATCATATCGCCCCGCAGCCTGGATGTTATCAGACAAAACCCAGGGTATTGCGCTTCTTCCCGAACCGAACAAGTAAAAATTCAAGCATGCGAATACATTAGCTAAAGTCGAACATGCAAGAAAATCTCCTGATTACCAACCAATGATGAAAGTTTTTAACAGGCACAAGAGAAACCACCAATGATGACAAGGTTCTCAAGGTACTACTAGTACAATCCACGAAATGTGAATAGTGAGCTGAAGTCGAGCACCCGTGAAATCACTCAATTGAAGGCCAATGAGGATAACCTATCGTCGAATGCGAATAACTTTCCGTTAGGGCATGCAAGCACTAAGGTACCAGAAAGGAGTCTTTATATCGACTTCCCAGATAATGAGCTGAAGTAGACAAGAAGAAATCTGTCAAAGGAGGGTGATAATGAATCCCACATCATCGACATGAAACAGAGAATTTGATATGAGTGTTAATCAAGATTGAAACAAAGGATCAAGGAATGTACAAACTGTAGAATGATTTTCTCTTGAACATATCGACGACACGACTCTGGAATTTGGTAGCATTTGACTCAAATAGGATCAGAGGTCATGTTGACATGATTTTTAATTGAATGAGAGGCAAATGGATTTCCCAAACCCATGTAGGTAAAGTGACAGAGTGAAGATATCCCAACCCGTCAAGAACTGCAAATAAGTTTCATGTTCAAGAGTGACATACTTCTGACACAACTAATGAATAACTTCCATTTTTCCCCAACATTTCTAGCGAGTACCTATTTATTTTTACATAAGCTTGAAGAGGATATCATATGCTTGTCATGTAAGTTTTTCCTTTGGACAAATCCATCCTAGTACATTTTACGAGCCCTAGGAAGGAGGAACTCGGTTACGTCACGGTGACAGTTTCTGATGTCATTTAGGTTTTAACAAGTTTGAAAAAGTAAGAACTTGGCATATTTTCATGTTTAGAGAGTTTGAAAACAAACAGAAAATAAAACTCCAGCAATCCCTTTTCATAGGTAGTCTCATAGATCTGAAAAGGTAGAAAACTATGTCTGAGAGAACCTCTTAGTTGCGACAGGCTAAGGTATTCCTTTTTCGTAAATAGTTTATCCCAGCCCGAAAAAGGGGTAAACATATACTGGGTAAATGAATTTTTGCAGCCTTTAACGAGTTCAAAATGACAAGAGCTCAACAATATTTTCATGTTTTGAGAGTCAGAAAAGAGCTGAAAATTTACTCCTCCTATAGGAACGAGTGGTGTTATGGGTAGCAACTGGTTCAGGTGATGGTGGAACTACTCAGAAAAATTAAAGTTCAAGAGGTTGGCTAACAAGACCACTCATTGTTGCAACACCTCAGGAATGGGTAAAACAACCAAGTGAAGGCATATGATCGACCAAGCAGATGGTGACGAAGGAATATGAAAACCAAGGCTCATCTAGCAAAATACGCTGATGAAATGGTAATCACGAGAGGTAAAATAAGAATGGTTTCATTTTTACACAAGCTTGAAATCAGGAAACTCTGCTTAAGGTTGGTTTCATTTTTACACAAGCTTGAAACTGAAACAAACTATGCTTGAAACTGGTTTCATTTTTATACAAGCTTGAAACAAAGATAAACTATCCTTGAAAAGGTTTGCATGCCCCCAACACGGTGACTCAATTCGAGGTACATGCCCCCCAAGCTTCAGCGCATTCACCGGAGTAGATTGCTAGTTACTGACAGGTGAATGGAATGAAGGTTTAATTATGAGATCAAGTGAAATAAATACTCGACTAGGATTTTATAAGATCTGATCAAAGACTCGAATTGAAAATGGAATCTGGTTCATTTTTTAACGAGGTTGACACAGTAAAAGAACTATCCTCATGACCTAATTCATTTTTTTAATGAGGTTGACATAGTAAACAAACTGTCCTCATAAGAGCTTTTTTCATTTTTTTAAGGAGCTTGACACAAGAAAACGAACTCTGCTCCATCTTGACCCAATCAAGTCATACAAAGAGTCATGGATTCCAAGAGGTTCTCATCTGATCGGAGAAAAACATCTCGGAAATTAGGACCCAATGCCCCCAGTACAATGTTTACTACCTCATTGACTGAATTATCAGTAGATGTGGACATGGAACAGGTGGCCACATAATTGACTTGTGGTAGGGAATATATTACCAGAAGGTAAGGACCAGTAAGGGATGATGCTAGACCAGATGTCACATCAGGACCAAAGAATGAAAGTTGATCAATGGTCACGATCCGACCTTCATGTGGAAAACAAATCACATGAAAGAGGGAAGAGACAAGTGCACCCATGGCATAAGAATAGTCTTCCCCAAGAGTAAATTAAAATCCAAGGGGCCTTGGACCACCATCACGTCTATATAGACAGTTTTTTCTCCCAAAGTAATAGGCAACTTTGGAAGGATCCCTAATGTTTAACTTGTTCCTCTGTTAAAAGCCAACAGATTCTGAGTAACAGACACAAGCTATGGAGAACCCAAAGCTTGCCATGTAGTTGAGGATAGAATACTAACCGACGTGCCTTCATCCATAATCGTGCCCTGTATGACCATATTGCAGGCCTATACAGTGATCTCAAAGGGAACATAAGAAGGAAGACGGTATCCTATGAACATACTCCAATCAAAGGAAGCGACCAAACCACATGGAGGGGTGCCATAGGAATAAGAGGATTATCCCCTTGCGTTATGGGAACGAAAAGACATACCATCCTCTTGAACTTCAGGAACGAGAGAAGGAGGATCACTTTCTAGAAATATGGCAGCAGGAGTCAGAGGATCACCATCCTGGACCGTGGAAATGAGAGGATCATCCTTTGATACTGGGGAATCAGAGGAAACAAAAAGAACCTGACTAGGATGAGTCCCACTCTCGACAGAAAATATCTGATGCACTATAGGTGGAATCAGATCGACCTTTTTCTCAACTAATGATTGGTCAGGAATGGACTCAAGAGATTGACCTTCAAGGAGAGCGGGACTGACCGGAGATTAATCCTGATCAATGGGTTGATCAACTATGGGAGGACTCGAAGAAATCTTCCAATAACCGACAGGAAGACAAAACTCAGAAGCCGAAAGGGTATCCAATACCTTAGAATCTTCATCCATATAAGGACAGAGGTGAATGGGGTGGTTCCCTTCACACAACCTATAAGTAAATTTGATATTACCCTGTTTCTTATGAGTCTCATTATCTTTCGCTGAAGGCTCATCACCAGCATGATGCCTAGAGGTTGATGATGAAGGACGGTTCGAGCCAACAAACCACACTTCTAGCACCTTGGGAATACCAGGGTAATCATGGAGAAGGTAGCCACCCTCACATAGCTTTCAAGGGAATTTGACTCGGCGAAATGGAGTGGGAGGTTTCTCGACAGTAGTTGCATGGATAGCAATAGTTGTTGATTTCCCCCTAGCTTATTTTCCTTCTTCTTCTTTGACTTCTTCTTCTTCTTCTTAGCCACCTGGGTACTGGAACCTAAAATTTCACCAGGGGAAGAGGAAGAATGAGGTGAAGAAATGGGAAAAGAAGGTGAGGGGTCAATCTTAGGATCAACATGGGGTTGACACGGTTCAAGTGGAGGAGAACTCGGTTGAGAAACTATTTTTATGTTTGAAACCAAAGGGGTTAAAAACAACAAAACCGTCAAACCAATGGTTAACCCAGGATGGATAACATTCCATATACGGGGCACCAACATTCCCGAACGAAGGAAAAGGACTAGGATTCCCATCTGAGGGGATTCCTTGGTTGGTAAATTCTAGAAACGTTGCCATTTGAAACAACCCTCAAAAATTGCTAAGGAAGATAACTTTAACCAGGAATATTTCATGGATAGTTAATTTTTTAAGACACTTAAACAAAACTATGCCTTTTCATATTTTAAGAGTCGAGAATAGGAAAAAAGGTGACTCTAGTCGCTTTCAGTTTGAACGAGCTCAAAAGGACAAGTGCTTGACGATATTTTCAATTTTTAGAGAGTCACGGAATGATCAAAATGATGACTCAATGAATCTAAGTTAGAGGGTGTACCAAGCTCCTGTGAACTGCAATATACACCTTGGTGATCAAATGAAATAGAAATGACCAAGGACTTAACGTACGTGCAGGCAGTATCCTTGGATGTTGTGTTCGGTGTATCATGGTTACAGGATGGTAGACTTGGCTTCCTATGGATGAAGGATTAAAACCTATAAGGTTCTCCCTTTATATACTCGACGGTACAGGTACCACAAGTCTTCTCAGTGTCCACTTCCATATGGCGAATGACAACTACTAGGTTTAATTATGTCGGAACATATCACTAGCCTAGACCTCTAAGTATGAGCGTTAAGTTTCAATGCTTCCTTAGGTTAATTGAATAAATTTTAAAAGTTGATCTTGAATTATGTCTCAATTCCAAGACCCTACCACTGTCATTAGAGAACTTATATATGTAGCTATATGAGAAAATAAACCTTTCAATTCAATGAATGTTATCTAGTTAAGGGAAGAGTCTCAAAAAATGATGCAACAAATAGTAATACTGCAACCGAAACTTTTTCCTAACTAGATGACTTTCACTATCCAAAAGTAATCTAAAACATTCAAAGATGTGAATTATGCAATGTAATCTAAGAAAAATTCTCTTTTGGAAAACTATGCAATTGTAATCTATGCACAATTTCCTTTTTCTTTTGAATGAATAAGAATGCACTCAATGCATTTTTTGATGAAATGGGGATATACTTAATGCATGCTTTTAATGAAAGAGAATGCACTCAAAGAGACTTTTAGTTTTCAATAATTAAAAAATTTAATCTAAGTTCAATGATAGATTTCAAACATGACTTTTCAATGCAACTTTATCTAATGCATTTTAACGAAAATAAAACTTTGAGAGGAAAACTAAATGGACGCAAATTTCCTTAATGAAAAAAGGATGCAACAAACATTAAGAATACAATCCTGTTCTGAACACTTTGTAACCAAATTCCTCAAAAGGCTACAAGGCATATGAGTTCAAGCACAAAGAGGACTTCCAAAGCGTGGGGTCAAAATAAGGAATTCATTCCCTTTTACATCAAGTAATCATAGAAAGAATACTTTTTAGCTGAATAATGAGCAATGTAATCTATGCTCACAAGCGAACAAGCAGACCAAATGAACTTGGATAGAGACTTGAGAATTTATCACTCAACCAACCAAAAATCAAAAGGCAATCAACTAGTGATAGCTCACCAAGAAAGGAGAGTGACTCAATCAGCAGGGCGATGTCCTGTGAAGCATGCAACCCGGAAATTGATGCACAATCCTAGAAAAAACTAGGATGTAGGATGCACATCCCAACATGAAGGACAAAAAAAGCAACCAAAAACCAAGCCAATGAGCCAATCAAACCAACTTGAGTGAAGGGCAGAACATGTAAATCATACAGAGAAAAGGACCAGAAGGGAAAGACACACTGGTGAAGGACTTAGGGAAAAACCTTAATTTTTCACACACCTTGGAATTGGCACGACTTTAGGAAAAAGCTGAGAAGACTAAGAATACAGAGTCAAAACAATCTCAATAGACCAATTGCAAGGTAAAAAACCAATCAAGAGCCAAGAAACACTGTCAAAAAATCATAAAAGAGGTCAAATCAAATCCTACAAGATTCGGTGCGACTATTTAACTATAATCCACGTTAAACATGGGTTGGCACACCTATGACAAAGGCAACATGCGCCAAAAGACGTGATTGTTCAAGGAAAAACCATGTAAAGCAAGAAAACCATGGGAAAAAATAAAGCCACTGATAACAGGTCAGAATTGACACTCTGGAACTGAACAGGATGGTTGAAAATAGTCAAACAAGTCAAGCAAAGTAGAGAAATGATGAAACGACCAAAGTCGACTTGACAAGCCAAATGCTTGACAAACAAAGAGACGAAAAACACACACTAATTCCCTAGTGGAGTCACCAATATGATGTCCAAGTAAGTCCCTTCTGCGGATAGAGGCGATCCCTCTAGCCCTAGGGTGGGTCTAGCAACTACGAGAACATACTAACATCTACCTTCCTAGATTGTAAATGAAATTTAGAGAAAGGCAGATGACCTACCTTGTCCTGATGCTATGTTGTCATCTTCTGGTGAAGCTTCTTGATCTGTCGTTATCCTCAAGTTCGATACACGCTGCTACCAATGTTCAATTACCTGTATAAACATTCAAAACACCGTGACAAGCATAAAATCGCGACAAACATAAAACAATTACAACCTATCTAACTAATCAAGGAATGCTAGAAATCTCATTATAAATGTAAACAAGAGTGGAAGATAAACATCAATTGCATTTTATTATGATAAAGTTAAGGGGAGTTTACAACCAAGCCTTGATTTTGAGGCTCTCCTTCGGCAGGTCTGTATCCAAGCACGTTTGTGACACCCTCACACACAAAGGTTCAAGATCTCACTATGTTCCTAACACACAAAAATAATCACACTCTGTACTATTCTTTCGAAGCTATGATTGCTTCTTCTCTCTAGCTAACTAAGGCAACAGAGGTGAAAGAGGTCTCCTTATATAACAATGGAGGACGAGGTTATGGGCCCTCAAATAATGGGAAAAGAGCTTATCCTTTGGAGTAGTTCCTATTTCTTGGGAACAAGAAGCCCAAAGGGGAATTTCTCAGCGATATACTCAAAACAAACTTCCAGCTCGCCACCTCACGAAGCTTCTAGTCGCGGAAGCTTCCTTTCTATATAAAAAACTTTCCAAAAGAGGATCGATGCAAGTCCGACATTAAGACAGAACGCCGATCGGCCCAGGTCTTAGTGCAAATCTCTGCTATTGCTATGAGTCAGACACTAAGACAAAGCGCCGACCTTGAAAACCAGGCTTTTATAGGGATCTTC
This sequence comes from Pinus albicaulis, assembly GCA_034641835.2. NCBI lineage: Eukaryota > Viridiplantae > Streptophyta > Pinopsida > Pinales > Pinaceae > Pinus > Pinus albicaulis. The sequence goes on along the minus strand of CM076580.1, from coordinate 116,306,026 downwards.
CAGAAAATTTGTAAAGGGAGATGAATTGGCAGACAAAGTGTGGTTCAGGGCATGTATTCCATGCTTGGAAAGTAAACAAGATTCATTGTATGGGTCCTCCAGGATCAAGGAACGGGGAGTACAAGGATAGTGACAAATTTCTCTGTAACAAGTATAAGCTGACCCAACTGTGCATTGCGTAGTTCTAGGGCTCAGTCTAACACCTTGACCATTGAGACTGTGTAATGTGCAGTCTCTCCCTGTCACTTCCCAAACTGAACTGTGCATTGTACAATATGAAGCCTCAATTTGCATCCTTGTCTATTGAGATTGTTCCATGCACAGTTCCCATGACCATAATCCATCACTTTCCCAGAAAAATTGTGCCATCTCTCTCATCAATGCCCCGGTTTTATGCATGATATTTCTTTGAAGGTAGAATTTGCAAAAGATAATGTTTTCTTGCCATTAGTGACTTTTCTGCTCCACACATACCATAGTTGTTCAGCACTTCTCTTCAGCAGTCATTGTTACCATGGTAGCCAAGAGAGATGCTTCAAAAGATACCACTAAAAGTTGTATTGGGGAATAAATTGAGCAAACGTGAGTGGACTTTCCAGTGTATGTAGATCACACTCAATTTTTTTTGAAAAGTGAGTCAAATCTAACATGGTAGAAATTCAATGAATATTTTTTAATAAAGAGATTTGAGGCATATCTAGAGGACCGACAGGTTTATGTCAGTGTTTGAAAGTCGGGATTACAAAGGGTTACATGAAAATATCCATCCTTCCCATGTGTATATGTCATCTGCTGGATTGTTTCACATATTGATGAGAAGAACATGACACTGAACAATGATACGAACAAAATCTTGCTACTTTTCTGGAGAAAGATTATCAAATTATGTATCATCTTCCCGAGCTAGTAATGCAAATGGAATCATACTTTTATGCCACCAACAACTATGTGAGCACACAATATATTTTTAAAGGCTGGGTGAAGGAGCCATCGAATTTTAGATAGATACCTACCCATTCATACAAAACAAAGTCTCTTAGAAGGGCTTATCAACTCTTGGTTATCTTAGCTTGCAAAATATACGGTCAACAAAGCACAAAAACCTTTCCTAAAGGGTGAGCAGTCCTATAGAACTATGTTGTGAAAGAGGGTGTTGGAGCAGGGTCCCCTAGGGTGAATTTTGGTCAAGTTTCGTATATATTTTTGGTTATGCGCGCTGCGCAGAAGGGTCAAAGGGGCTTTGGGGTGAGTCAAAGTCCCTATCTTATGTAAATGGGTTTTAAGGGAAAACTGTGTACCTCAAACCATGGTTTGAGACCATAGTATATGTGCGCTATATGGATATAAATATATATAGATCGATTCTATTAAAGTAAGTTCACTAAGAATCTCATGCTTATGTGATAACATTTTTGTAAGGTTTTCAGTCTAATTCTGGGTTGGGTAGAAAGGCTCCTGTTGGTTTTGTGTGCGAATACCTAGTCCTCGCTGTGTGCGGAAGGGTAATTGTAAGGGAAGTATGAATATATTGAACTGTTATACCATTAAAACAAATATTGTTTTGGTATAAACAAATGTGTTATGTGTTTGATATCTTAGTTATCTGATTACTACAAATATGATTATGCTTATTTCTTTAAAATCACTTTAATTATGTTTATGATCAAATGCATCTATGCTAATAGATCCTACGTTTTATAAATGAATATTAGTTGATGGTTAAATATATGATAGATGAATAGCTCTTTTTAAGTTATTGTGCGTGAATATACACTCTATGTGTGGGAATAATCTGCGAGGATCTGATTCTATTATTTGTTTACATCTGTGACGAAGTTGATTTGATAATTGTCGATCTCTTTATGTGCACATCTGCTTAAGTCATGTTATAAGTCTATTTAGGGCCACCACATTAATTTCTTCCTTAGGGTGTGGAAACCTGGTTCCAAAACCCTCCCATATTGCTTCGAGTGAGACTTTGATTTGGAGGGTTCGTTGGTTGCGTAATAAATCCAAACCTAGGTCAGGACCCCTCAAGCCAACAAATGGTTCTATTTCCAGGATGAGGATCATTTTGAGGGAGAATTTATGTATTGAAATCCTATGTATAATGAATTGAAATATTGATTAGATAGAAAGATCTGTCAATTCGCTATCTAAGATAATTGAAGTTCTAAATTATCTACCGAGGATTGGGTTCAAAAGTATATTTATACAGAAGTGCACAAAATATTCTTTGCATCCTTTGCAACTGAGATTCATGAGTGGTTGTCAGGATTAATTGAATTTAATACCTATGCAAAGGATGACACAGTCACTCAATGGACTCCAGTATTGGTAAAACAGTTAGAAAAGACAAGCAACACGATCACCCATGCGATAGATCATTGGATTGATCGTATCTTGGGAGGATTTATGACCAAGTTTGCCATTGATAAATTTGTTTCTTATTCTAAAGCAAAAGGAATATTTTTTAAAGGTTTTAGAGGTAAGTTCCTATGCTCTTTGAAGTTGTGGATTAAGATGCTATTGTGTGAACATAGTTCTCTGTGTGAGCACATTGCGTGAATGTCTCGAAGAGGCTCGACTACACGCAGTGGAAGAATTTACCATGTGGATCTAGCAGAAGGGTTTATTTACAGTCCTCTTAAAGGTATATATGATAGTGAAGACGAGCCAAAAACTAGTATCTCTAGTAAATCTACACACTCTAAAGAAGAGGAAGTCTCCCAAGAATAAGTTTATCAAGATCAGAAAAATTAGGGATTATTGACCATAGTTCAAATCCCATCCACTCCACTTCCACACTCATTTCACAAGTTATCCACTCTTCCTCCACCTCCACCTACCCTAGGCACAGATATGGCTGTGTCTATGAAGCTACCTACTTTCAGAAGTATTGGAAATGAACATACTGAGAAATTTTGGTTTGTCATTGATGTTGTATGGAGAGCACAACAAGTTAATAGCGATGATGTTAAGAAAGTACAGTTAGCCACTCATTTTCAAGATCGTGCATTGGACTGGTATATAAGATATGTATCAGCGAACCCTAATGCAAATATGAATGATCTGAAGGATGCCTTAAAAGAACAATTCAAAAATCCTAAGTTATTTTCACAGTGTGTTACAGAGTTGAAAGAGATTTATCAAGAGGTGAATGAATCTATCTGGGATGCAGATCAGAGATTGAAGCACACTATCAGAGATGGTGGATTCACTATCGATGGTACCCAACATAAGGAGTGGTTCATTTCTATGCTTATCCCAAATCTACACCAACCATTAAGTCAACATAATATTTCCACGCAGGTTGAGGCTATAGAAATTGTGATGAAATTAGAAGTTGCGCCAATGCCTGCTATGATTGGAAATCAGTAGATTCAGATTCATTTAGATTCAATTCATTTGGAGATTCAAACTCTGTGCAAATATAAGGGAAAGGAGATATGTGCATATGTATGGTGCATACGATGTAAAGTTGTCGAGAATCATAAATATCAATATCCAATCTTCAATGATTATCTGCACACTGGAGGACCAAGCCCGCTGAAGAGCACGGTGGGTCCAAGTGGGACACCTCCAGTATGGTGCACAATCTGTTAGAATATGGTTCTACAGGCAACAGATTTATGTCTAAGGATTAAAAAAATGCATGCCTGCGCTGAAGGAGCTATTTTGTAGATTTTGTTCGTCACTGAGACATGATGAACAACATTGTAAAAGTTTTGATTTGATGATTGAAAAAGATAAGTTGTATAGAATGCAGGATGAACCGACCTCACCAGCATCCCCATCTGGCTGCGATGGATTCCAGACTAGAGGAAGAGGAAGGGGAGGAGGATCAGTTGGTTGAGGAAGGGGACATGTCATTTGCTATAATTGTGGAGATGCTGGTCACTATGCACGCGAAAATCATGTAGCTACTGTAGGAAATTTGATCATGTAATATAAGATTGTCCTGTTTTAATTTCTAAAATGCAGGAGAAAAAGACACAGACTCTGACTCAGAACATTTATATGCTCAGGGTGGAGCTGCGCGAAGAAGATCCTAGAGTGACTTTTGTCACTAGGAGTAGTACAACCACTAGTGAGGATAAAGGAAAGAAGCCAAATGCTGATCTGTGGATTCAAAAGGCACCTGATAAAAAAGATGGATTTGAATTATAGCGCGAAAAAGAAACTTTTGTTGAAGCGAGGAGGGGTTTTGCAGAAGCAAGCGCATCAACATCAGGTAGACCTATGATTGAGGTAGGAGTAGATGAATAAATAAAGCCATTCTTACAAGCTTGCATTAAGTTACTGCACAACAAGAAGGAAATAGAGAATCTTCAAGCACTAATAGATAATTGCCCAGAAAGGAACAACCTCAGATGGAACAGAAAGTTTTCAACAAGATCTATAAGAAAAATAACAAGAAGAGAACTATACGAAAGATGTGTTTGACTACTCAGATCGGTGCTTATGAGATGGATCAAGTCATTCAAGATATAGGATCTGTTGCAAGTGTCTTACCTAAGAAAAATTGGCAGTGCATGGAACAACCTAAGCTGTAATGGTTTACTATCCAACTGCGCATGGAAAACCAACAGAAAATCATTCTATTAGGAAGACCGTCACACATGCTAGTAAATATTGGATTTAAGGTACTGGAAGATTTCGAAGTTATACAGATTGTGGATGATAATGACCCTTATCCTGCATTGTTGGGGTTGGATTGGACTATTGATATGGATGGAATCACAAATATGAATAGAGAAAGAATGAAATTTGAAAACAATGGGACCAGAGCAAGAACTACAGAACTCTGGGAAAGTAGGCAATGCCTTTGTCCATTGGGCTATTGAGTCAATAGCTTCGACAAACTAAAACCAGACTTTTGACTCAATTTCAGGACTAAAATCTGACTCAAGACTGACTCAATTTTCAAGACTGAAATCGACTGAAAAACTTGACTCTAACTAACCAAACCAAAACTGAAATAAACCTTCAACTTTATAGCCTTCACCTCGGGCCCCAAACTGAAAGAATGATGACAGCACACACCTTGCAATGAAACTTAAACAAACCGGTATGTACAGTGATACATATGACAGCAGAAAACATTTCAAAAATAGTACCATTTGAGTAGCTGACCATTGACCGGCCCACCTGGACAATCTTCTCCATTCATTTATTTCAAAAGGAAAGCATTTTGGCCTCAATATGCAACAATTCTAAAAGGTCCTTTCCAAAGATTCTCAAACTTTCCATGCTTACCTTTATCTTTGTTTCTCGCGTCCCATTTTAGCACCACTTCCTCTATTTGAAACTTGTCCACCTTTTCCTTTCGATCATATATCTTCTTGATTCTCTCTTGCAGCCTGAAAGTATTCTGATAAAACCTCTTCTCTAGTCTGCTGTAAATGGATCATTTGATTAATTCTCCGTTGCATATGATCATCTTCGTTTCCAGCTTCCTGCAGAAGTTTAACCACTGGAACTGCGAGAGAGGTCGGGAATATAGTGTCAACACCATACACGAGCTCAAAATAGGACATGCCTATAGATTTATTTTGACTTACTCTGTCTGCCCAAAGTGCATTAACCAGTTTCTTATGCCAACCTTTCTTGTTTATTTCCAGCAGCTTTTTAATAATATTGACCAAGGATTTATTTGAAGACTCGGCCAATCCATTGCCTTGTGGATGATATGCGGTTGAGTGCCCCAAATTTATTTGATACTTATTACAAAATTCAATCATTCTTTTAGATTTAAAAGCTGCTGCATTATCAGTGATCAGTGTGTTTGGACAGCCAAAACGAGACAAAATATTGTTTTCAAGAAATGAAATTATTACCGAATCCGTGGCCTGCCTAGTGGGAATCGCCTCAATCCATTTGGTAAAATATTTCGTCGCTGTAAGGATCCATTTATGCTATGCTGAAGAAGTAGGATGGATTTCGCCATTGAAATCCAAACCCCACTGCTGAAAAGGAGCACTTACTTCAATGGGCTTGAGCGGTAAAGGCTGCAATTTTCTCCTCCCTTCAAAAATCTGACATTCATGACAACTTTTAACCATTTTGTACACATCAGCAAAGAGAGTTGGCCAATAATATCCTGCTCTCAAAATTTTGTTTTTCGTTGTCTTCCAGAAAAGGTGACCTCCGCAATCTCCCTTATGAAAGTCTTCCATAACTTGTTTTGCCTCTTCTTCAACCAAACAATTGAGCAATACACCACCAGGATCTTTCCAATAGAGCGCATTATTCATGATACAAAACTTGGAAGCCTTCAATTTCAGTGTCCTACTTTTTTTCTTAGCCATTCTAGGTGGTGGTGACAAATTTTGGAGTACATACACAATGTCTGAATACCAAGGAGAAAGAACAAAAATTTCTGATACCTTAACAAGCGAACTTTCTTCATTTTCCTCGGACATAGCAGTAATGAGATTAATGTCCAAGGCATGCAAATTTGACTCAGCCATTAGCTTAGCCAGCCCCTGTCCTTTGATTATATTTGTAGGTTTTATCTCCACATCATATTCCAACAAGGCTGCAATCCATTTGCCTCGTCTCCCTTCTGGATCTGTTTGCACTAAGACTTCTTTAACAGCAGCATTAGGAACATAAGCAAGGATGTGAGAATGCAGAATATAAACTCGAAAATATTTCAATGCTTTTATCAAGGCAAGAACTTGCTTCTCAATAATATTATACTTTAAAGCTGCATCTCTTATGGTTATGCTGAAAAATGCTATTGGTTTCTCAAGCTGGTCTATTTTCTGCATTAAGACTGCTGCCATAGTATGATCTGAAGCAAATGAAAACAAAATGAAATCATGAGTGTAGTCCAGGCTGATCAAAACTGGAGCTGAAGAAAGGGCCAATTTCACCAAATTGAAAGACTTTATTGCTTCCTCAGTCCACTTCACTACACTATCTTTCTTGAGCATGTTTGTGATTTCCCTTAAATGTTCTGCAAGATTGGGCACAAAGCGACGTAAGAAATTCATCTTACCGTTGAATGATTGGATCTCATTTTTATTTCGGGGAAGATCAATTTGTTGAATGGCTTCCACTCGGGCTGGATCAATGTGGATGCCATCTTTTGATATAATATAACCGAGAAACTTGCCTTCATCCATGGCAAACAAACTCTTCTTTGGATTGAGAGATATACCGTATTTTCTACACCACTGAAATACAATCTTCAAATGATAAAGGTGCTCTTCATCTAAATTAGAAAAAATAGTCAAGTCATCAAGATAAACAACTAGAAAGAGATCCTTTTCATTTGCAAATGCCATATCCATTGCTCGTTGAAAGGTCGCACCAGCATTCTTCAATCCAAAAGGCATTTTAGCATAATGAAAAGTTCCTCACAGAGTGGTGAATGTTGTTTTATCTCTATCATCCTCTAGGACCAAAATTTGGTTATAACCGGAATAACCATCGAGTAGCAACATGCGGGATGCTCCAACTACTCATTGAAGTATGTGATCCATTTTGGGCAATGGATAGTTGTCTTTCAAAGATACTCTATTCAGATTCCTAAAATCAATGCATAAGCGAATCTCTCCTGTTTTCTTGCACACGGGCACCAAATTAGAAATCCAATCTGAAAATATTGTGTGGACGATGATACCAGCCCTGTACAACCGATTCACTTCATTCTCTATTAAGGGCAACAGATTTGGATTTATTCTTCTCAACTTCTATTGAAAGGGCTTTTGATTTGGCTTGATCAGGATGGTATGTTGAATTATATTTGTATCATATGTCTTCAAATCTGAATAGTCCCAAGCAAATACATCAACAAAAGAAGATAATAAACTGATATACTTTTCTTTTACCTATGGGGGCAATGCCATAGACAATTTCACCATTTTAGGATTCTCTTTTGATCCAATGTTCACATCCTCAACTCCTTTCTCGGTTGGCAGCAAGCTTGGTTTTCGAGCTACATCATCTTGGTCGAAAAGCTCCTCTAAAGGTATTAGACCTTTACGAATGACATTATCCTTCAGCTGCAAAACTTCCATCTGATTTACTTCTACATACGCCTCGCCATCATCATGCTCCCCATCAATAGAAGTGTCTTTGAATTTACCTTCATTTTGCAGAAATTCATCAATTTCTTTATCATCTTGAAACACTTGCCAATACCTTTGATTGTCAGGGACAGTCGGACGATGCTTCACATGAATTTCAAAATTGTTGCTTGAATTCATCGGAATTTTCAAATTACTTGCTGTTGTTGCAAGTGCATCTGCAATGCCATTCTGAATACGAGGGACACATGTCAAAGTATAATCTGAAAACAATCTCAAGATATCTAATACCGCATTTCGATAGGCCCGCATTCAAGGATGCTTAGTTTGATATTCACCTTTCACTTGCTTAATAACTAACTCGGAGTCGCCATACACTGCAATCCTTTTGGCATTTAAATTTCTAAGAATTTTCAGACCAGCAATTAAAGCTTCGTATTCATCCTCATTATTTGAACAATCAAAAGCCAATTTATAAGAATAGACCATTACATTACTTGGCACTTTGTTTGGGGAGGAAACAGGGTTGCGTATCCAAATGCCAATTCTAGCACCGTCCCTTCCTACCACACCATCAAAATCCATGGTCCACAAACCATATTCGTCCTCTTCCAAATGCTGAAATTTTGTTTTCTTCTTAACTTCTCCTTGCTGTCCATCAACATTTTCCTGTTGTTGGGAGGTTGATTGCTCTTCGGTACTATCAAGTCTCTGTCTCTCTTTCTTTAAGACCTCTCTGAAATTTTCAGTGATTTCCGGAATGTCTTCTACTTCAATTAATTGGCTATCTACCTCATTAAAGCTATCTGAATATAAAACAAATGATTCTAAATCAGTATGTACATAACTGATTGGATGATTTACCGGTTTCTCCTTGCTAGTAATAATATACTTCATCTTTTTCTCTCGGTATAATTTCCTCATCTGACCAAACATGGGAATAGTAGCATAGGAGAAATCAAGCTGCAATGTCCCTTTAAGTTTCGCTCCCCAGGATCTGGAAAGAAGCATGCAAAATCTAGGAGGAATATCTGCCACAACCACATCCATCAAAACATTTTTAGTCGGAATCTGATCCAAGCTGACCACCAAATCTTTGATAAGCCCAATGCATCTTACTCTACTAGAATCGAAAGAGTAAAGGTCATGATACTTTCTAGTGATGTTCCAATCCCAATTTCTCCATGATTTCCCTAGGCATGAGATTATGAGAGGCTCTGGAATCAAACATAGCATCGTGTAACACATAGTCGTGCAACCTAAGGCTGATGTAAAAATGAGGGACATCACTATCTGGAGACTCACCATCCAATGCTAGACCAAAAATCAACTCAGGTTGATCATCTTCCACGTTTACCCTATCAGATAATGGATCTAAACTCAAAATCTTAGACACCTGACCCTTATAGCTACTATTCTTCATCAATTCAATCAAAGGAATGGATACTTTTAACTTAGCAATTTCATTTTCTAAGTTAAAAACTGAAGCTTTCTCTACCTCTTTAGCTAGAACATCCTTCTTTTCAGTTTTCTCCTTTGATATATTTCGCTGATTGGATCTTTCATTTGCTGATGGTGATTTTCTAGTGGTGGGATCAGCTGTCTCTTTTCCCTTTTTATGCACAACGAGTGAATCATTCTTTGGTGCTGTCACCTCCTTTCTTTTTTGAATTGGATTAATGGGTACATCTCTACTTCTGAGTGAATATTGTCGCTACTGGGTGGTCAAGGCATTCATGTACCCCCTCTGATAGTCATCATACTCTTCTTCAAGAGTTGTTTCATTCACCAAGATGGAATTCTCGTCCCTTTTCACAGTTGAGTTCTCGGAATACTCCTCATCTTCAGTGATAAAAATTGGCATATCATCAGGTGTAAATAAATGATTCTCTTCTCCAATTATATTCTCCTCATCATCTAATTCCGGACCATGTACAAAATTTTGTTGTAAGGGTGTATTCACTTGTTGCTGTACTGCTTGTTCTTGTGCTTGCTGCTCTCTTTGCTTGATTCTAAATTGTGGTTGTTGCTGGCCACGGAAGTTAGGATTTCTGATTTGCGGTTCAGGCTTATCAATTGTTAATCTTTCAAACATCTTTTCCATCTTACGGAGCACTTGATCTGAAGTGGAAACCTCTTCCTTTATTGCTACTTTCTTTTCAGCTCTCGTTCTAGCTCTCTTGGCAAGAAGATTTGCTTCAACACTGACTGCAATTTTCTGCATGTCTTCCAAAGTGGCCGGATCTCTTTCTCTCAATTGATAGGCCATATCAGAATCAAAACCGTCCGAAAACTTAATCAAATCCAACCCCATAGGTAGCTTTATATCGACAGGAATTGCATTGTAAATAGAATTGAATCTAATACAATAATCTTGAACAGACTCACCAATGTTCCGCTTGATATTCTCATATTCAAAAAGGATCTGAAGAGGGTCTTTCTTCACTTCCCATCGATCCAAGAATTTTCTCTGAAGATTAGCCAATGTAGTAATACTTCCAGCCGGCAAAGCTCTGAACCACTTCCTTACTTCACCTCCAAAGGTTTGAACAAACAGTGTCATTGTCACATTTTCTGCATCAATCTCATGAAGGTCAAAGAAATCTGTCATCCTATCCACATGTTGCTGAGCTATAACATTTTGAGGAGTGCCATCAAACAATGGAATTTTGCTTTGATAATCTGCGGGCATGTTATCCAAATTTTGAGGCAACACAAGGGGTGAAAATCGGGCAACCATTGCTCTAGGTGGATTTACAACCAAGCTTGGGGATATAGGAGGAGTCGGAGCAGTTGATGTATGAGGTGTATGTGGTGTGGATGGAGGTGATACTACTACAGAATTTTGATCAGAAATAGAAGGCTGCATGGGAATGGTGGGAATGAAAGGAGGCTCGGTAGGAATTTGTGAACTAGATGTAATTGCGGATGACCCAAGAGTTGCAGATGCAGACTCTATGAATTCGAGAATGTTTGTTGCCACAATGGAATTCTGAAGATTCAAGATATAACTGTCAATTGATCTATTGGCCTTTTCAATTTCAATATCTTTGAAAAACTCTGGATTTAGGACAGTAAAACTAATAGCACTTTCAGACTTAGTCTCAAACAATGATAGCTCAAATTGTTCATCAAACTCAAGATCTTCAAGATACTCAAAAACAACAGGACATGAATGAGATTTGAACACAAGAATCACAGGACTTTCTCGACGAAGGATTCTCGGAATAATATTTTGATTTTCATACACAGGAGGTGGATCAGGATCCGGATTTTCCCTGGTGTGTCATCTGGAAGCTAGTGTGTTGAATTATTCCCAAAAATCAAAAAGACAAAAACAACTTGTTAAGCCTATCAAATTCTAAACTCATCACCCAAAAGTCTAGAATTATCTGATGTACTGGGGAAATTTACAAGTCAGGTGTTACATTTATAAAACTAGACCGGAGATTGACTGAAGCAGCATTCATCTACTTTCACTAATGCAAAGCAAGAGCATTTCGAAGGCTACCTGGCTAACTTCAGGCTCCGTCTGTAGTTTATAAAACAAATAACACTAACAAGAAAACAATCTTCAGATCCCCAGTGGATTTTCCACTATTTTATGGCCTAAATCTACCTCAGGCTGAGAAAGGCAGAATCTAGGGTAACATCAAACCACGCTTAACTTGGTAGCTAGCCCTACCAGATTAGGAGAGGGCTCTCTCCTGGTCAATCTCAGCAAAAAATGATCAGTGAGGCTTGAGATGAATTGAATGAAGGTTTATTTTAGGCTAGGTATATATGAAAAAGAGTTTGATTTGATTTTAAGGGTGTTTTGTTGGATCAAAGGGAAAGGCAGATTTTGGGTCTGCGGAATGAAGCCCAGTTTTGCAGAGATCTGAATGGGGCAAGGTAGGCAATTGATTTGACACTTTCAATTTGAAGAAATGGAGAGTTGAGAAAGGTGAAGAGTTGAAGAGGGCAAGAAACCTTCAAGGATCCTCTCCAAACAGCTGAAAACATAGAAAATTAAACAAACCCTAGGTAGAGCACTGCAAATTCTAATGAATTCTACCTTTATCCTTGTTTGTTTAACTTAAGAAGAAATAAGAAGGAAAATGGTATAAATAAAACACCAGTAGACTTAAATTAACAGAGAGAAACACATTATCAAACCAAAATACCACAAGAATCCCATAGAGTGCTGCGAACCCTGGTCTATTCCTTTGCCAAACTGCAGAGAGGAATGTACAATGATGCTCAAAGCATTCCCCAAAAGTCCAACCATGCTAATGACTGAAAAACCACAAGATATAGACAAACAACCACTCATCCTAGCTTCTAGAGGTCGAGCTCATGATTTTAGGAGCTGTTTCAAAAAAATCTAAACTGAAAACTAGAAAGTAGGCAGTGGAACAGCTTGCCTCTATAAACTAGGAAACTGATTCATTCAGTTGCAATTCACCTTTTGATGGATGAATCTACCTCCATGAGTGAAAATTTAACAAAATTACATAAATATCCATCAAATTACATCATGAGTTTGACATTTAGAAGTAATAAATTCAAACTGTCAAAAACTAGGCGAAAAACAGAGTTACTGAGTAAAAAATAGGCAAAATCCTCCAATGCGCCGCGCCTGATTTCTCTATGCGTCGCGATAGTTTGCAGCTGATTTTGGAGGCCTTCTCGATGTCCAAATCTTCTCCAAGTGGGCTTGTTGGAAATTTCTGCATGTCTAATTTCCAACACAAGTGGAATTTCTGAATTTGGTCTTCATTTGCCCCTCCAAAACTGAGTTCTCCCAACACTGCTTCCTGTGTGTCAAAAAAAGGGCAGAAAGGTCATTTTTGGGGTGTTTTTTACCCTTCTGGAGGCCCAAAACATGTCAAAATTTATTTTCCATAGGTAGGAATTCATGTTTTTCCATGAAAAATCCAAAAATGTTGAGTTTGCATCAAAAGGAGCCCCAATCATAAGCGCGCGCAAAGTGGCACGGCAGATAGCGCTGAAAAGTCTGTTTTTAGGCCCAAAATTTTCAAAAATGCAAAAAGTGTCCCAATTTTTTTGAAATTTGGGCTGAGTGTCCTCCATTATGTGCTATTTTGGGCCAAGGAAGCCTCCACCAAGATTTGAAGTCTATCATGCCTTTTCCGACGCTTTGAGGCCTTTTTCAACTTGGCCTTCAAGATTTTGAACCTTGCTTTGCAAACATGATTTCTCGCCTAATAATGATTGGCCATGTGTATCAACATGTTCTTTTCCTTGTTGGATTTCTCCAACAGCTTTTCCAAATGAATATTTACCCTTTCAAACCAAGTTTCACGATCAGCCTCAATCTCCTGCTCAAGTGATGCCATCTCGGTTTTGCTCCTTTGGGCAGCTTGCCTGTTCTCACGTATGTTTTGCAACTCCATGATGGTTTTCTGATCCTATAGCTATTTGTTTCTCTGCTCAAGGTAGTTGATTATCCACTGGGATCTTTGCAATTGGAGGGACAAAGTATCTATCTTCGCCTTCTACTCCTGAATGATCTCCCTGACTTTTGAGCTTTATGGACCCAAATCAGTGTCATCATCCTGAATGAGGATGAAATCTGTCTCCTGCTCTCCTGAAGGCCCCTCATCATGTATTGGCCTCTTACCCTTGTCCTGTACCTGTACTGCTGATGAAGGAAGCGAGACCCCTTCCACCCCGGGTGGAGATAATACTCGCTTAGCTGCTGCAAACAACCCTCTAGTGCCCCTCTGCTAGGTTACAAACACCGGCACACTAGCGGTCTGTGTCTCATGACCCTCATACTGATGTGAAGGTTCACCTACCTCATGAAAAGCCTCTGGAGGTACCTGAGGAGCTGTGAAGAACTCATGAGAAATGAAATCCTCCCATGAAATATCCTGCAAACCAAGCTGATGCATAACCACAATTTTCTTGAGTGCAAAATGATAGATATTGTTATACTGCTGCTCAGGAGTTTTCTTTTGCACTAGGGTGGTCATATTCTCAATATTTTGGCACATGAAGTAGGGTAGGTTCATCATTCTCACCCTGGTAAATTGCATCAGCAATCTGATGTGATAGGCATATAAGCGAGAAAATCGGCCCTCATAGCTGAAATATTTGATAATGAGCTTCATCAAAGGAGCATATGAATCTTTCAGGAACCGAAAGGGAAAAACTCTGCTGAGTTGTCTCAAAAAATTGGGCTTAATATATGGCTCATAGTGTTCCCTGTCAACTTGCTGCCTTTTGTTCCATTGCTCTCTGACATTTGGAATATCGGTCGCTAGAGAGATAGACTCAGGTGTCAAGGTGAATGTCACATTTGCAAGAGTGACTTGGCCATTATGTAAATGAAGCACAAACAATCTGGATAGCTCATGATGGTACTAGACTCTAGAAACCATCTCACAAAACTGATAACAAGACTGTTTTTGAAAACATTTGATAGCAAGAGGGCAGGCCTGCAACTCAGCAAGTGAAGTAGGTTCCTCCCTAACATGTTTACCACTCTTGTGGGGTCTCTTTGGTGCATGCAATTCGGTTGTAGAATCACTGTCTCGGTCATAAGAGGAATCTGTCTCCATGTTTGTCAAATTCTATGTTGTCTTAGATGAGTATGAAGAGTTTAGGTCTCTTTGGTTTTTGCTACCAAATGTATGAAAATGTGTGAGGGAGTACGGAGGGAGAGGGTAAGGGGAATGTTGGGAATATTGCCAATTGGAATTTGGAGAATTGAGGGGTTTTAGGGATAGTCTCTAGGCTTTGGGATAGTAATTGGGGTTTGAGAATCTTGTAGCTTAGGGTTTGCGATAATGAGAATTGGGATAGGGAATGAGTGAATTTAGGGATATGGGGAATAGGGAAATGGGCTGATGAAACTTAGAAAAAAAGTGAAGAACTAAAGGATATGGGAGTGATGGCCACAAAAAACCAAAGTATAAACCCTAAGGAAACATTTCTTGAGCAAGGAAATAGGGTTTGATTTTTTTATTAAATCCTCATAAAAATCATAAGACACACATTTTATGGTGTTGGAGGGATTGCTTGACTTACTTTGGACTGGAGGCAGATGAGAAAATTTGAGTTTGAATGAAATCATGGTTTAAAACAGTTGGAAACTCTACGTGTCGCGCCACAAACCCAACGTGCCACGCCGGTTATGTGTGTTGCACCCATGTGTATTTTCCACTGTGGAGGCTGACCCAATGCGTCGCGCCAGTCTTATGCGCCGCGCCACTCAGCCAACACACCGCGCCACTGAAACTTGCATGATTTTGCTGTGATTTTTCTCCTTATTTTTAACATGGCCCTTTCTTGCTCATTCTCTCTTCTTGGAATGCAAATGAGCCTTTGGAAACATGAAGATGAATTATATATCAAAGAATTTTAATTTTCCACTTCAAAAAACCCACTTTGTAATGTTACCTTTGAAACTTTTTTTTTAAACTCTGTTTTAAGCAGTTTGCTTCATTTTGCCTCTGACTAACTGAATGATTTGCTTCTTGTTTGCCTTGCAGGGTTGCTGAAGTTTTTCAAGGTGACCAGGGTTTCCATTGAATTTATTTACACATGATAGAACTTGAAATTACATCAAAATTATACAAATGAAGGTAAAATACTCAATTTTTCTCAAAACAAAGTTTTGAGAAAAAAAATACATTTTTAAGCATATGATGATGAAATTTTTAGTACTGGAACTTTATTCAACCTCCTCATGGGCCTGTTGACTGTTATTGGAAATTTTGAAGACCTTATTTGATGAAACCCTAGACCTAATGGGACTAATAACCCTAGAAATGACTCTTACAAATTTAAGGACAAAAAGTAAGTGCAGTTGATTTTGATGAAAGGAAACGGGCTAGCAAGTAAAGGACATGAGGGAAAATGTATAAAAAGCCACTACCGTCAGATGATCCATGCTCCTAATGGAATGCAACTGACTGAGTGAGACACCTAATATGCAATGCAACAAGAGGATTTTGATCACTGACGGAGGGATGAAGATACCGACACTAACATAGTGGAGAAGAAGGAATCCTATTTTGTAAATGTTCTATAAAGAGCATTATATCGAAATCCAAGAGGTTGGACATTTTATTAGCAAAAAGACTGTATTTTGTATGTGAATATTGAAAGATTAATACAGAGTTTCTACTTAGACAACTCAAGATTCATGAGGAGTTCTTGTATGTTATTGTTTTGATGTTATCCTTTTCAATATTCCATTACAGTGGTGTTTATTTATGATACTTAGAATTCATCAATAGTGCTCTAACTTCCTTCATAGATAAACTGATTGTGTGTTTCACTATTCCACATGTTTTATTCATTGACTTGAACTCTGAATGCCTTGACTTCCATGCTAGGTAGACTGTTTTGGTTTTGTTGAAGTTATCATGAATCCATAGCCCAATTAATACTTGCTAATGTGATTTGCAACTAGTTATACTATTTATTTGTTTTTGCCTCATATAGAGTTAGCCATCTACTTACTTATCAAAAATCATAAACCATTGAGACAACCCTCTCAAGTTGAGGATGCTAAGCCTCAGCCAAAATATTGCTCTGAAACAATTACACAATGTTTACTTGATGAGCAGCCCATCAGGCCTGATTTTGTGATAACATTTTGGTGCGTCTACCAGGAGTCTGAAGATTATAATTTCCTGAGATTTTGAAGCTGAAATTTTGAAGGTAGCAGGAGTTCAGAAATTTTTCGAGGTTGCATCTACCTTGGTGACTCTATTTAAAGTTTATAAGTTCAAAGGTGGCTTCGAGAAGGAGATACACGAGGAGTAATCCTGACCCATATCCACCTACCATCGTGGACAATCCAAACACCATTTGAAGAGGTAGTCAAGGCATTTCTGAAATACCAGGTACTCCATCTCATTCAAAATCCTTGTCCTCTGAAATATCAAGAAGTCCTGAAGAAAAAAGAGTTGATGATAAGATTCATGAGGTTTTGTTTAGATCAAAAAATGAAAAGGAGCTAATTGAAATTATCTTAGACTTACATAAGAGAGGAATTGACACCTCAGCTCTAGTAGCCCAAGAAGGCAAAGAAGAATTCTGGGAAGCTATTGCTTCAGAGTTGTTGTTGGAAATAAAGTCTTTAGACAAATTGAAGGAGCTTCATCCTTTCAAAGTATTGTTGGAAAGTAAAGCTGGTTTTCCTCTTCCCAACTAGAGCTCAATTTTTAGTGGCTTATAAAGACCAAGTAGTCCTCCTCATATTAGTCTGTCATCTACTATTTTTGCCTTTCCTAAAATTACCACAATACCTCTGACCATGGCTGGAAATCCACCTGCTACACCTACTAGATACACCCCTCTTGTCCTTCCTATTGTCTTACATGACCTCCCTAGTAAGTATGCTGCTAGAATTAAAACCTGGGGAAGTGATGAGGACATTACAACAGAGGATCATGTTGATCAATTTAATGACTTTATAGACAAGGAAGAGGTTGATCATGAAGATTTTAAATTAATATTATTTGCTCAAAGTTTTACTGGTGAGGTTAGGAAGTGGTATAAAGCTCTTAATCTTGGAAGCATTCATGATTGAAATGAATTTGAAGATTTTTTTTCTTAAGGAAATGGGGAAATAGAACTAATCTAGTACAATCCCTCACTGAGTATAATACCTTGAAGAGAGCTACTGATGAAATTGTCCAAAACTTTTCAAAAATGTTTAATAAAGTGTTAGATTCTATTCTTGCCCGTTTGAAACCACCAGAAACCTTAGCTCAAATGAGGTATGCAAAAGCTTTCGACTATGATTTTTCCATACTGCTGAGAGAAATAGAATCTCCTACACTTGTTGAAATGAAAAATGATGTTGTGAAGGTGGAGGTTAATTTGATAGTAGCCAAAAATTCAAAAATGGGTAAGGGTAAATTGAACGAAGAAGAGAAACCTTCATCTTCTTCCTCTCAAGACAAACTGGATTCAATGATGAAAACAATGGAAAAATTGATGGATATATTAGCCCTTGGCAATACCTCTGCTCTCCCTGCACAACATGAAACTCAATTTAGAAACCCTCAGTTCAGGAGACCTCAAAATCAGCAGAGACCGAGAGAGAATAGAAATAAACAGCCTGATCCTCCAGTGAGACCTCCTTTTCAGTAGAATTTGGTTGATGAAGAAAATGACCCTGAAGAACCTAAAGAGTCTATTCATTGTTTTGATGAAGAAATGTCAGGAATTTTCTTGACCAAGGAAGAAAATTATCGATCATATCAAAATAATCATGAAGAAGAAACATCAGAATATCTAAAGGGATATCAACATGCCATTTTTAACATGCAAAAACAATATAATCTCAGAAATAGGAATGTACCTATCATTGCAAACAAGACATAGCCTAATAAGGATGCACCAAAGGCTGTTGATGGCAAGAAGGAAGCTCCTAAGGTTGTAGAAGGTAAGAAATATATACCTGTTGTCCTTCCTAACAAATAAGCTGAAAATTCTGTTTATGTTCTCAATCTTGAGAATGAAATTTCTACGATAAAAATATCAGTCCCTTTTGGTGAAATTCTCAAGGTAGATGAATATAGAAGAAATATTGTTAAAATGCTAAACTCACTACCTGGAGCTGCTGATATCTTGAATGTATTGGAAGACCATCTGACTATATATTTAGGCCCAAGACTAGAAGATGAACAAAATGAGAAAGTTCCTCCTTTTTATGTGAGTCTTAGCATTCACGACATGACATTGCACAATGCTATGTTAAATTCAGGGGCTTCTCACAATATTATGCCCAAAGTAATCATGGAAATAATGGGGTTAGAAATAACTAGGCCATACAAAGATTTTTTTTCTTTTGATTCAAAAAGAGTTCAATGCATTGGTCTAATCAAGGATGTTTTTGTTGGTCTGACGCAAGTCCCTGCTAAGACTGTAGTCATGGAAATTGTTGTAGCTGAAATTCCACCGAAGTTTTGTATGTTTTTGTCAAGATCATGGGCAGCAAAAATTAAGGGTACAATGCAGATGGATCTTACTTATGCTACCATTCCAGTTTTTGGGGAGCAAAGAAGATTGTATCGAGAGACAAGGATTGCTTACATGGTAAGTAGCAAAGATAAACCCCAAAACTTTCCAATTTATGCCTTTGATACTGAGCTTGGTTCTTCTATTCTTTTCAATGAATTGACTAATGAAGTGGAAGAAGAAAAGAAAGCAGAAAATCATAGTTCTGAAATTCAACAGTCCGAAATCAGCAAGAAGAAGGTCAGCAAGTCAGCAATAAAGAGGAAGAAGGTTGGTGGTCATTGCATTTTGATGGATAAGCAGGCAAAGAAGGAGCAGGAGTAGGGATCTGGATTAGAAATCCAAGTGATGAAAGTAAGTTATTTTCCTATAAACTGAACTTTGATTGCACAAATAACATGGTTGAATATGAATCCTTGATTTTAGGTCTAGAAGTGTTGAAAATAATGAATGCTCAAAACATTTATGTTTTTGGAGATTCGGAATTAGTCATAAAATAGATTGAAGGTGTTTATCAAACAAAGGACACAAGGATGAGAGCATATAGGAATCTGGTTTTGGACATGTTAGAAAACTTTCAAGCCTATTTATTCACAGTCAAAACTAGAGAATAAAACTCCATTTTTTATTCTCTTGCTATCTCTGCAAGCCTTTTCATTATTCCTATGCACTCCACTGAAAAGTATGAAGTTGAAGTCTGCCATAGACCAGTCATTCCTGATAATATTACTCATTGGCAAGTTTTTGAGGATGATCAATAGGTGAAAATTTTTATTGAGTTGAAAGAATAATTTGAAAATGTACAAGTAGATCAGCAGAACATTTTAACTGAATCTGAAGGGAATTCTGAAGTTTTACAACTAAAGAATAATTACATACCAAAGGGACTAATACCTATAGAAAATTTTTTTGATCAGAATGATGTTTTTAAATCCCCCAAGATGCAAGCTGATGATGAAGAAGTTGAGAGTTGTAACCTTGGTACTATAGCCATGCCCAAAATGATCAAACTTTCAAAATTTCTTTCAGTTGATATGAAGTTTAAATATGTTGAAATGATGAAAAGATTCATAGATGTATTTGCTTGGAATTATGTTGATTTGAAAGAATATGATCCCCTCTTAATTCATCATACTATTCCCATAAAGGAAAATAAAAGACCTTTCAAGCAGAAGTTAAGGAGGATCAACCCACTTCTCATGCCTTTGATTGAGAAGGAGGTTAAAAAACTCTTTGATGCCAAAATCATAGTCCCAATAAGATATTCAAAATGGCTTGCAAATTGGTTCTGGTTATGAAGAAAAGTGGGGAAATCAGAATATGCATTGATTTCAGAAATCTGATTAAAGCCTCCTTGAAGGATAATTATCCTCTCCCAAAGATGGATCAAATTTTGCAAACTATTGTTGGTTCTCACAAAATGTCTATGCTTGACGGTTTTTCAGGATATAATCAGATCCTTGTGCATCCTAATGATCACGAAAAAACAGCCTTTACTACACCATGGGGTACTTTTATGTACGCCAAAATGCCTTTTGGTCTCATGAATGCAGGAGCTACTTTTCAGAGGGCCATGGACATTGCATTTTCTGAAGAAAAGGACAAGATGGTGGTTGTGTATCTTGATGACATAACAATATTTTCAAGGAAGGAAGAAGATCATTTGAAACATTTGGAAAGAATTATGTTGAAATGTAGAAGGTTTGGCATCTTTCTGAATCCCACCAAAAGTATTTTTGCTTTAACTTCAGGTAAATTACTTGGGCATATCATTTCTAAATATGGAATTAAGATTGATCCAAGTAGGGTCAATGTAATTCATAAGGTATATTTTCCAAGAAGTAGGAAGGAGATTCAATCTTTCCTTGGAAAAGTTAATTTTGTAAGGCGTTTTATTCCTAATTTCGCTGAGATTGTGAAGGACATAACAAGGATGCTGAAGAAGGGAGTTGATATTAAGTGGACAGCAGAGGCAATAAATTCATTTGAAGAGATCAAAAGAGCACTCACACAGGCACCAGTATTGATCAGTCCTAATTTTTCCAAGGAATTTCTGCTTTTTACCTTTGCATCAGAGAATACTATCGTTGGAGTTATGCTACAAAAGGGATAGAAAAGTATTGAACAGTTGATTTCTTTCTTTAGTAGGACATTAGCCAATGCTGAATTGAAGTATAATATCTTAGAAAAGCAAGCCTATGCTTTGGTGAAGGCTATCAAAGATTTCAGAATTTATATTCTGAATTCTCATATTGTAGCGTTTGTTCCTAATACTGTTGTGAAAGACATCCTCACTCAAGCCGACCCTGATGGTAAGAGGGGGAAATGGATTGCGAAGTTGCTAGAATATGATATTTATATTAAACCGAAAAAATTGGTTAAAGGTCAAGGCTTGGCGAAGCTAATAGCATAGTCAAACTTTGATTGTCTTGATATAAATTAGATCGCATAAATATCAAAAATTTCAGATGAAGATGAGGGACTAGTTCCTATTGAAGAAAAATATATCACCTCAGATTGGTACAAGGAATTTGTTTTTGTCATACAACACCATAAAGCGGCTGCTAATTTAACAAATTCCAAAGCAAGGTTTGTTAAGCTGAAATCTTTGAGATACTTATATTTGACAGAAATCCGTTTTGGAAGGATACTGGTGGAATTTTGCTAAATTTCTTGCTGGAGGAAGAGGCTTGTTTCGGGAAATAACTCCCTAGAGGTTGTTGGGTCAAAACCTCCACAGATCAGGGCACGCTATTCAAGAAGGACTCACACAACCACACTTGTACACTGAAAACTAGATAACATCGATTGTAGAACTTACCCGTAGATCCTACGTTTGATGTAGATCCCGCGGGGTCCAAACCCCCAGCAACCCTTCTTCCTCTTCAACCTGGAAATCACGAAGGAACGTGCACGGAAATCTAGTTGTACAGCATATATCTTTCCTAAATTTCAGTGTAATCCATGTGAAACATCATATAAACAATAATAAATGCTTGATTAATAATATTTTCACATATGCAAGCAGATATTAGCACGTGAATTCGGGAACAAGATGGTTCTTCTTCATTACGAACAGCATGTACAATGATAGAAAGGTGGAGAGATCACCTGAATCCTTCCACGATCTTCGAACAGACCGTCGTCTGGATCCCTCTCGCCCTTGCCTCGCTAGGATACTTTCAAGACTTGTGCACACGAGATGACATATAAACTAATGAACATCTCCAGGAAACAAGAGTTTCCTATAAAAATCTGGGAAGTGCAGGAGGCACGGGAAATCAGACTTGAATTGGGGCTCCAACAGAGTATAATATCTATAATTTCTCTCTCCCTTAGGCCATGCACATGAGGGGATTTTATACTCCCTCAAAGTAGTTTCAATCAGTTGGAAACAGTTGGCCACAGGCTGGGGTGGTTGAATTACTGGAATAACCATCAACCCAGCCTCGAAAATAAGGATTTTTATATAATTTTTAATGATTTTAATGGCATACGTGGAAAAGTGTCTATGGACTCGTGTATACACGCGGAAAATTCTGGGCATACCCGCGTATGGGATTTTAAACAATTTTTTTTATGAACTTTATTCAAGTTTGTGGGAATGGGTGCCCAAGGCCAAAGAGACAATCATGAGTCACATGAGGGTGAAAAATGATGCTATAACAGATGCCCCCTAATATATGAGGTCAGAAGGGGTACATGATGGCCGAAATGTATTATGTGCATAGAAAGAACTTCGCGAGGACAAGAGAGGACTTCATCGGATTTCAGCCTGCCAAAAACCAATGAAAGAAAACAGAGAGTCAACTCATGTCTGAGGCGGGCATACCCATGCTCATTCAAAAATATATCCATATAGAAAGTACAAAATAGATCCAGAATGTATACAAGTATAGCTGAACTGAAAGTACACAATGAATCATATGAGCATGGCCCGGAAGTAAAAGTCGGAATCAATGTCCAAGTATCACATATATCAAACTGATCAATGATGCTGAAAGTAGATGTCTGATCACAAAAGTAACTGAATCTCCAAGTACCAAATCATAAGAGGTGGAACACATGGTACAATCACGCAACTCGGGAGCCAACATATAGAATGCTGCTGTACTGAACTGCAACATATAAGGGTGGACGGCATCACTGGCAGAAACTGAATGAACTGTCAAAAGTGAACCGAAAGATGCTGATGCAACCCGAGGTCTTCACCGATCTCGATGGCACAATTCTACACAATGGGAATAAATGAGATGAAGTCGACCATGTGAGAAATCGTTGGATTACTGGTCAATAATGTATACCGTTAACCAATGCGAGACAACCCACCAATAATGAAAATGAGTGTCAAGGTGCCCTAGTACAATCTAACAAGTGCGAATGAATGAGTTGAAGTCGAACACTTGGAAGAATCTACCAATCAGGAGGCAATGATGAATCCCCACTGTCGATAGCGAAGAGTCTACCACTGATGACTGCAAACCCTAAGGTACTGACAAAAGACTCTAGACCTTATTCCCAGAGCAATGAGTCAGAGTCGATGGGAAAAGATCTGCTGGAAGGAAGGCATTAAGGCATCCCACATCAGTCCAGCGCGAGTGTAACCCGCAGGCCAAAATTTGGAAGGAATCGGACAAAGTAGAGTGATGGAACCAAAACCGAAGTACGTTTCCGACATGCACAAGATGAAGCTAGCGCACGGAAGAAACCCTCTGAACCAACCAATAATGAAAGCTGACACAGAGGCGAGATATCCACTGATAGGGTCAAATGGAAATCAAGGTACTGCACGAATCCCAAGTGTGATAATGTGTGCTGACGTCGAACACAGGGGAAACCACTCAGTCAAAGACCCATGATGATGATCAAATGCTGAGCACAAGGTCACCTATCAATAATGGAAATAGGCCCAGGGTGCGGCTCTAGGTTTGCTCTCAGAGAAATGTGTCGTAGTCGATAAGAGACAAACCCGCCGGCAAGAAGTCAATGGGGACCTTCTCAAACCAACACGAGTGGAAGATCAAAACATCTGATGTGATAGAACAAGATACTGACAAGACCGGGAAGGCCGATTGAATAATGAGTCAAGAGACACCGTAGAATGGCCGACTTAGGTTAGACTTCCCTTGAAAAAAAGCATGACTCGTGATGACCATGGCAGTAAAAAGTGACACTGTATAAGTCTGTTATGCAGGAGGCAGAACAAACTCTCCATATGATTGGAAGAGATAACCAACCGAGGGAGGACTGACCAGTGAAACAAGGCAAAGGCTGAACCTAGGTCAAAACTAAAACCATCCCAAATGAAGGAAATATATAAGTGTATGTGCTTTGTTCAAGGGTGACAAACTGACACTGTACTGCCATCAAATTACGAAGTTACATCCCGTTCCCGCTCTTTTTGTTATATTTGATTTTTTTGTCTTTTTCATAATAAGCCTGAAAATAATAAAAGAATGTTATAGTACAATGGATAGAACGAGTATCAAGAAACAGATGCACTAGTTCCTGGGATAGGAACAATCCTATGCTCAATGTAAGGTGGCGGAAACTGGTAAGCGATACTCAGAGGAATGTTCCATCCATAGGTAAAAGGGTGTCAAGTCACGATAGCTAAGTGCATGCAATGGTTAACTTGTACAGACAGTCAAGGTCAAAAGTTGGCTTAAACATCGAGTCCAAAATGAAGCCGGCTAAAGGCTAGGATAAACAAGTAGCCAATATGCAATGCAGTAATACAACTTAACAACACCAGGGAGCCTCTAGGGTAATAGCCAGAAAAATGATAGTGAGGAAGAAGAAGAATGAAGCTTCAACACATAAGTCATGGCGGGACTAAAGAGGACTCCCAAGCCTACATAAAACGCAGCATGGGCAACAAGTGATAGCGAGGAACTAACTAGGAAGCCCATGTAAAGGAAGGCTCTACCACCAAGTCATGATTAAAAATCGGCGAGTGAAATGGGTTAAATACTCATGACCTGATGGGATCGACCCTATGGCAAGTGATCAGAATGGAGGCTAGTATGCAAAATGCAACGGAAAGTGGATTTCCTAACCTATATGCCAGTGAAGATCATATACCTGCCATGACGGGTCAGCAGTCATGGATCAAAAACCAGAAAAATCTCAACTTCATCAAAATGTACCTGAAAATATACCAATCTGGGCACTTACAAGCATCTGGGTTACGCAGCTTAGGATAGATTGAAAAAATAAGCATAACAAATTTTTGAAAAAAAATTCAATTTTTTGGGCATAAATACACATGCTACCTCATATTTGGTTCATTGTTACTTACTGATTTGGAAAAAAGAGCTCTGGAGAAAAAACCTCTTTCGTCAAAACAGGAGCAATCGGCCGTCAAACTTCACCAAACTAGTCAGGTAAGCTCTTAATCCATCATTGTCATAAATTTTGTCCATTCATAAGGTTAAAATTTGGAAATTTCACCGTAGAAATATTTTTTTTAAATTACGGCTCTACGCATACGTGGGTTCATAGTGACCAAGCCGCGTATATATGCAACTGTGTACAGGGTAAGTCGCATATGCGCAACCCGAAATGTAAAAAAGCGTTTCTAATGAAAAAATTAATGATTTTTCTTAGGATGACTATATCTTGGAGGGAACGTGAGCACAGTGCAATTGACAATGAAGTAATGCAAGATCAACATTCGCTCAATGTCCTCCGAAATTGTGGATTGCTCAAATTTTTCAAAATGCCAAATATGAAGAGTAATGTCCGGTTACTCGAAATGCTAGTAAATTATTGGGAACCGGAGGAAGATTGCTTCATCATAGATCAAATGCCAATACACATAGAGGTAGAAGACATCTATTTTATTACTGGACTCTCCCAGAGGGGGGACCCAGTAGATTTGCACGGTAAGCCTTTGGGAGGCCTTACAGTGGATGACTACGTCCACGTCTACTGTGTAGAGGGGTCCAAGAAAGTAGGGACACAAATTGCTATAAAAGATTTAAGAGACTTGCACATGAAAATTCTCCTGTTTACCATCGGAAGGGTGGCAGGATCTTCTTCCTTACATCAGGCATCCAGGACACAGATGAGCATAGCAGTAGAATGCTTAGTTCACCTATATGATTGGTGCACAGCTCTACTAATGAACATGAAGCAACAACTGACTTCCATCCGGAAAGAAAAAACAAAACATTTCGCATATGGAACTATCTTGATGACATTCTTCTTTGAGAAGATTCTTGGGCTTCAACCCAAAGTGATCTCTTCAATCAGTATCCCAAGAGACCCAAGAATTGCCTGATGGGCAGATCTGATGAAGAGACTGGAGGGAAGTGAAGTTCCCCGAACCACCTGGGATGACGAGTTCTTCCAATGGTGGGGAGAACAAATCATCGCCGTGGAGGACTACCCCTATGCCAGGATGGATTTTCGCGGTGATCCAGACCTCGTCCTTCCACCTGGCGGAGCATGGGGCACAATCGGTAAGATTTACAATTTTTTTTTTTTTTTTAATTATGTGATTTTTTGGATTTTTTCAATATATGTGAAAAAAAATGTAAAAAAAAAACATGTTTTTTATTGGATTCCAAATGACTTACAATATTATGATGATCATGATACAGATATTGGACCATTCCATCCTGAGGGCTACCCACGGCATAAGCGCTGCAGAGGCGAGGCGAAGACAGTAGACCCAGACAGAACCCTCCATGTTGTACAGAGGAACTTGGAGGGTTTGACCTGCCAAGTACCTATGGCTGCAGTGGAAGATCTACCTGAGGCCATCCAGAGACAGGTAGTGGGAATACCACATGACTAGGTGTGATTATTCCGCCGAGTCGCTACTGCGATTGTGTTCTATAGGAACACAAATTTTGGGCAGGGACCACAGGAATAGATAGATATGATTACCGGATGACTGTATATTTTTTGATACTGAACATGATCGGGCATAAGCCCTAATTTTGTACGACTTATGGATCCAAATTTTGTATAGTTTTTTGAACAATCTGATGATATATATATACAGCGATTTATGATGTGATGTGACAAATGTATAAAAATGTATGATGTTTTTTGATGATTAAATTTTAATATATTGAATTATTAATATGCCAATCAATTTCTTGATTAGATAATGAGTCTGCCATCCAATTGTCTGCTCGAGGAATATGAATGAATGTTAAAAACTGAAATGATCTTTGTAACAAACGTACCCTCAAATACAATCGGAGTAAAAATGGATCTCGAACTCGATAAGTATTGTTCAACTGCGACACCACCAGCTGGGAGTCCAAGAAAATTAACAACGAATCAACACCCAAAGATATTGCCTCCGTGAGTAGATAAATAACTGCAGTGTACTCTGCTATATTATTGGAAGCAGGACCAGTGCAGACTCCTCTTGATACTAACAGCTGACTGGATGGATGATGAAGCACCCAAGTTGCGGAAGCCAAGTTCTGGGTGTGTCTACTAGCACCATCGGCGAAACCATAATGACTCATGACATTCGACACAACCTGCCAAAGCAGATCAAAAAACATCACCATCACATCAAAGACCAAAAAACCAAACATGTACAAAAACAAAAACTACTATATACAAAAGCAAAATGCCAAGCCGAAGCCTTGGTATAATAATTTTTCAAATAGAGCCCATTTCTGGGCTCCGGCAACTCATTTCCTTCAAAATCAACCAAGGTATATGCTCCTTTTTTAAGGACTTTCTTAATGATGAAGGGGTCGTACCACATAGACTTAAACTTTCCTGCCCCCAGGGCATCCTTCTCTTGGGCATAGACCAAAATAAGGTCACCTTCCAAGAAAACCCTAGGTTTGACTGCCTTATCGTACTAAACTTTGACTCGTTTCTTATGCGCCTCATTCATTGTGGCGGCATCCCGACGCTGCTCATCAAGATGTTCCAGAGGAAGGAGACGTTCTTCGAGACTAGAAGTGTCAGGAGGAAGCTCAATGGATAACTTAAGAGAAGGAATCTCACATTCAATGGGAAATATGGATTTCATCCCGTAAACTAGCTGAAACGGAGTAAAGCCAGTTGCAGTTTTCACTAACGTCCTGTATGCCCAAAGTGCAGGATATAGCATGATATGCCAATTGGATTGAGCTTTATTAATTGTCCTTTGAAGAATGGTCTTCAAGGATTTGTTCATGACTTCCACTTGCCCATTGGCCTGAGGATAGTACGGAGATGAATGCTCCTGCCGGAAACCTAATTTTAGAGCCAACTCAGCCATCATGTTATTTTGAAAATGACTTCCATGATCAGTGACAATCTCTCTAGGAATACCAAAATGAGCAATAACTTGGTTGAAAAGAAAAAGAGCTGTTGTCTCACCATCATTCCCAAAAGTAGGCATAGCTTCGACCCACTTCGTAAAGTAGTCTACTACTACAATAATGTACTTGTGACCTTTAGCCAAAGGCGGGTTACAAGTAGTGTAATCAATACCCCACTTTGTAAAGGGACCGACAGTAATGACTGGAAAAAGTGGAGCTGGATGAGCGCACATTTTTCGAGTATAGACTTGGCACGGATGACACTTTTTGACCGACTCCACACAATCTTTGAAAATTGAAGGCCAAAAGTATCCAGCACGTAATATTTTTTGGGTTGTAGCAAGCCCAGATAAATGACCACCACAAGCTCCACTGTGGCAATCATTCAACATAGCCTCAGCTTCTTCGAGAGTTAAGCAACGTCTCGGGATTGAAACAACCCCTCGACGGTATAAAGCATCACCAATAATCAAGTAATTTTTAGCCAAGTGACGCAACTTACGACGCTCATCTTTCGAAAAAGTAGAGGGAAACCTCGCAGTCTGAAGATACACAATGATATCTCCATACCAAGGATCCTGTGGAGAAATGAGAAACAAATGTTCATCTAGGAAGGATTCATCATAGACTATCTCTTCTCCACAGGGCAACTTAAAGATTAATTCCGCGAAAACCAATGATTTCTTGGACTTGGCAGACATTAACTCAAGATCAAATTCCTAAAAAATTACAATCCATCTATTTTATTTGCCCCCAATCACTCGCCTACTGAGAACAAACTAAAATGGATTGGCTTTTGCCAAAACATAAGTTTTTCGTAGAAGAATATAATGTCTGAGTCGTTGCACAGCATGAATAGCTGCTAAAGCCAGTTTCTCTATCGGAGTATAACGGAGTTCAGGTCCTACCAAGCCTCGACTAGGATAGTATATAACATGCTCTACAAGAGCATCGTCCTCCTGAACCAGAACCATACCAATAGTAGATTCTGCTGCTGCAAGATACAAAAGTAATTCCCTGCTATAATGAGGTGGACACAATATAGGAGCAGAGGTCAATGCTTTTTCAAAGCATCGAATGAGTGTTGAGCGAAGTCATCCCAAAAGAATGGAACTCCCTTCTTCAACAATCTCATAAATCCTTTGGTAACTTCAGCATAATTTACGATAAATCTCCGAAGAAAATTAGCCTTTCCTTGTAGACTTTGAAGTTGAAGAATAGATGACGGGGGAGGCAACCGAAGTATTGCCTCAACCTTGAAGGGATCTACCCTAATCCCTTCACTAGACACTATAAATCCCAATAACCGACCGGATGTGACCGCGAAAACACACTTGTTCGGATTCAACCTAATCTTATAGAAATGACATCGTTCAAATACTTGACGGAGGTGAGCAGGATGATCAATTCTCTTTCGAGAACGAGCAGCTAAATCATCCAAGTATGCCTCGATAATATGTTTGATGTCGTGGAAGGCATATGACATGGCCCGCTGAAACGTAGCCCCAGCATTTTTAAGACCAAAAGGCATCTTCTTGTAAGAAAAATTACCCCAGTGACAAATAAAGGCAGTCTTATGTTGATCTTCAAGACGGATAGTAATCTGATTATATCCGAAGAAACCGTCCATGAAGGAAAAATTCTCGTTACCAGCACACTCATCGATAATCTGATCTATAAATGGTGTGGGGTAATTATCTTTCGGACATGCTTTATTAAGGTCTATGAAATCAATGCAAACTCGAATTGTTCCTTGTTTTTTTATCTACGGGAACAGGATTCGAAACCCACTCTGTCAAAGGAACATGGAAAATAAATCCCGCCTTGAGCAACTTCTCCACCTCGGCTTTGATAGCTGTAGCCTTCCTAGGATTAACCGGACAAAGCTTTTGCCTCACAGGCTTAGCATTTTCGTAAGTCTAGATCCCATGCTGGACAATAGATGGATCTATACCAGGCATTTCCTCATAAGACCAAGCGAACACATCCCTAAACTCTTTAAAAAGATCGATGTAAATTTGAATCTCTTCAGGGGAACATTCAGCTCTGATGAAGACATTCTCTATAACATTGGGATTCCTGGAAATGTTCACTGGGATAGTTGGATAAATCACAGCCATGTTCCCTTCAGCATATACCTGTGTTGGTGCTAAAGGGTTCAGGACTGGGTGAATAGGACCAGGAGACAAAGGACTTGCAAACCTTGACTCAACTTCGCTCAAATCAGGTAAAAAGTAAGACCGATGATGCAAATCATCCCATGGTCTATCTATACCAATCATAGCTTCCAGGATGGCCTCTTCAGATGGAAGAGTGGTATCAAGGAAATCCTGGGCGGAAGAAGAACTAAGTGTCCAAGCCGGAGCCACATCGCCATCCAACTCTTCCGAAGAAAGAGGAGCTGGAATGAACTCTGCAGAGTCAACAATAGATTGATAAGCAATCTCAGCTGTAGACATCGGAAATGCCATTCCACCCACTTGACCTTCCGCTAATGTGGAGGTAGGGGAAGGCAAGGTCCAAGGATCTGAAAAATAATGAGTTGTGAAGAACTCTCTTCGAATAGGAGCCCTGGAGGATGAAATTGCATTTATATGAACGGTAGGAGGTGGAATATCAAAATTACCCATCAAAGAAGAATACATTCCAACCCCTAAATTCTCAACAGGCGGCTTGGAATTATCCAACTTTGGAATAGTTGAGTCAGTAGATGCATTCGGGTCTATAGGAGAACAGTCCAGTTGATCCACTGTAACAATCCTCCCTTCGTGGGGGAAACAAATAACACGAAATAATGAGGATGCAATGGCATCCATCTCATAAATCCGGTTTCGCCCCAACAGAAGGTTGTAGTCCAAGCTTGCATCAACTATCTCAACCTCTATATTTACAGTTTTTCCCCCAACACAGATGGGAAAAGCTGGGATAATAACATGCAGTCTATGAGAATGACCATCAAACACAGTTAGAAGAGTAGCAGATGGAACAGCTGCGGGAGATCCAATTCCCTTCCAACATGCGAGAGACATCACGCATGTGGAAGCACCCTCATCAACGACCGTCCGAAAGATATTGAATTTCTGGAATGACGATTTGATATGAAAATCCATATGATGGGGGAGTCTCTTTTTAAAATTAGACATATCGAATGTAATCACAAGAGATTTCTTTGGATCGACAGCCCCAATAGCAGTGAGCAAAGCACTGCACTGAGCTGGACAAGATTAGAGCACCTCAAGAGCCGACATGGCACAAGGACTCTGCGCCAGATCTTCCACAATAGAGTAGTTCTGGGCAGCCCTAGCATTTGGATTAATCGTCGTATGCTTAGTAGATGCTTTTGGCATCCGAGGTATAGGCTCAACAGTAGGCTTCGTAATATGAAGCGGCTCAGTACCATCAGGAGCACCCTTGGCTTTCAAAGACTCATCTTCGCCATAATCACGGGATCTCGTGGCGATATCCGCGTGAGCAATAATCATGTATATGTTTGACACAGTTTCCCCTTCCTGGGTGCCCCCAGAGGAAGCCCCAGTATTTTGATTTGCGCCAACAACTAGCTATTTCCCTTGGGGGAAGGGTTTGTCAATACAGCCTGGGAACTAGAAGAACCCTGCTGAGCTAACAAGCGCTGCGCATCCTGAATTTTAGGGCAAAGGTGAGTAAGATGGTCTCTAGCACATAACTTGCATGGAAAATTCACTTTCTTTTTATCCTTTGGACCCTCACCAACATGCTCGTTGGATTTATTTGCATTACCCTTCCCATTCTTGCCCTTTTTCTTATTACGCCCCTTCTTCTTCCCTTCGGATTGTTGATTTTATTTAGGGTTAGAAGTCTGAACGGCATTTACCGACAAAGATTGAGAAGGCGATGACTCAGCAGGCACAGCCTGACTAGAAGGAGCAGATTGTAAAGACAATTGCTGCAATTGACTAAGCAGGTTAGCCACACCACTATTGATTGACCCAATAAGTCCGTCACCATGAGGACCAGGTTTAGTCTTGGATAAGTCTAATTTGGAGCAAGGAGCATTAGGCAAATATTTATGAAGGACTCCAGACTGAGAATATATCAATTCAAGCTGTTGGGCCCTAAAAATAGCCTGCTCCTCAGAAAATACCCTGGACAGGGATACATCCTTAGAAATATCTGACTGCAGAGATTTCAAAAACCATTCCAAAAGGAATTCTCCCGGAATATGAGCTTTAATAAGCCTCTTCCTTCTCTGCCATTCCTGAATGTGATAAAAAATGTGGGTTGCGTCGTCCTGCTTAAAATTAGCTAGGAGTTCAGTCCCGGCATCATAACGGACAGGCAACTGGAAATGATTTAGAAATGTAGTAGCCAGATCTCCAAAAGTAGCAAAACTGCCCCCAGTTAACTCAATATACCACTTGGCAGCGTTTCCAGTCAAGGTGCGTTGAAACAACCTCAACCTAATCGAATCCTCAATCAGGGAGTTAGATGAACACCATAAATGGAAAGTGGTGATATGATCAGCCGGGTCCTCTCCATTCTTGCCTTCAAACTTTGGAATGTCTGAAGGTAGTTTGGTAGGAACCGGAGGCCACCCCGGACTATATCGGATCGGATCATTCGTCAATTTCGACAAATCTGGCAATTTCAACGTTGCCAGAAAAGGTAAGTGAGGATGAGCCTGAGGATTCCATCCTTGGTGGGATGAATTCCCTACATTCTGAAAATAATAACCTGGATTTGATGAGGCACGAGGTTGCCAAAAATAACTTGTACAAAATGTTGGGCCAAAGGACCCAGCATTTGGAGAAGGACCCCCTCCCAACGTAGAGTTACCAAAGACCGGACTAGTTCCCCCCCCCCGAAGTAATGAATGAAGAGGAAAGCCCCTGATAGGGGTTCCAAGCGTTGGAAAGAGGGGAAAAATTCTGATAAGCACTCAACGAAGGGAAAGAAACATTCCCTTGTTGACCAGCGTAAAATTGACTCCCTGCCCCCACTGCTGTAAATATAGGGTTCCAACCTGTAAAGGTAGTCGAACTATGACCTCCAAACCAAGGGTTAAAACTCTGAGTCTGAGAAGTAAAAGGAAAATACCCCAAGGAAGGATTTGAACTAGGAATATTCCCAGTTCCGAAGGGGAACCCTTGAAAAGAAGCTGACCCACTAGCCATGGAAGACATGGGTGCAGACACAGTTGCAGCAGCGGAAAAGGAAAATGAAGGAATCCCACTAGTGGGCATTCCAAAACAAAAGGGACCAGATTGAGAAGCATGTGCTTGGGTGAAACTAGAGCCAAACACAGCAGTACTAGAAGCAATCGAAGATATAGCAATTGTGCCTCCTCCTTCTACTGAAGCAGGAGTCTGAATGCCTGCAGCACTCACAGCTGAAGCCGTGTTCCCAGTCGTGGCCATCGAAAGGTATGAATAAGATGGATAAGGACTTTCCGGTCTCTCTGACTCAGGTCTGATGTACTCAACAACAAACGGATAATCAGGACGAAGAGGAGATGGAAGAGACTGAGGAGACTCAGGTACTTCCTCTACTTCTAGTTCTCCCGAAAATAAGACTCTCGAGGTGAGCGGAACGCTCCTCTCGGAACCAACACCGGAACCAACTACAAAACCTTCAAGCCCTTGCGGATGATCTCTCTCCGCTGCGTCAGATATCACAGGGTGATATTCACCTGCTATGTTACTCCTACGCCTTCTTGAAGAAGGCTCAACAGTTTCAGGAGATAACCCCCAAACTCTCCTCGATCGACGAGGCACTTGATCAGCCACTTTAATAGATTTAATTAGACTCAAAAAATTATAAAGCTAAGCAAGCTAGGAGCAAAGAGCACTCACTACAAAAATCCCTAAGATACAGCCAAGCAAGCAGCCTTCAGGTATTTCCGCTCCGGGTGATTAGGACCGGACACCAAAATACGAGAAAGCGAAAATAGGACCTCCCGAAAGTAGTCTGGGATAATTTCAGCTCAGACCTACTAGCGAAGGTAACAGAAACAGTTACGCCGACCTCCTAACAACAGCCTTTTCCAGTGCAAGTACCCAAGCTTCGCCGGGGCACCCTCCAGAAGTACCATTGGAAGTGATACGACGTCTTCCTCAGGTACCACGGGTATTCCCCCCCACAGTCACCTGTGTGGAACCTAGGAATGGCAACTATTGGCACCAATCCGTGTCAGCAGTCGGGCGGAACGGTCTTAAGGCAAGATCCAATAAATCAGAGAGGGGGTATCTCTCATCTCAAGCTTCACTTTCCCTCGCGCTTGACTCTCTGGAGGAGAGCTTTCCTGGTCCACCTAACGGAGTTGGATTTCGCTCATTTAATAAACTTCTGTGTTTTAGTTTGAGCGGCCTTGGAGAGTTAACTCTCCACTCACCTAATCCAAGGCCCTACAACCTAGCTAGTTGGTGTATGACACTTAATAAAAAACTTGCTAGTTGTTTTTAAATTAATGCGCTTATATTAGTTGGCTGTTATATTAAGTCAAGGGAATATGGAAATGAAACTCGTGATGTTTTATGACGCAGAAAAGAAATTAATGAAAACCAAACTACATGCAAATGCAATAATTGCCTTTCGATGAAAAGAAATTTCTACACGAGTTCTACGAGACTATATTTTTTTTTCTTTTCAGATAACAAACTTCACACTCGCAAAATTTATGAAAAATACTAAATGCTTAAGTGCTCCTAATGCAAATTACTAAGAGCATGCCAATACTAAGATGCAAAATCTAATAAAGCAAAGAGAAATTTCCAAGAATTCTCCAGTCCTATCACTTTTCCGGTTGTCCACAAAGCTAGTTCCCCAAATCAGAAACTCTCAGTATAAAGACACCAAAATATGCTCGAAATAAGAGAAAGAAACCAATAAAAATTCCCTTCCCAAATCAAGTCAGAAACCGAAGGCAAGAAATCTCAACAAAGCTTCAAAAGATGGAACGAAACCAAAACAAAAGCAAAGGCAAAACAAAATGTTTTTTAGCTTTTTGAGTTTTATAAAAGAAGACTTCAAAGAGACCAAGAAACTATCCAATCACCAAGCCAAACAATCTCTGAATTTCAAGCAAAAACTTCAACAAAATGCTCCAAATCTTATAGTGCCAATTAGTAGCAAGATTTATACGAGCAAAAAGGAAGACAAGAAACTCAGTAACTCAACCCAGAAGAATAGCACAATCTTGCAGAAAATAAAACTTCAAAGACCCAAAAATGACTCTTCAAAAATTGCAACAAGACCTAGTCACATGAAATCAAGAAAACCAACTGAAAAGTAGGCAAAAATTAAAGTGCAAAGCAAAACATAAAGTGAGGAAAGAGCATATGAGCAGAAGCTCTCTGTCCTGGTAAAGCAGAATAGCCAAGAATCTCCAGAAAGAGATCTTGGTACTCAAACCAGAAATGCAAGCACTAAAAAAAACAAGATTTTCCAAATGAGCTAGTCTTCAACCAAACAAGAGAGAAAAATACCAATAACCACTATCAACACAATCCAAAGACTATAAGGACACTGCAGGAACAGGTCACCACAGGCATACAAGACCAAAAAGTCTAAAAATCAAAAATTTCAAAATTTTCCCAGGCATACGCTACTTATCAGTTTTGAAACAAGCGTGCATACGTGACTGTGTCAAAGGGAACCCGCGTATACGCGACTTCCTTTAACAAAAACTGCATGTATACGCGACTGTGTACAGGAAAACTCGCGTATCGAAAGGTAAATAATGAAAAATAAAAATGATCAAGCCTGGCTAAAGAACCAGGTCTTTAGTCTGACTGAGAAAAAACTAACTGGACTGGAAATAATGATTAAAACTATTGGAAACCTTTAAAACAACTGAAAACACCCAATAGGGGAATCACAAAAATGTGATCCCCAGTGGAGTCGCCAGTTCTGTTTTGGGAAATAACTCCCTAGAGGTTGTTGGGTCAAAACCTCCATAGATCAGGGTACGCTATTCAAGAAGGACTCACACAACCACACTTGTACACTGAAAACTAGATAACATCGATTGTAGAACTCACCCGTAGATCCTACGTTTGATGTAGATCCCGCGGGTTCCAAACCCCCAGCAACCCTTCTTCCTCTTCAACCTGGAAATCACGAAGGAAAATGCACGGAAATCTAGTTGTACAACATATATCTTTCCTAAATGTCAGTGTAATCCATGTGAAACATCATATGAACAATAATAAATGCTTTATTAATAATATTTTCACATATGCAAGCAGATATTAACACGTGAATTTGGGAACAAGATGGTTCTTCTTCATTACGAACAGCATGTACAATGATAGAAAGGTGGAGAGATCACCTGAATCCTTCCACGATCTTTGAACAGACCGTCGTCTGGATTCGTCCCGCCCTTGCCTCGCTAGGATACTTTCAAGACTTGTGCACACGAGATGACATGTAAACTGATGAACATCTCCAAGAAACAAGAGTTTCCTGTAAAAATCTAGGAAGTGCAGGAGGCACGGGAAATCAGACTTGAATTAGGGCTCCAACAGAGTATAATATCTATAATTTCTCTCTCCCTTAGACCATGCACATGAGGGGATTTTATACTCCCTCAAAGTAGTTTCAATCAGTTGGAAACAGTTGGCCACGGGCTGGGGTGGTTGAATTACTGGAATAACCATCAACCCAACCTTGAAAATAGGGATTTTTATATATTTTTTAATGATTTTAATGGCATACGTGGAAAAGTGTCTATGGACTCGCGTATACACGCGGAAAGGTCTGGGCATACCCGCGTATGGGATTTTAAACACTGTTTTTTCTGAAATTTATTCAAGTCTGTGGGAATGGGTGCCCAAGGCCAAAGAGACAATCATGAGTCACATGAGGGTGAAAAATGATGCTATAACAAGCCTGATAAAGTCATTGAAGAGTTTCACAAAGGGGATTGCGGAGGTCATCATTATTGGAAGGCGATAGTGAACAAAATTCTGAGAGCAGGATTTTATTGGCCAACAATGTTTAAGGATGTATACAAGAAGGTTGTTGCCTGCCATGAATGCCAGATTTTAGAGGGTAAGAAGAAACTTATACCCTTACCTCTAATGCCTATTTATGTAGAAGCGCCATTCCAACAATGGGGACTAGATTTTTTCGGGGAGATTCATCCATCATCTTCAGGTTAGCATCGCTGGATTCTTACAGCAACTGATTACTTCACCAAATGGATTGAAGCAATCCCAACTAGGAAAGCATATGATTTTGTGATTATCTCTTTCTTTAAAAATAATATCTTGTCTAGATTCGGTTGCCCCATGAAGATTATAACTAATAATGCACAGGCATTCAAGTCTAAGAAACTAATCAATTTATGTCATCAATATCATATTACTCTCGGGCATTCTACTGCATACTATCCGCAAGGAAATGGCCTTGCTGAATCTTCTAACAAGAGCATTGTAAGGATTATTAAAAAGGTATTGCAAGAGAATAAGAAAGCTTGGAATTTGAAGCTGAAGTATGCCTTATGCGCTGATAGGATATGCACAAAGAGGTCAATTGGAACATCGCCATATGAATTAGTATATGGCGCTGAGGCTATTTTTCCTACATCACTAGGAGTACCCATTATGACGCTGATTCAAGGGCTAGAAGAGGAACCAAATGCAATCCAGAGAAGAAATAATTAGTTGATAGCCCTGCAAGACAAAAGGAATGAGGTTTATGACAACAATCAGCAATCTCAAAATAGAATCAAGAGGACATTTGATAAGAAGATCAAGGAAAAAAGTTTTCAAATTCAAGATGAAGTGCTAAAATGGGAGGCCAGAATTGAAGAGAAAGGCAAACATGGTAATTTTGAGAACTTATGGAAAGGTCCTTTCAAGGTAGCTGCTTTCCATGGAAACAATACTTATATACTGCAAGAGATAGATGGAAAACCATATGCTGGAGGACCTATCAATGGCAGGTTTTTGAAGCGTTATTCTTCCTAAAAACTCATGTATGGTTAATGTCATTGTATATATTTCATTTTACAAGTTTTCCTACTAGTAATGACAAGCAAAATCAGCAAGCTTGAGCCCGAGGTGAAGGCCATTAGAGCTTGAGGAGGAAGCTTGGAAATTCAAAAGTTTTTCTATTTTTGTCAAAAAATGGATAGCAACACTGGAGCTACTAGTTCTTAGTGTACCACAGGGGCACACTATCCCAAGTGGAGCCACTATTATCACCCTAAATTTTTTTTTTTACATGTAATTTTACACTGTTTTGGTCATAGTTTCAAGTAGGCCTTGAGTCACTTTAGTCTTGATAAAGGGCAGGTCATAGATTTAGAAGTCTCAAAGGTCAATTTTCAATTTCAAATAAAATCTTTTAGTCTCATTCCATGATTAAAAAGTCTTATCATTCACTTAGAGATCATGACATTAGGTTTCGGATGAAATTCCCGCAATTAGCCACAAAACCACAGTTTCGTAGCACGATTAGTTCAGAAAATGGGTTTTGCGCTGTGAAAGCGCTGCTACTTTCGTAGCGCAAAGTGAGAAAATACACTGTGTGCGCTACGAAAGCGCCGATTCTTAAAAGTTCATGTCAAAAACCCAGAATTTGTCAGAAATTTGTTAGGTAATGATAGGGTAACATCATGGTGAGTCAGTTAGAGGTCATATTCGAAGCACTTAACCATTCATATCCATTATTATCATAGCAGGGGTTTCATATTGGAAAATGGAATTTCAAATTCGAAAATTGTTATCTGTTCCAGACATTCCAGTCTACATTTACTCATACTAAACTATGAAACATCTCTATTTCGAACTCTAAAGTATTAGAGTTAAGCCTGTGGTTGTTCTATACCAAGGCTATTTTCATACATAATCAAGCGAGGTTGCCAAATCAAATCAAGCGAGGCTATTCCTTTTTCTCAAGCGAGGTTGCCAAATTAAATCAAGAGAGGTTGTTTTATAAGTTTGAAGGAAGCCAACAGAGTTTTTTCTGAAACAAGCATGGCTAAGGAGAAAAAGAACCACAGAGGAGGACATTGTTTGAGATATGAACCTGAAAGCAAAAACGTTTTAGCTAAAGATCAAACAGTCATGGGTTCTTTCAGAAAATCAATTTGTTTAAATTTATGTGAAAAGTTGCAAGGTGGACATACTCAGGTATCTAAAGAGTTTTCATTACATTTTAGTGGGACAAATACAGAGGTTGGAATGTTAAACATGTCAGTGACACCTGAAACCATAGCTCTAGTGACCGAAATACCTAGAGGATAGGAAACTTGGTTTAAGGGTTTTAGATTCGATATGGAGGCATGCAAGATATTTATGAAGCTAGAATATGCGGAGATGGACCTGAACAATGCAGTTCCCAGAAACTGTATTAAGGATAGCTATGCCAAACTATTGTTCAACATCCAAAGATATTTCACATGAGAAGGCGGGTACCACAAAGTCTACACCTATCATTTCAAACTCCTATTACATTTCATAGGTATGATATCACTGGATTTACCATTTTTCCTTCATAGAAGCATTGCCAAAATGGTTGATAAAGTTCAAGTAAAATCCGAGGGTTGTGAAACATCTTTGTTTCACCATGGTTTAATTAAACGGTTGGTTTTGAATGAGCTCCAGAAGATTAGTAGGGACTGATATTCTTTTCTTTTTATGTGGATTTGAAATGGAGGCTCTAACCCCAGCTAAAAACCCTAAGGCAAATGAAAATCCATCACCATCAGCAGAATCCAGTCAACCAGTAGATATAACGACAAGGAGGTTTGTGAAATTGATGCCAAGGAAACAAGTGAAAGATACGGTAGAAAGAACACCAGTGATTGTTATAGAAACTCCTTCACCTGCAAAACAAGGGTTATAAAGTACTAAGGAAGCTAAACAAAAACAAACAAATGGTAAGAAAATGGTTCAGAGAATTACAAGGAGCCAAGCTGCAACATCAAAAGGAAAAAAAATAGCTTTAGGATCAAGTGACAGCCTAGGATTGAAAGGAAACTTGGATGGCATATTGCATGCAATAGACATAGAAGAATCACCTATAGTGCAAGTTGATTTCGTAGGAATAAATTAAAGCAAACAGAAAAAGGTGAAATCAGCAAAGAATTTGGATTTTAAGGGTGAAGAT
Organism: Pinus albicaulis; assembly: GCA_034641835.2. Classification (NCBI taxonomy): domain Eukaryota; kingdom Viridiplantae; phylum Streptophyta; class Pinopsida; order Pinales; family Pinaceae; genus Pinus; species Pinus albicaulis. The sequence continues at coordinate 116,265,615 of CM076580.1, read as the reverse complement.
GCAGCATTTGCTTTCCAAGCTAGGAAGCTTGTAACTAGACATTCTAAAAGGCTCAAGGAACTTAATGCAGAAGTTGAAGAAACCAACGAAGCAACGACTGTTCTTGAAGAGATATTTTATCTTTCCTCACCTGTAGCAGAACATGCAAAAAACAGAGTAATCACAACACAAGAAGAAATGACCAAGTATAAAAGCCTAGAGGAGGAGTTAAGATCAACAAACCATGATATTGTTAAGTTGAAGAAAAGAGCCAGAAAACATGTCATTGAGAAAACATAATTTAATAGGTTGAAATTTTTTTGGGAAGGTCAAATAGTCTCCAAATCAAAAATACCAAGTAGTGAAGAACAATTCTTCACATGGAAAGTCCCAGCCATTAAGGAGGCAAAGTTTGTAAGATTTATTAACACTCATTTGAGAGCAAGAAACAGAAGGTTAAGAAGAAAGGTGGAAGATCTGGAGATAAAAATGACAAGGTCTCAAGAAAAGTTTAAAAGGCAATGAAACAGAATGATAAATCCACAAAACAATCTCCGATCAAAATGAAGGTAAATTTTGATGAAGATTATGTTTTCAGGGTCGTATTTCTGTGTTTTTGAAATAATACTAATACCGGTAAAGTTTAAGTATCCCCAATGTATAAATTTTGAAGACAGTTTTGACAAAACTACTTACACAGCTGTTTCGTAGCGCAGATAGTGAAAATCTGATGAAATGCGCTACAAAATTGCTGAAGCAGTCTTTTATCACATTTTCATATCAAATTTTGAGGGAATTTTGGTGAATTTTGTTTTGAAATTGCTGGTGGAAGTGTGTTAATGGAAAATGAAGGCTTCCCTAAAGAAAACAGATCAAAAGTAGGTTAGAAAGGGAGCTAAACACTGTGCTACGAAACTATACTGCTTTCGTAGAGCAGGTTTATTCTTACCTTTTTTCATTTTTCGAAGTTCATATTCTGCACAGCTAGATAATTGAAGACATATGGTGTAATATTTGGAAACAAGAGACATGTAGACATGATTCATTAATGGTCAAAGTGCTCAAAACAGATAATGGAATCAAAGGGCCTAAAAAACAGGAAGACATGTTTCCTAGATTTTAGGAGAACATTATCATCAACAGCATGGTCACATCAAGTTAAAGATCATCATCCAAATTCGACTTCATGGGATTGCAGGTGACAAAATATGTAATAAATATTAGATAAGGTTGTTAGGAGGATATTGTTGGGAAAAATACTGAGAGGGGGGGGTGAATCAGTATTTAGGACTTTATCAAACTTTTTACTTTTTCACTCTCTAAAACCCATACGCTACTTTTCGGAAGCCAACTAGCGTATACACGCGGATATGCTTCATAAAACTACCGCGTATACACAGAGATCTAATTATGCCATTAATTCTTCACTTATATCATTCATCATTCATTCATTAGATGTTACGTAAACGATACAACATATGGGTAAGAGAAACAGAATAAGCTGTCACATAAGCATCACATGAACACAAGATTTTGGTGGAAACCCAGGTTGGGCGTCACATGGTTATCGACCTTCAATATTTTATTATAGAGAAAACGTCTTACAAGCACTCATCTAATAACGAGTCTGGAGGACTCCTACGACGAGCACCCTGGCTCGTTTCGACCTCTCCACGGAAGAAACTCCAACCTGCGATCGATTTCGACCTCACACGGAAGGAAGCTAAAACCCCCCAGTCTTGTTTACCGACCTCACCGGAGAGGAGCACAACCTTCAAAACTGCAACCTCGGCACCACAAGACCCGTTTCATCAATTTTCTGGATCAACCAACTTCAATAGAGCACAACTTGAGGGCCTCGTTCATATCTTCCAGTGGACTCACTCCACACTTTTAAGCTCAATCATACCATGTGTGGATGTGAAAAGCTCGGAGAGCGTACAGAATAGATAGCGATGTGCAATGGAAACAGATCAGGACATTTCATACCCCATGTGACCAAACCTAACGTTTTGCATGCGCTTCCTTTCACCTAATCGCATATATACACGCCTTCTATCATACAAACCCGCGCGTATACTTCGGTACATGTTACGGAGCTAATTTCCTTGCGCATGCGCGCTTTCTCTTCGGTGAAACCGTTATTCTCCCAAAACTGCACTGGGAAAACTAGCATATGGTTCTTCGAAATTTAGGTCATTCAATTCTTGAACGGGATACATCCTGATTTTACCCTTTACTTGAACCAGGATGTTAACTCATCTCGGATCTAATCATTTCCATAAAGCAGATCTAGAAAATACAAATTCATTCAGATCTAGATCCCCTTCTTCATCATTTCTTCTTTCGGTGCTTCCAGTGCATTCAGATCTGTCGAATAGGCCTTAACCTTTCCATTCAGATATGCTTGAGAGAAGTATTCACTCAGCTGGAACAACTTTCCACCCACACTCATGATTTGCAGAATGAATTTCTTCTCTTTATGTAGGTTTACCCTTTTTACGATACCATGAGCCAAAAACACATTACTTGAGTGAGTGATGGGACGAGGTCACATAGACGAATCATTACTCAATACAATGGGTCAACACCATGGTGGTTACCTCGTTTTGCACTTTGTAAAGGCGCTTTTGCCCATACGCAACTTGGCACGTTATGACCTGCCAACATTGTCACGCCTCTAAACAAACCGTGTATTCATGGTCTCTTTTTCATGTAGATCTGCTTTTATCTTTAATTCCTTTCTTCATTACCTTACTCTCTGCAAATGTCAGGTTACATCATTTAACGGGTCCATCAAGTCAAGAATAACTTCCATCGGGTGGATTGCCATCAAGGACAACACATATCCCAACAATCTCGTCTTCTGTCTTCATTCCAGTGGGATTGCCATCGAAGATATGTCTACATCATATTTAATAATCTCCCCCTTTGGACTTGGTAACCATGATGATGTTTGGTTACCACAACAGACAAATTTTATTAAGAATACAGCAACTGTCATCATCTCCCAGTTTTGACTTCATTCTTTCACTTCATTTTAAACACCATGTGCTCTCCCCCTTTGACATCAAGGGCAAAGAGCGGATGTAAACAACACTTCCCCTTGTTCTCCTCATGTAGAAGAAGCGTTTACGCAAATCGGATGTATACTGAAGTGACCAAGCTCCCCCTGAGTTTATGCTGAATCTCCAATCATATTTTTCAATAAAGTACATGACTCTATGACCTTCCTATCACCAAAGACTCATACTTACATCAAATATCCAACCAAGTGGATTTACATAGGAGACTCAAGTGCCCAACCAAGTGGGTTTACATATTTTGACTCAACTGCCCAACAAAGTGGATTTACAAAATGAACACGTCCTTACAAGACCTTTTCATCAAATTACAAATATGACTTGTCAAGACCAATACCAGAAAGACCTTAAGAGAGATCATATATCAGAATCATCATAATGCCAACAATGCATTATCACTAGCAAGACTAGCTCCCCCGAAAATGTGCATCCAAACATCCTTTCCATATGACCAAGGCTCACTCCTTAGCTTGTGCATCCCGAACACCTTCAACATGACAAGTCATCAGCAACAATTCTATGCACTGACCCCGTCCTTATCTCCCGAATTATAAGACTTTCATCTCGAACTTGAATACTCTTCATCAAAAATCAAACAGAGACTCATCCATAATCTTCAACATAAGAAACCATGTACCATTTTCATGCTAGCAAGAGTATAACCGTGTGAATAATGCTAACAATTGCACAATCATCATGCGCTAGATCGAGTTCTCCCCCGAACCTCTCGCTCCTGATCTTCGCCTGTCATCCTAATCTCTCTTATCTATTAATGCATACGCGACCAGTACATCTGTTGTAACTCAAGGCGTGTATATCGCGACTTCTTTGTTCATCTAACCCGCGTATGGAAAGTGAAGCATAGAAAATTTTCACATTCCTTCATCTCCCCCGAATTTGTAGCCTTCGTACACCGTCTACTTTCCATATCGATGCTCCATCGTAAATACACTATAATCCGTAAATAACCAAACAAGCATCGAAAAAATGTTGACCCTCAACCACAAAAATGTCGAGCAATTATCCATACGCGGCTATATGTTAATATACTCAGCGTGATATACGCGATCGTGTATCATCAAAAGCCGCGTGATGCAATTTAATCTTCTCGAATTTAAGCGTATTTGTTCTTTGATCTGGCAGAGACTACTCTCAGCTTTCGTCATAGATATTCGACGCTCCCTAGCCGTAGGTTTGGTAAAGATATCGACGCAACTTGTTCCTTGGAAGGAACATACCCAACTTCACCTTTGTTCAAGCACTTGTTCACGTTTAAGAAGTGATACTTGATGGGGAATGTGCTTGGTCTTCGAATGCATAATAGGATTCCTTTGGAGATACTGATAGGAATTTGTATTGTTATCACACTTAATGGGGACAATGAGGTGTACATTTGATTTGAAATCTTGTAAGGTTTGCATCATCCAAAGGAGTTGAGTGCAACAAGATACTAGCAGCCCACATATTCATACGCATTTACGTCTAGATAAGGCAACTAGAATTTTTGCTTCTTGCTCAACCAAGATACTAACTGGGGTCCCATATAGAATGCACCACCACTATGACTTTTCCGATCATCAACACTTCCATCCCAATACACGCAGTACAAGCATGTAAGCATGAAGAGTAAGATCAAAGATTCTCTGGATACCATAGACCAAAGTCTTGGAGTTTCCTTGTAGATATTTGAATATTCCTTTTTGACAACCTAAAGGTGAGACTCTTTTGGATTAGCTTGGAGATCGTCCAAAATCCCAAAGCCCGCATGTGCATAATGTGCGGTCTAGTCCCAGTGAGATAAAGTAGACTTCCTATCATTGATCTCAGTATTCTCGAGTTGATTCACCTGGGAGAATCATCATGAGAATCTGAGATTGCATCCCGGTTATCATTGGTGTACTTTCCACGTGTTTGCATTCTTCCATGCCATACTTCTTCCTGTAATTTGCTTAAGATATTTTGCTTGTGATGAGAATCATACCTATCAGCTTGATGCACTTGCAATACAAGAAAGAATGTTAGTTCCCCAAGTAAGGACATTTCAAGTTCTTGCTGTACTGACACAGCAAATTTTTGACTCATAGATTCTTACGTTACTCCCAAAAATGATATCATCAACATATACAACCACAATCAATAGTTTATCATTTTCAACTTTTTGTGTATAAGTTGCTAGTCGCAGACCCCCTTGAAAATCGCTTGTTGATGAAGATATTTGTCAAGACGATAATACCATGCTCCTTGGGAGCTTTTTTGAGACCATATGAGAGCCTTTTTGAGTCTACAAACAAGATTTTCCATCATTTCCCAAAAATGAATCCTTCGGGTTGTTCTATACATACTTCTTCTTCTGAATCTACCATTAAGAAAGCAGATTTAACATCCATTTGATAAACTTTGATTTGTTGATAGCTTTGAAAAAGCAAGAAAACATTCTTATGGCTTCAAGTCTAGCTCATTGTGAGAAAAATTTTCTTCAAAGTCTATACCCTTCATGTTGAGTATACCCTTTGCAAACCAATCTAGCTTTTGTTTCTTACAACATCCCTCCCATTCTCATTTAACTTGTTCTATTGAAAATCCATTTAGTTCCAATGACATTTTATACTTCAACTGTGGTCTTGGTACAGCTCCCAAGTGTCATTCTTTTCCATTTGATCAAAGCTCTTCATTCATGCATTGCTTCCAACATTCATCTTTGCTTAGTTTGATTGACATTTTGTGGTTCAATTTTTGGATAGAAAGTGCCGGATGACTCAGAAGATCCCACAAGAGTTCTCCTTGTTCGCACTAACACCGATCCTTGATCTCCCAAAATTTGAGATTCAGGGATGATTCTTTTGAACATATCCGGATGGAGATTTTTTCGATAGATCAGTCTGTCAGGGTTCTTCATGTGGATCCCACTGATATCATCATTTCTATTTGATGCTAAGAAGGACATAAGTCACCATCATCTTCTTTTTGTTGTTTGTTTTTTCTTCTTTAGAGTCGTAGGAGACTCATCAATAACAACATCAATACATTCAACAATCTTTCAAAGCCTTTTATTGTAACATTTGTATCTTTTCTTTGTGTAGATGAGTAACCAAGAAATATCCCTCATCTCGATCTAGGTTCAAACTGCCAAGCTTATCATTATTTTTGATAAAGCATTTACTTTCAAAAAACTCTAAAATGCTTCTCACGTGTAGGAGAACTACCGCACTGCAGTTCATACTGGAGTTTTGTCACTATTTACCCGAACATGAGCCTTTGTTGAGAATGTTCAGCTGTTATATGTGTCGTCACCCTGAACATGTCGGAGTTCCATAATCATCAAGCATAGACTCTAGCTTCATTTGTTTAATTGTTCTATTCATTCTTTCGCGCTTTACGCCATTTTGTTGTAGAGTCCCTGCTACAAAGAACTAGTCTTTTTATGCCATGTTGTTCACAAAAAATTAAAGAATTCATTTGATGTATATTCTCCTCCTCGATCAGAACTCTAAGCACACTTGATTTTATGATTCAATCTATTTTCTACCAATGCTTTGAAGATCTGAAATTTTTTCAATATGCTTCATCTTTGTGTTTAATGAACCCGATCCAACACATTCTAGAAGTAATCATCAATAAATAAGATATAGTATTCTTCCCACGTGGTGACTTTTTCCTCATAGGTCCACATATGTGCATGGAATGAGTTCAAGAGGCTCACTTGATGATCCTTCTTTGGCATTAAATACGCACTCTGCGTCTCCGCTTACCGAATTGACAAGATTTGCATATGATACTTCTCGGTAGATTACTATTGGAGAAGACCACGAACACGTCTTGAGTCTGCTTTCGCTTTGTTGATTTGAGAGAGAAGCTCGGATGTTCCCTAACCTCTCTATGCGCTAGCGCAATTTTCTGAAGAACTTTCTCAAGTAACATTGATCTTTGCCGTTCAAGCACATACTGATGTTGCTTGGATTTCTCTTTTCACTATCATAATTTTACCCGTGGATCAAGATCATCACGAACCACACATTCTTTTGAACTAAAGACCACTTCGTTCCTTGATCACACATTTGACTTACACTTAACAAGTTATTCCTTAATCCATCCACATACATGACTATCATTAGCCTTCACCTTTTTCTTTTTAGAAACACCTGCACTATTTCCTTTAATTACTGTAGGTATCATTTCCAAAAGTAACTTTCTTTTCCTTTTCTAGAGCATTATATGCAAGAAGTTTGCTTTTGTCACTTGTCATGTGTCTTGAGCACCCACTATCAATGTACCATTGATTTTCTTCTCACCTTCGCAAATAACGCTATCCCACAATTCTTCAACCCATATTTCTTTATACTTTTTCCACACTTTAGAGCTTGAGGGGAATATGTTCTTTGTCGACCTTGCTCCGCATTCGGATTCTTCATGACCAAAGTTATTGCACCAATAAGTACATTCAACTTCGTTTTGCGAGAGGAGAAAAAGTTGTTATCACGGTGTTCCTCTTTGGTTCAATATTCATCCTTTCTTTCTTGCTTCTCTTGTCATGATGGTCTTATGCAACACATTGAACAAACTTTATGACCAAAATTGTGACATGAGAAATATTGTCCCATTGAAGTAGAAATTTCCTGCGATCATGAAATCTTCTATTTGAATTTACACTGTATGGTTGCTAGCTTCTTTGAAAGATCTCCCGTTAGTGTTCCTTGAATTGAGATGATCATGCTATAACTCAGAAAGATCCTTTGTTCCCTTTGTCGAGTGGTTTGAATGTAGTGAACTAGCCTGTGGTCAAGCTTTCAGATAATTTGGTCGTCCAAGTCCTGGGAAGATTCCCAATATATCCAAGACCTGCTTTTTTATAAGAGGAGACCGTTGTATCTTGATAATCTCATCTAAGGTTTACCGAACCTTTAGCATAAATGCTAAAGATTGAGAGTTTTTACTTTCTCATTATCTCTTCCTTAGACTTACTACTTCACACCCAATTCCTCAATGCGTTTTCCTTTGCTTTAAAGAAGCTGATTTTCGAGTCTCATGATTATGTTCTTTTTCTTCTAGGCTTACTTGCAGTTGATTTTTTCTTCAAGAAAATCTATTGTCTTCCAGAGCTTAATCACAAAAAGTATCCTTTTCTTCTCTAGATTCTTTTGCCATGAGCTTGAGTTTAATATCTTGTTCACATTCTTCCCTCTACTCACATCGCATAATCACATCACTGATCTTCATTAATATAGTAACTTTTTCTTGTGCTAGATCGATTCTTATTCCTTCTTGCTACTTCTTTTCCTTTAGTAGATGTTTCTTTATAAGGACACTTTGCAAACGATAATGACCAACTCTTCAATAAATCTACATTTGAAAGGAAGCTTACCTTTGAACCTTCTCGTTCCTAGTTGGAGTCTTCTTACAAAATTTGGCTTTCTTCTTCTTCTTCGTATATATAGATGGATTCCTTGACAACTTCCTTTTCTTTTCCTTTTTCGTACGCCTATAAAAGAAGCTTCTTTGATTTGAGAAGGACCTCCTTGTCTCATTTCAAAAAGGCGATGAATACCATGTGTAATTGAACAATAATAAGAGTTTGCAGATCTTGCCTTTCTTCAATAAGCTTCTGAAGCTTTAGAGTCAAATTTTGCAAGTCAAGGATCTTAAGACTTTTTCCAGTCGGAGCAGTGTACGGCCATGGTTTCACCCAAATTTCTCATTCAGATTTACAATATCATCTAGACAGTAAAAAGAAATCGCGCAATACTTTCATCACTATGCATCCTTAAATTTTCATATTCAATTCCCAGAGTTTGGAGTTTTTCATTTTTTACCTTTGTACTCCTTCATAGCAGCTCGGATGATTTTTGTCGCATATTTCTTTTGTTGAATTTAGCATCACATCACTTTAGCAAATTCTCGGGTTCATACATGCTTCCTAATAAGACATTCACTGCTTTGGCATTGATTTCATACTACTTTCTTTCAGCCGCATCGATGAGAATACTGTCGGGATATTGATAGCCTTCTTCAACGACAGTTCAGCTCCACACATCCGCACCAAGACTTTGTGCAGATATGCTTTTGTTCGTAAGCCTTCCAGAATATCGATTGCTTCCATTGAATAGAGGTGGCTTTATAGACATTCTATCCTTCTTGACTTGCCGATACCGACGGATCTCCTTCCTAAGCGATCAAGCTTCTGTCGAAGGACCCTCCTCTCGATACCAATTGTTGGGAAAAATATTGAGAGGGGGGGGTGAATCGAGTGTAGGACTTTATCAAACTTTTTACTTTTTCACTTAAAACCCATACGCTACTTTTCGAAGCCTAACTAGCGTATACATCGCGCGATATGCTTTCATACACTCGCGACCATGCCATCAGAAGATCTAAGTATGCCATTAATTCTTCACTTATATCATTCTATCATTCATTCATTAGATAGTTCTATAAACCAAGAACTATGTGCAAAAGATGAAGCACAGACAAACCATCACACATAAGCATCACACATGAACACCAGGATTTTAGGGTGGGAAAAGCTCAGCGATTGGGGAGAAAACCACCCATTGCAAGCTTTCTCGGCCTTCAATATTTTATTATAGAGAAACTATCTGACAACATATGTAGCAGTGGGACTCCTACCAAACGACGCGAGCACCACACTGCTCGCTTTACCCGACCTCTCCAGAAGGAGCTCCCAACCCCCCGACTCCGTTTACCAACCCTCACGGAAGGCTACGACCCCACAGTCTTGTTTACCAGACCTCACACTGAAGGGAGGCTACAACCCCTCGACTGGCTACAACCCTCAGCACCACCATGGACAACGTTTCCATCAATTTCTCACTCAGATCCAACCAAATTCAATAGAGCATCAACTTCAAAGGGCCTGCAAGTTTCATCATATTAGACCTGACTCACTCCACGCTTTTAAGCTCAATCATACAACCAAACGAGATGTGCACAACCTGGAAGCTGTGCAGAATACGGATAGCAATGAACACTGACAGAACTGCATCCAGACATTTCATACCGCATGCTCAAGCAAACCCTAGTTTGCATACACACTTTCCTTTCACTAATACCGCGTATATATCGCCTTCTATCATAGCTTAAACCGCGTGATACTTTCAAGTACATACTACGTAGCTAATTTCACCGTGCACATCGCGCTTTCTCTTCGATGGCCTGGCGTATATCAGCCTTCGCGGCAAACTAGCGATATGGTTCTTCGTATTATTTAGGTCATTTCAATTGCCACCGGATACATCACACATGTATTTACCTCTACTGCATTGCAGATGTTCGCTTTCATCTCAGATCTATAAACGAATCTAGCAAATACAAATTCATTTCGCATCTGCAGATCCCCTTCTTTCATCATTTTCTTCTTTGGTGCTTCATCCATTCAGATCTATCATTCCAATTGTAACCCTTTCCATTCAGTATATACTTCGAGAAAAGTATTCACTCAAGCTCGCATCAACTCCACCCACACGCCAGGATTTGCACAATGAATTTCTTCTTCTTTATATAGTTTACCCTTTTTCAATACCATGAGCCAAAACCACATTACTTCCAATGCGTGATTCACAGACGAGTTCACATAGATGAGATGCATTACTCAATACACTGACGGTCAATACCATGGTGGTTACCCTTCGTTTGCACTTTATGAGCGCTTTTGCCCATACGCGTACTTGGCATCGTTATTACCGCGTGCACGCGGATTTCTCACTAGACAACGCATATTCCTTGAGACATACTCTTTTCATCATCATAGATCTAGCTACATACGGAATTCCTTTCTTCATTACATTCTCGTACTCTCTGTAGATACATCAATTTACATCATTTACATCACGTCCATCAAGTCAAGAATAACTTCATCAGGTGGATTGCCATCAAGGACAACACATGTCAACAATCTCAAGTCTTCATCTTCATTCAGTGGGTTGCCATCAAGGACAATACTCTGCATCATATTGCCAACAGATATTAAAGAGTTTTAGTCCTATTAGAAATAGGACTTTTCATTAGTATTATAGTTGTCAATTTGTAATAAATAGCATGTTTATGATTAGAAAAGGTGTCAAACTCTATGAGTTTGCATGTATCTGGCAGTGGAGAAGAAGAATCCCTATTTTGTAAATATTCTATAAAGAGCATAAGATCGAAATCCAAGAGGTTGGACATTTTATTAGCAAAAAGATTGTATTTTGTATCTAACTGTTGATAGATTAATATAGAGTTTCTACTTAAACAACTCAAGATTCATGAGGAGTTCTTGTTTGTTATTGTTTTGATGGCATCCTTTTAAATATTCCATTGAAGTGGTGTTTATTTATGATACTAGTAATTCATCAATGGTGCTTCTAATTCCTTCGTCATAGATAAACTAACTGTGTGTTTCACTGTTCCACACGTTTTATTCCTTGACTTGAACTCTGAATGCCTTGAATTCCATGCTAGGTACATTGTTTTGGTTTTGTTAAAGTTATCATGACTCCATAGCCCAATGAATACTTGCTAATGTGATTTGCAACCAGTTATAATATTTATTTGTTTTTGCCTCATATAGAGTTAGCCATCTACTTACTTATCAAAAATCAAAAACCATTGAGAGAGCCCTCTCAGGTTGAGGAGGCTAAACCTCAGCCAAAATATTGATCACAAACTGAGAGCTACACAATGTTTATTTTCTTGATGAGTGTACTTCCATTAGGCTCCGATTTTGTGATATGATGATCCCATTTTTATTTTACTCTTGTTTTCTTCATCAGTAGATGTTATTATTTCCCATGAATTATATTTATTCAATATTTTTTTCTTTAAGATGATGTTCCACATTGAGACCTTTTGTTTTAATTAATGTTGAAATTTGAAACTATTTAACAAAAATATAATTGAGAAGAAAATGACATGAAGGCATATCGCTTCATCAGAGGCTAAAGCACATTAAGTCCTTCATCCTGACATGAATTTTTTGGAGGCTGGAGCACATTAATCCTTGCATCCTAAAGATCCAACCCTTTTTTAAGCAGGAATACTTGACCACATTAGTTTTCACTTTTCCCCTTTCAACTTGCATTTCACATGGCATTTTAATATTTTCATTTAATTAGTGAACAATTGCTTTGGCCTGAAAATGTATGAGAATATATTATATGATCATTAGTTAGATTTGAGCTAAATGATCACCATTTAGCTAATTGACATTTTTCTAACCATGTGAGTCTCAACGTAAGGCAAGCTATCTGGAAATCAACTAGTCAAATCTGTGTTACATTTGGTTGTCTCACCCTCAGAGACAAGGTGTTGATGATATGAAGACAACGTATCTCAATGTATTAAGCTTAAAGGTTGCTTGCTTTCAAATATATTTTTTTGGCATCCAATAATTGAAGAGATTATTTATGATCTATAGGTCAGTGTGTATTGGGATTTCAGTGTAGGTTTCTTACTACTACATAAAGTTGGAAATGATAAATTAGACCTTTGTCTTCTGATGATACATGATAATGTGCTAAGATGTTCTTACACATTAAATGCCATTTTTTATTAACATAAACTAGTTGTATTATTTTAAAACAAGTTTCTGATGTTATTGATATTATAAGACATTTTCTATCACATAGGGAAAATCCAGTACTTGTTTCCATGAGACATAATATTGCCAAGAACTGTATTGTGTAATTATAGAAATAGATGGAGCCATTTTCTGTTAAAAGGTTCTTTTATATGGAAGAACACAATTTGTAAGTAATGCATCATTTTTCTATTTTAATGAAGAATAATCATAATTGCTTCTTCCACATGAATATTTTTTAATGAAAGAATGATTCTACCCTATTTATATTTGTCTCTTATATATATTTTTAAGTGATAAATATTTCTCTTGATTTAGGGTGATTCTATCCTTTAATTCTCAGTACGAATTCAGTGTGGCATAATTTGTTTAACTGAAAATGAAAAAATGCACATATTTGTAACAAATATTTAATTTATTAGCCGAGTTTGTGGAGAATGTGCTTTCTACAAAGACAAACTACAACATTAATTTTGTTTTTAGGTTTTCTTAGTACATTTTGTGACTTGCAAGACCACTTGAAAAACATGCTAACAATTGACAGTGTGGTGGATTGGATCATACATGGGAAACAACTTCCTCAATATGAATATGCTTTCAGAGAAAATTTAAATGGCATGGATTTTCCTGCACTTGCTGAGGATCATAGCCAAACAATTTTATATGATTTACAATTCAAAATTCATCTTCATCGCAAGAATATTACATATGCTATAGTGAGACAAATGTTCGGTTATTGTGTTGTTCCAGGATCTCTAGAAAATGTGATGTGTGTATCTTCAAGTTATGGCATGATTCAGTTGCACTGAGACCCCCCATCATTTTTCGGATATCCTCCACTCCATGAGTATCTAATACACAAGCACATTGATAATGCATCTCCTTGGATGCCAATGACTTGAAAGAAAATTCCTTTCTAGATAAGGATGGGAGTCATCAAGGAAAATTTTTATGGTTATAAAATTCAAGCATGGGGGGATCATGGTCCATCAGAATGGGTACAAATCCACAGTTGTCACCATTATGATATACCGGTTTCAAATGAGCATTGTGCTATGACGTTTATAGCTGGAAGAGCGCAACCAACTGAAGATTAAATGCGGATAGAAAATTTCCAATGCAGATTTACATGGAATAAAAGTTAGTCGAAGGTATTTGGGTTGGGGATGGATGTACTTGGCCAATTTTCTCATACTCATTTTAGGTATAATCTCAAGACATATTATTTTATTCAAAGTTATTTTGTCTTCCTGGACTCTGTTGAGGGCTATGGTTTTAGGCCCAATACATTCAAGACTTATGGAAGATCGGGATAGCCAATATATTCTTTGGAGAATGGAAGGCTAGACCTTTTCATGCAATAAAAGACACAAGATCTCTCATGGAAAATAAATGATAAGACATTTTCATCAAATCTATCTTTTGCATCTAGGAGCAAACTTGTAGCAGAGGTCAAAAGCTATAATGATATTGATGAACATTCAAGGACAACTTAGAGTGCTGAAGATTTAGTGATAAGGGCTCTTTATAATGAATATTCCTTTTCACCCAAGGTCTCATGTGAGTATTCTTGTTGACCAAAAAAATCATTAGTTATTTTGTTTCGCTGACCTTTTGAAAGGAAATTTTTAAACCCAAATTACTTTTATATTGCTTTGTTGCATCCACTATTTGTAAGACTTTAATTTTTAATATGGGATCTACTTACATACAGGTGTATCAGATAACAAAGTCTCTTGGTTGGGTACCTGAAGAAGAAAACAGGGAGAAGGCATGTTTGCACATAAATAGTCGCATCCCAAATAATCTCAAATTTGATCTTAATTGCCTTCTCAGTACTCACGGGAAACACTGTCGAAGTTTTGCAAAGGGGAAACGTGTGCAACAAGCCCCTGATGGCCCTTGTCATTTATTAAATTGGGGTTGCCAACAATTAACTATCCCTCAGTACAATGCACGGTCCAATGAACTTGTCAATCTTTGTTAGAGTTGTACATTATTTTTAATCTCTTGTATAATGTTGTTCCATATTATGTTGAGAGGAGATATAGATGGAAGCGATCGTCTAATTTTTTTTTGTTTTTAGGTAGATTTGTGTCATCCTATAGTTGGAACCAACAGAGATAAAGGAGATGGATTTATTTTTTGAAAGATAAAACTGATTAACTAAATGGCCCTATGGGTCATCTATGCATTTTTATTTTTAATATTTTGCCTAGTGTTGTGCCATATTATTTGACATATCAATTGTGTTGTGCATATCAATTTAATTATTTATACAATCTATTAGTCTTAGGTATATTCATCAATTTTCTATCTTTGGTGTGATTCTTTTACATTAAATATTCGTGTTATCTTATCTTATGATATATTTCTTACACTTGTATTTGTTCTCTTACACCTCTCTCTCCCATGATGGCACCACAGATTATTAATTCGACATGACATATGATATTCCATGTAGAATTTGTAGCCTAAAATATAAACATACATTATTCATCCAAATAAACTCCTATCATTACATTAATGTGATTAATCATGACCATGTAAATAAACTCCTATTTACTCATTACATTAATGTGATTAACCATGACCATGTAGTATGATCATTATTTATCTGGGGTTAAAAATGCAAAAGCTATTCTGAATTTATTGAAGGAGTGAGCAATACTGCTAAGAGAAATGTTTTTAACATACTCTGAAACTCTTCCTCAATATCTTCTAGCTTGCTCTTGTGTTGTATTTGATAGCATTTATTTGGGGGTTAAAAATAGAAAATTTATTCTGAATTTCTTGCTTACTGATCAATGAAATAGTGAAGAGGCTTAGGTTAGTGTGTGAATGCTCTCTAAATAAATCATAATGAAACATATACTGAAAAGGGACTTTGGACAAGAAAACTCAAATAAATAACAATGTAATTTGTATTCCATGTTAGGGTGTCTATATAATCTTAAAATCCAAGAAACAAACACAAAACATCATCTAATATGGGTTTTCTTGTGGTGCACGAAACCCTCTTCAAACTGAGCACCTTTTCATGGTACAAAGCTAAGCTTCAATATGGATTATTCATCCTTAAAGCCTCTTAAAATCTCCTTCATAGTACATAGAGGTCCATCAACCTGCCAAATTGTGTTCAGCAAGATAACCTATAGTCCCCTTCCAAATGGATATGTGGGCTCAAATACTACCATGTGTCTTCTAGTTTGCTACCCTTCTAAATTTGGTACACATCCCCAAGGTTATCTCCAAAGGTGGATTATATATGCAAACATATACCCTATCACCACTTAAAATGTGGATTAATCAAGCACACAAGGAACAAACCTCCTATACCATCCCAAGGTACAACACCAACTCCTAAAGCTCCAAGGGCTCCTTTTCCTTCCTTAATCTTGTCTTAATTGAACCTTCAAAAATTTACACAAAACTCTGAAGAAATACCTTGCTTCCAATGATATCTCAACCATGCATCTGGAATCATCCATAAAAGGAAATCAAAACACTCTAAACTTCCCTTGAAAGGTGGATATGAGGCTCTCCAAATCATGTTCAAAAATCATTCAAACACCCATAACCATATTTAATCACATAGATTAGCCCAAACAGTGCTCCAAATTAGTTTCATTAAGTTTGATATTAATATGTGTGCGTCAAAATAGTGCAGGTCATCCCAATGTTTCCACATATGGGTCGACTCAACACTCTTATTTAGTTTATTTTTAACTCCAAATATTCAAAGGTCAACCCTCCAATTAAGGGCAGCGCAAATTGTTTATATATACACACACACACACACCACAAATGTTAATTAAATTCTCACAAAAAATGTCTTCTGGGCATTCTACAATTTCAGTCTCTTTTTTAGGATGAATTTCTACAGGTTGGTCACAACTCAGGCCTGCTTTGAGTCCATGTTAACTCGACCTATTTTGAAAGTCTAAGGCCTACTTGACATGAATTTCTAGGCATGATAGGTGCTCATTTGGAGGTATGTTTTGTGCACCTTCATAGGAATCTGTAGCTCCCTTTCACTCAGCTCTCTATATTGATGCATTGTACCTCTCTTATCCTAGAGATCCATGCCTTGATTGGTCATACTATACATAGGTATTTTGGTAGCTCTATTTCCTTGTAGAAAAGCATAATCAGATTTGATATCTTCCAGTGAATCATTCAAGATCTTCATCAATAGTTTTTCTAGTAAATATAAAGTGTCTTTGTAGTCCTGAAATAGAATTAAAAAAAAAGCAAAATTTTCCCAAGTCAAATATTACCAACACCAATATTATACAAAATAAAATTATGTTCCTTCAACCTGATCAATATTCCATTACATGTGACATTCTCACCTAACAAAAGGAAATAAAACTTCAAATTTTGACTCCTGTAGCACCCTTGATCCTTGAGATTAAGATTGTCACCACAATCCATAGTTTAAATGGTTTCATGAGGGCTGGCATATCCATATTGTAACAATATGATACTACGGTTTGAAGCTACAAGAAGGAAGGTTTTTCAACATTCCCACTGTCCAAGATGGCAGATAAGAGGACCCCAATTCACTACAACAATCATACCTACCCTAAGGATTTCTCCTGGACTATCACAAATCTTTGAAATTTGAAGAGTGCTTCAAAAAATTTCTTTTGATGGTACCCACCCAAATGGTGGGTAACATCTGGCTCTAACTTGGTGATATGTGTCTTACTCAGGGGAACTTGAGAGACTCTGAATCTCATCTTCATTCCAATATGTCTAAGGCAAATTTATTTACCTAGTGTAACCACTTCATCATCTCCTCTATGTAGTTCCCATTCTCTTTGTTCTTTATCAATGTCCAAAACAATGAGATGTAAAAAAAAATACTCATAAGCTGGAAACTCTGATCCAAGAACATCAAATGAATCCTCTTCACCATATGTATTCGACCTCTCATAGTAGTTATCTTTCAGGTTTCATCCTATTGCCAACATTTTACAAGACAAATATTCCATAGATAAAAACTCCTTTTATACTTTATTGACCTGGTCACCATTCAGTGCATGATTTCCATGATCATTTATTTCAAAGGGGTTGGAATACTTGTAGGAATACTTTGATTTTCTTGGTGTGTACTGGAATTCACAATATTTGAGAAGACTGGTCTGAAGATTCCATTTATAAATATTACACTTGGGAGACCATCCAAGACAAAAGAAATACTTTCCATTTTGCTGCAAATTCAGATCAAAAAATTTACCATAAACCTCTTAGGATTGAATTATTTTCATACATTTTACCATAAATTTTATCAATTACTTCTCATAGTTATTATTAATTATTGTGCATCCTCATTGATTGCTTGGATCAAAAGACACTTTTCTATACAGTGAGCCATCATTTGCATCATGTAACCTGAGGTGTTGGCCTATACTTTGATTCATTCCTTCTGAAGTATTCTTGCACAAAAACGTGAGAGAAATAATCAAGGGTTCTTATTCCCCAATCTGAAGTTCATTTCAATATTATCATCTATGTTGGCATGGGAATGCAAAGAAAGTTAAAAACTCATTGCTAAATATAAATCCATGTCTTCAGCAAAATAATCACTATTCTCATCATCAAAACCAGAATAGAAAATGACATGGGGTTGTGAATGTTGAATATTGTTGAAGAAGGTTTTCACCCATGATGATATCATTGATTATTTATGTGATGTATAACCTTCAAAAATGGAAACAATTGTACTATACGATTTTCCATGACAATAGTAAGAGAACTTTGTTTTGTAATGGAAATATACAATCGTTTTGCAATAAATATGGTAAATATGAAAAATGATAATGGGAATTGGAAATGGTTCTTTCTACAATTAGTATGGTGCATCGATAATAAAGAGGATGATGAAGTGGAGGATATATAGAAAGTGTGAAATGGAGGATAAGACATGGAGCATGAAGATGATGATGATGATTCTTGCAAATAGAACTTGTAATAGGAGGTACAACATTTCTTTGTTGTGATGATTTTTGTATAGATACATTAATCGTTCCAATTTTTTTTATTGGTGTAGGTATCTTGGAATGAACTCTTCGAAATTCATATGAATATTCTAGAGATGGAGGTTTTCTTTTATTCAATTTTATGCCTTTGTATTATAAAGTGAAGAGGTAATGCAATAGGAAGATTTTCAAGATGACCTAAAAAGTGAGAAGAAAGTTGAAACCTAATCATATAAACATGGTGAAGCAAGGACTGCTTGATTATTGCATCAATGATGGATGTGGAAATTCGTCTTAAATATCTGTTAAGCATGTCATTTATAATGTTGTGGTGGATTTGACACTCAGGTGTACGAAATCACACGCATTTATAGAATGTCGTCTTTTCTCTAAACCATAAGTAACATGTAGTATCTGGGGGGAGCTCAGAAGTATAAGACTTAAAATGAAGTAATACACTTAAGTATGCTCTGTTGAAAAAGTAAAACTAAAAACATAAAAAAGAATCTAAATAGAGAGTTCCAAACAAAAACAAGGTAAACAACGGCTCGATGGCCTTCTTCTCATTGAATTCTTGGAATGAATACAAATCTTACCCACTTGCCGAAGGGCCTAGGCAGAGGATGTTTGTCCTTCAAGTTCTGCCTTTTGACGCAGTTCAACTCTCTCTCTATGCTGCAATAGACTGAAATTGTTTGGTGGCCAACAATTGAGTCCTCTTCTTCAGCTCCTGCTCCTTGGTTCACACAAACAGCTGGTGTTACTTGGGCAACTTTGGCCAGCATAACCTTGTGCTCACAAATTTTTCATCTCTTTGAGGGTTTATATAGTTGAGCTTTCAAACCACCTTCCCTCCCTTGGTACATGGTGGATAGTGACCCAAGGGAGGGGCAATATTCCATTGTGGGTTGAAATATTCTTTTGTGTGCTCACACAAGGCCTAAGGAGGCTTTGGTGCTATCCTTAGGTGACTTTCACATAAGGAGAAACTATCATTTTCCTGCTTGTGATCCCAGAAAGGGACTTTTTTCCATTTCTAGGAATGCGTGCTTATCAGGCTCCAGTGCACGCAGAAGGCACACTTATCGAAGGAAAAAGTGCGCACTCGGGCATTTATGACTAGTTCAAGCTTGAATTGCTCCAAACCTTAGAGAGTCTTAATATTTTTTATTCCATAATGTATCTTTGTCCTGTAAATACTTGGGCTCGAAATTACTTGATGTCGTTTTTTGTTGTACGATTTTCAAGCGTTAACAGATTCCCCCTAATGTGTGAGGTCTAGGAAGAACTGTATAGCTGAAATACATTATAGTTTCTTTTATGTATCGTACGCAAAGAGAGAGAGAGAGCGAGGCACGCGTGTAGAAGGACAACATCTTGCACCGGTTCCGAGATAACCACTGCCTAGGGGACCCCCTGCAAGTAGACAAAATATACAACATATTTGCAAAATTTCAATGAGGCGGGCATGTCCCATGCTCGTGATGCTATGGCTAGTTAAACAAAATTGACAGATACATGTGCTATCTGTGTCACTATTATGGTAGTGATGTTGGTGGTTGTTGAAGACGACTGCTGACGCCCTCAGGGGCATTTTTTTCTTTGACAATAGGTGCAATGTGGTACCCATATGCGTACTTTTGGTATGGCAGATTACTATGCAATGTACGCATATGTACTAGATGGAACCTTCCTGTGTAAGCATTGTTTTCAGAGACGCTTATAAAGGCACGGGTCTTTGACAAATCTTGATCAAAGTGCAATGGTTGTAAGGTACGATACCATCATGACATGAAAGCTTTTGCTGCAGTCGAATGTTAAGAGGATCGATGACATCTATGGAAAATGATATCTCCCATAGTGCCACCCAGGGATACCCCTTTACATGGGGAGGGGTCATCCAAGGTACCGCTTCCTTTTTGGAAAAGAGGTGTTGATGTCGACAAAAAGGAAGCCTTAACCAAACCATAATGGGTTTAACATAGGCATGTTGGTGAGCGGTAGCTGAAAATGGATGGTGGGGATTCAGTGGCCCGAGGTCGAAGTATATTTGAGCAGCTTGGCGGCAGTCACGGGTATTTTCTGAAGGGAAAAAATCCCTGGAGTCGGTAGGACTTCCAGGGCGGGTATGAATCGACTATGATTGTCGTAATGGTGCATGCATGGAGGGTATGAAATAATTCGACCAAGGGAGATGGGGGACTGCTGCCATGGGAGGAAAAAGTGCAATATGAGGGCAAAGAGGCGAAGGGCGTTGTTTGTGCTTTTTGTAGAAAAAGAATAAAATAATGGGGTTTAGTTTGTACAAAACACAAAGAAAGGTACCCAAAAACATGAAAGAGGCTCACTCACTTGATGGTGTGAGGACGGTGTTTTGCTGGGGGTAGGGGTCCCATTAGCTGGTCTCATGTGTGGGGTTGATGAAGCGGAAGATGTCACAGATGCATTAATGCTGATGGAGGTATGGTGGGCCAAATGCAGTGCGCGGAGGTGCACTTTCCTTCTGCTTGTACAACCTGGTTGTCCGGGAAGGAGGTTAAGTTGGAATGGTGAACTTGACCTTATGCATGATATATGGATGGGCATGAGGTGCTTCCCGGACTACAGTGGTATGGCCATGGCATCACTTTGTGGAGTGATGTATGGTCTACTTGAGATGACGACCGCCATGGAGGGGAGGCTCTACCGACCATAGAGGATGTTTATCATATGCAGGCTGAGGTGATGATAAACGTGGTCAGGTGTGAGGACCCTAAGTTTTATTTCTGATGGAGAAATGATGTCAAGATATGCAAATTTTCTGGGACTCTATCATGCTGAGGGTAGAATGATACCTGCTCCAGAACTTTCAGTGGATGGTGCGGTGAATGGTTTGCGGGTTCTTCCTGCAAAAACAACTACCTCAAGTGAAAGCATCTTCTTTTCATTCAATATTATTTGAAAATAATGAATTTTGGAAAGGAAGATGGGAGGGTGCATACGTGCTGGCACTTGAAAAAATATTTCTTTGGAAAGCGAATGTGGGGCATCGCTTTCGTTCGTCATGGTACACTGATGAGGGTGCAACTTACGGTTTGCAGAATGGACCTTCTGATCTCCTGTTATGGACTTCTGAAGTTCTGAAAAAGGGCGATAAATAAGGGATTATGGCCCTAGTCCTATTCATTTGTACTTACTAGGTTTGGGAGATCAGAGGTGGTAGCAGAGCCTTTCTTTCTGTTGCGGTCAACCTGTGTACCGAGGATTAGCAATATTATGCTGAGGTAACTCACATGACATCCTGCACTTCAATTTTTTCAGTTTGGTGACGCCGAGGGCCGTACAAGTTGGGTTTGTACGGCCTCAAAGGGGCTTTTTGTAAATATGCACCCCCCTTGCGCGTATTTCTTAGGTATAGCCGTACGAGAGCGCACTCTCCCTGCCTCTTTGCGTGCAAGGGCACGCCTGTAAATGAAACAGGCGCGCAAGGGCAGTGTTTTTGGAAAAACTTGGGTTTTTTGTTGTCCTTGATGATTTTTCTCCTTCATACTGATGGATGCCTGTTGCTTGGCAGGTTAGTGTGGAGAGAGCGAGATTGGCTCGAGATCTGGACTGCTCTGGCTGCTGATGCTGGGGCCGTCATCAGTTGGCCGCATGGGGCCTCCTGAAATTTGCTGAGAACGAGTGCCTTCGGTCACAGGACCGATTGCTACGTTATATTATATGGCATTGGTGCCGTAGGCGCAACATGTTTGTCCTAAGGGGGACAAACTTTATTATTCGTTCAGAGACGGATATTTATTTTGTGACCAGATTACTGCCTCAAGGAGAGGCGTTGAGGTACCCGCTTCCTATTGGGCGGGTGAACATGGATAGGTTCTAGTGGTGTCATTATGGTGGTGTGCCTCTGACTGAGGGGTGCATCAATATTTCCTTAGTGACATATGTGGTCGAGTGGTGTGCTCTAGCTGTTATTGTGCGACTGGCGAGGTCGTTTGCGCCTCATCGGGCATCGGGCCCATAGGTGGCGGTTTTATGCCACTTGAGGAACGGGCATTTCTTTGATTTTTCCCGTTTTTGTTTTGATGGTATGGTGTCGCAATTGAATAGGGTCCAGCGTGGATCTAAATCATTTGTGTACGCCAGAATTATGTATGAGAGGGTCGTGCTGCTGAGGCCCGTAGTGCCTGTGCCTATCAGGGGGCCGAGGGAGCCATGTATGAGGAGGTGGGCTCTAGTGATGCCATGTGGTGGTGGTGGCAGAGTGGGTCGTTGCTGTGACGACATGATGGAGGCCTAGTTTGAGGCAAATCCGCAGATGTTTTTTTCCATACACTTATGTGGGAATGGACTTTCAGGGTGATCCAGATATTGGTCTTCCTTTTGGTTATGTTTGAGGTCTCGCAGGTATGTGTTATATTTCTGCATTTACTCAAGTTTTTTGTGTTCTTGAGTTTTTTTTATTGACACTAACATTATTTTGGTTACTCGTGCAAATTTTGACGAGGTGGGACACCCAGTGGCCTGGCTGGTTGGTCACAACCCTCCACCACGACCACCTGGTGGTCAGGGAGGTGGTGCCGTCGGTGGACTAGGCGAGGGTGCCGGTGGACCGAGCGAGGATGGTGCTAGCCCTTCTGGTGAGGGTAGCATCATAGGTGCAGCTGAGATAACAACAGAGAGAGCTCGTGCAGATGCAGCTGAGGTGCGTATCATAGCACTTACAGCTCAGGTAGAGACATTAGAATACTTCTGGGGTCGAGTGGACCGTTTAACCCACAGGATGCCTACTCGAGATCGTATGGATGACTTCGAGGATATCTGGCTAGAGACAGTAATGGCCCGCAAGAGGGACTACCGGCCGACTCTATGACGGGTAGCTATCGCAGTGGCAACAACAGCTCCGGTGGTGGCACCAAGAGCGGTGGTGGGCCCAGGTGCTCCTCCTAAGGGGGCACCCCCCTAGAGTAGATTTTGTACACAGGGAAAGCACCCATTATGAGGATGCTTCCCTTATTTTTGATGACCTCAGTATTGTTGGGTTGGCCAATGGGCTAGCAATACTATTTTTTGTACTCTGATACACATATTTTTTGATATATGTATGAGAGACCTTTTTTGCGGCTCTACATGGTGTGATGTCTATTTCATTTTATGCATTTGTGTTATGTTGATGGATATGCATGTTTTTGGTTTTATGTATGATGATTTGCTCGTGATGCATTCCAGTCTAGGATATTGTTAGCTATGTGATCAGCTGTTTGGTTTTGATTCCTTGGTAGATGTGAGAATGTAATATAATCAAATTGTCTTCTTGATCTTCTGGCACGCAAATATTTTCTAAATAGGTTTGCATCCCTGGTTTCAAATGTTTGGTTTAACTGTGAGACTACTAACTGGGAATCAAGGTATACATGCATATGGTGGATGCCCTAGTGGAGGGCCTCACACATAAGACTGATAACGGCGTCATATTCTACCTGATTGTTGGTTGTTGAACTGATGCACACGCCGTTTGAACACAGTGGTGATCAGTCAGGGTGATAGATGACCCAGGCGACTGCAGCTAAGTTTTGAGACCATCGTGATGCTCCATCAGCAAATCCAAAATAAGGTTCAAGTTGGTGATCCATGGTGATATTTTGAGCACGTTTAGGTTTTTTGGGTCAAAAATATTTTGGTGGTGGATTGTGTGTATTCTAACTCTAAGGGATAAGGGCTTGTAGGTCCCTTATGGGTAGAACTTCTTGAGGTAAAGGCCGTTGACAGGGTTAGTGAAGTAGGTCTTGTTTAGTTCCGTCAAGATATATGCCCCCTGCCGGATGCAATGTTTGATGATATAGGGCCCTTTCCACAGGGTTTCGAAATTTCCTGGCCCTAAGGCTTCTTTTGCGACATCATAGTGAAGGACTAGCTCTCCTTCGGTAAATGATCGAGGGGTGATGTGGTGGTCGAATGATGCTTTTACCCTTTTCTTATGGGCCTCATTGTGTTGTAGCGATTGGCGCTTGTTTTCGTCAACTAGCTCTAGCTGTACTAGGCGTTGTTCTAGAGGCTGGGTGTCATCCAGGAGTTCGATGGCTGCATGCAAGTTTGGGAACTTGCAGAAATCAATACAAGGATGCAAGGTGCCTTGGTGTTTTTCGACAGGAATAAAGCTGGATTCCTACGACGAAGGGGTTGTTGAAATCCTATCTTGGGCGTGCGATGATACAAGTCGTATGTGATGATTTATGCCACTGGCATGCAGCAGGGGAAGTATCTCTGCAATAGAGACCTGAGTGGGCCGATAGTTGGCCTTCCCGCTAGGATAGTCAATTCCCGGCAGATGGAAGTTTATTTTATCACAGAGATGTCTGAAAGTTTGTAGCAACGGACATCCTTTTGTCATGTGATTATGACTAGTGCATGATTATGACTAGTGCAAATGGTGCAAGGTATCATAGTGCTGACAGAGTAGATAGTGTGAGAATCTACGCTACTCAATGTTCCAGATGTGGACGCCCGGAAAGGGTCAGTTGAGGCCCAATTTGGCTTATATTTCCATTTTTGCGTTGTGGGTTGGAACCTACCTCCCTTTTTGGTGGGTGGCTGACTTAATGCTGCTCTAGCTGCTCTCAGCTTGGGGAGATGCGTGCACTTAAATGTATGATGAAAGTGTGAGCAAATTCAACAGTAAGTACGTGTAATATTCTCTTGATTAGAGAGAAGCTTTTGAGGAAGAGACAAGATAATGCGGAAACTATTTGCAAGGGGTTTGAGTTCTCTGCATTGATTGATCTGGTGATCGTTTAGATCACATATTCCACATGTTATCCTCGGCTGGGCCTGAGATTTATGTGGTTGGTTTATGGTCTTAGCAGGCGTGACGAACCACCCTGGCGGCAGGGTCGAAACAGGCTTATAATCCCATCATGGTAGTAGGGGTGTCGTTGGGTCGATGATGTATCTTTTATTCCATTCTTGAAGGTCGCTCATCCTCTTTTCTACGGCATTAATCATGTCGATAATGGGATGGAGTTGTGAGACATTAATACAATGCCAGTCGTAATGATTACCCTGACATATCAGGCAAAAATTCTGTGATATGGGTCTCCCATCATGCATGGTCTGAGGCCTGGCGGGGTACCATTGTCGATATGCTACTAAGTCGGGGCAGTGGACTACTATATGGTCTGTCTGCTTGCATAATGTGCATGCGAGTGGCTTTCGTGACGTGTTTGTGATGGTAACTATGGGTTGCTTGCTAGGTCTTTCTTTGGCTAACAAGAACATGATTGACCCGCTCATCTCCTCTGCTTGGGTCATGGATTTGTCGATGGATTCGGCATCCATATCGTCTTCTTGGGAAAGATGAACTATGGATGAGCGGAGGCTAGCAAGGGCTAGTCGGAAACGAGGTATGTAGTGACAATCCTCCAATAAGTGATTATTGGTGCATAATGGGCATGTGAATTGTGCTGCCCGTAGCCCCATGTAGTAGACCCTCTCGATTGGATACCATCTATGGATGAGTTCCAATGTGGCACACTCTTCGAGTTAGTGGCCACATTCATTGCATAGCGTGCAACGTATAATGGGCATTACTGGGGGGTTCTCTATGTATCAGTGCTCCTCTTGTGAGTACAAGATGGTGCGCGGCTCGTCATTAGTAGCCTGGATGGAGGGATCCTCTTGATAGGATCGCTCGATTGCGTGTAAGGCATCCCGATACCATGGTAATTTTGGAAAATCGTGGGTATAGTGCCCATAGGTGTCACAAAGGGCGCACGCGTGATTGGTACGCAGTGGTTTGCTTGAATTCTTGGTGGCAAGTTCCTTTTTATGGGAGTGTCGTTTTGAGGTGCCTTCCTCGCAGCCGAGGAGTGATTTTAATTCATCTAACTCTGGGCATATGTGAGTAGGGTGTCCTGTGACATCACATATGGCGCAGGCTGATGACTCCCTCTGCATGGTGGGGGTCACCACTTTCTTTCCTTTCTTGGCGAATTTCTTTATTGTGGTTGCTGGTTTCGCAGCAGGGATTTCCCTTGCGAGGGTAGTTTCGATTGCTATTTGGGTAGGTTGGGGCTCCTCAGGACCGAGAAGCTTTAATCCAAATGCAGTAACATTGGTAGCTGGCGTTCCTGGAGTGGGAACGAGGTACCACACTGGGAATGAAAATGATATGTTGGGTAGTACCAGTGTTGCCAAGACCTGCTGGGAGGTGAAGCCAGGAGGTGGGTATAGGAAAGGAGATTGGGAGGTGGCATAGACTAAGGAGGCTGCAGTAGCTGAAGCCTCGGTTTTTTTATTGCTTGAGTCCATGTCCTAACTAACCTCGGTGCTTGACGTGAACATCATGCATATCGGGTGATACCTCAAGGATAATGGGAGGATCTCCTAGGAAGGATCCTAGGACGGACAACGGTTTGAATTGGCCAGGGCCATATTCTTGATACTGTGAAATACCATCAGTGGCTATGTCTACATAAGGTAGAACCATATCTGTATTGGTCAAGGGACACTTTTCAGTGTGTGTCAGCTGGTCTACTGTAATGATTCGATCCCCGTGGGGGAACATTATGATGCAGAAAATGGAGGATGCTATGGCAGACATGGCGTACATGTAACTCCACCCAAGGAGTATATTGTAATCCAAGTGAGTGTCCAAGACTTTGATGTCTATGTGGACCATTTTTCCGATTAAGCATACAGGTACGTTTTGGAAGAGACTGATGGGGGTGGAGGGTCGACTGTCATATGCCCTAAGTGTGATGACGGAAGGTTTGAGTTCTGGGGCTCCTAACTTCTACCATACATTCTTTGACATGATGCATGTGGATGCACCCTCATCTATGACACATCGGTGAATAGTGATATTCTATACCGATACTGGTATCTGAAAGGCGACCATGGAGGGAAGCCTAGGACTGGCTCTGTCTAAATAAAAATCCATCATGCGCGTGTCAGCAGGGTCGACGGCACCTAAGGCGGAAAGAAGGGCTTTCCATTGCTTTGGGCACGACTGCAGTACCTCCAACACGGACATAGCAACAGGTGACTAGGCTAAATCATCTACGATACTGTAATTGTGGGCTGCCTTGGAGTAATTACATGATTTCCTATTAGCCCCTTTAACCATTTTTGGCAATGGTTCCAAAGGAATCTTTGGAATGGTTAAAGGTGCAGTCGGTGCGGACGTGCTAGCCCCTGACGTACATTTCATGGTTGTTTTTCTCGGAATAGTTGGGGTTTTGCTGTTGAGTGCTGATCGTTCCTTGATGGGGGAAGGGTTCTTGCATAACTTCGATTGGTCGGGAAGATCCTCCTTGTCCTCGGTTACTCTGGAGATTTTTAAGCTCAGGGAGTTTGGGACAGTGGTGAGTATAGTGCCCGTACTCACCACATATCGAACAAGAATGGTTTGTTCATAGAGGTGGCCTTTTTCCTTGCTTTTGAGCATTTCTTGGCTCTTGGTTCTAATTCTGGTTGAAGTTATCTCTAGGCCAGGGTCACGGTAGGTGCTATAGACTGTTGCCCCCCTATTCAGGGTTCCCTTTGGGTTTGTTTTTTACCTTTCTTTTTACCACGTTAGGAGGGTAATTCTCCTGATCATACTAGTGTGGTTGATCTTGGGATGGCTACACAAAGTTCACATGTGCATTGTTTTGCGTTGGTGGGTTATGTGCTTGGGACTGAGCATATTGTTGTCCCATATTTGCACCTAGCCGTTGGGGGGGAGTTCTTCCGTCAGTTTTTCTTCCTGCGTACTGGGTCCCCCCGGCCGAAGGGTAAGGTCCTCCTTGGTGATACGCGGGCGCCCTATTAGCCAAATTTTGCTGCTGCATATGATGACTTTGGAATCCGGGTTGAGACATGTCCTGGGTAGGTCCATGTGTATAACTGGGATTTTGATTGCTACTGCCTAGGTACCCTTGGGTCATCGACCCAATAAGTCTGTCTTCAGAGTTTGACGCACCTGGAAATTCATGATAAGATTGCAGGTGCGAGGCGTTAGGTAGGATATTGTATATGTATCTTGATTGCGTATAAATAAGTTCAAGTTGTTGGGATTTATTGATTGCGTCCTCTTCGGATGTGGGGTTATGTTGTGACACATCCTTTGAAATCTCCGCCGTCAGAGTTTTAAAGAATAAATCTAAAAGGACTCGGTCGTCGAGTTGAGCTTTGCATAAGCTACGATGTCATCTCCACTCGTGGAGGTGTTCGAAATTGTGGGTAGAGGGAGATTGTCTGAAATGAGTCAGTAATTTCATTCTTGAATCATGGTGAATGGGTAACTGAAAATAAGTGAGGAACGTATTAGCGAGGGCGTTAAAGGTTCTGTGTGAAGCAGGGGGTTGCTCGACGTACCATTTTGCGGCCACTCCCGTGAGAGTGCATTGAAACAGCCTCAATCAAATAGTATCGTCAATGATGTTATTTGATGAGCACCACAGGTGAAAGGTCATTATATGATTCCCTGGGTCTTCGGCTTGCTTGCCCTCAAAATTTGGTATGTCTGAAGGGAGCTTCGTGGGCATGGGAGGTCAATTGGGGTTGTGTGGAATGGGGTCATTGGTGAGCTTGGTTAAATCTTGGTTAAATCCGACAGATTTAACACTGCTAATAAGGGTGACTGAGAGGTTGACGCCATGGCAACGTGTGAAGACACGAAGTTCTAGTTAGAACGGGGGTTAGTCTGTGACGTACCCGGTTGTGAATTCAACTGGCTTCCCGTATGGGATGCACTCTTCTGCCCCCTAGGGGATGAGGGTGGAGTGATGAGAGGTGTGGTGTTGGGAGATCGGTCAGGGTTCCTAACAAAGGTTGCTCCAAGAAATGAGGAACCAACCACTGAGGCTATGTTCCGTCTTTGACACCTAAACGACAAAAGACCTGGAACCCTTCCTGTTAATGGGGGGAGGTCCAAAAGACGCCTGGACCGACGAGGTTCTGTCGGAACCGTTTGAGGGCTGTCTAAGTTAGGTTTTGGAAATTTTTTTTAAGGGGATCGAGTTTATGATCACGTCAAAATTTATGGCCACATACATAAAACAAAGTGAAAAAGAAATTATTTTTCCTTTAATTTGATCTATGTGATCAATCAAGTGAAAAATGGTTTCGTCTATTTGCGCGTGATACTCGAAAATCCTAGAAGACCT
Source organism: Pinus albicaulis (assembly GCA_034641835.2). Taxonomy (NCBI): domain Eukaryota; kingdom Viridiplantae; phylum Streptophyta; class Pinopsida; order Pinales; family Pinaceae; genus Pinus; species Pinus albicaulis. The sequence goes on along the minus strand of CM076580.1, from coordinate 116,235,872 downwards.
AATAAAGTCCTCACACTCTCAAAAGTAACTGGGCCTTGAGAGGATTTCTTGCGAGTGTTGGCACAACGTCCCGAAAGAACTGGCGACGCCCCCAGTCAGCCGAAGAGAATCAACCAAGGTAAGGGTAGAGGGTCTGGCGCTTGCATGCACCGTCACCTATAGGGTAAAGGATGCCCTATTTTTGGGCACTAAGAACCACCGTCCCACATGAGCATTCAAGTCTTGGGCTTCTTGGTATTCAGCTAATAGTACCGAGTATCAGACGGGTCAGGTAGCCCCAATTGATACCGCACGCATTGCGCCTAAGCCTAACCCCCTCTGAATCGAGTCTCTGTCGTGCTCGGGTTTTCTTTTCCATGGGCTGATAGGTGGATTTTAAGCTCCCTAAAAACGCAACTTCTATGTTTCAAATTTGAAGCGTGATCAAGGCGGATTATTGGATGCCTACCCCCTTGATCCTAACTTAAACTATAATTTCTCTTGTGGCCCCTATGGGGAGAGTTTAGTGAGTTGGTTTAAGTTATTTTTAGGTGGCTTTCTTTTTTTAGTGGGTGAGTGTGTGTGAGCATATGGTAAACAATCTCATAATTTTAACATATGGATATCGGTGATCCGTTACAAATGTCCCCCTAGTTAAACTATGTGATGTTCTTCCTTGCTCAAATAAAAAGCATTTGCAGATAATGGGCCGCTTCCAAAATCTCCTAATTAGTCTATGTGAGTGACTAAAGGGAGATGGAAAATCACAAATGTAGAGTGTTCATATGCTTGTCTAGGGTCACCCAATGGCGCAAAGACAGCAGAGATTACTTTAACTTGCAATTAAGTCCTAGTCCCGCAATTTCCTAAATGCAAAAATTGAAATTTAAACTAAACAATTTCTACAATAGCTTATGCATGTGTGGTCATGAGCCACTTACTTGGACTAGTTAAACTAAGTGTGCATACCAGAATTTGCAAAAACATATATTGTTCGGAAAGCAATGGTTAATTTTCCCCCTACTTAAACTATGTAAATACTTTTTGCAAAAAATCAACTTAAATGAAAACTAACTAAATTCCTACAAAAAGCATCAAACATCAGTCTTTAGAAGCTGTGGGGTATAAACACAGGTGTTGGCAGATACATTAGGGGCTGCCCAACAAACTTACAAGCAGAAAAATGCAGTAGATACGGAGAAAAAATCTCTCTGCAAAATCCGCGCAAAACCTTCTGACAGGTGTGCCTTCCTGCGCGCAAGTCACTCCTAAACGCACGCACTGCGCATCTATGTGTAAAAACAATGCGCAAAATTCCTGCAAGTAAAAAATTAGGAGTTGCCTTCTTCAGTCTGTCACTTTAGTGAGTCTAGGGACTAGAAGATGGGTCAGAGGATTGTCAACTCCACTCCAGCATAGACTAAGGGTCTCCTGCAAATAATGGCACAACCACATAAACTTGAAACGTGTCAGTGGAGTCACCAATCCTATTGTGGTGGATTTAACACTCGGGTGTACGAAATCACACACATTTAGAGAATGTGGTATTTTCTCTAAACCATAAGTAACAGGCAGTATCTGGGGGGAGCTTAGAAGTATAAGACTTAAAATGAAGTAATACACTTAAGTATGCTCTGTTGAAAAAGTAAAACTAAAAACATAATAAAGAAGCTAAATAGAGAGTTCCAAACAACAACAAGGTAAACAACGGCTCGATGGCCTTCTTCTCATTGAATTCTTGGAATGAATACAAATATTACCCACTTTCCGGAGGGCCTAGGCAGAGGCTCTAGGATCCGACGCAGGGATGTTTGTCTTTCAAGTTTTGCCTTTTGACGCAGTTCAACTCTCTCTCTATGCTGCAATAGACTAAAATTGTTGGGTGGCCAACAATTGAGTCCTCTTCTTCAGCTCCTGCTCCTTGGTTCACACAAACAACTGGTGTTGCTTGGGCAACTTTGGCCAGCATAACCTTGTGCTCACAAATTATTCATCTCTTTGAGGGTTTATATAGTTGAGCTTTCAAACCACCTTCCCTCCCTTGGTACATGGTGGATAGTGACCCAAGGGAGGGGAAATATTCCATTGTGGGCTGAAATATGCTTTTGTGTGCTCACACAAGGCCTAAGGAGGCGTTGGTGTTGTCCTTAGGCGGCTTTCACATAAGTATAAATTGTCATTTGCCTGCTTGTGGTCCTGGAAAGGGACTTTTTTCCATTTCCAAGAGTGCGTGCTTATCGGGCTCCAGTGTGCGCAGAAGGTGCACTTATCAAAGGAAAAAGCGCGCACTCAAGCATTTATGACTAGTTCAATTTTGAATTGCTCCAAACCTTAGAGATTCTTAATATTTTTTATTCCATAATGTATCTCTGTCCTGTAAATCCTTGGGCTCGACATTACTTGATGTCATTTTTTGTTGTACGATTTTCCAATGTTAACATATAAGCACATCTTAAATTGTTTAGTTATGCATAAGCATAGGAGATCAAGAGCAATGACATGGTTTAGAAATATCCTAGATGTTGGAATTCTATCTGATGTAAGATATAATGTTTGAGTCAGTATGTGTTTATACGTCTATGTTTGTGAAGTGACATTGGAGTGGCATATTGTTAGTCTTTGTTCTGTCTTTTTATTACCATAACTTGTAGAAATCTATTGATATTTCTAGTGTATATGGAATGTTGTGAAGGGAAATATCATGCAAATATTTGTGCCACTATTTTTGAGTTTGTTGTTTGGGGCCAAAGGTGATAAGGAGGGAAATGTTGTGAATTATTGCTTAGAAACCCTTGCTTTTATTGTTGGTAACATAATATGGGATTTTTACTTCAGTTTATTAATGAGAGAATTTCAAATGATGGCTTCCCTGAGGAAGATAATAGCAATATACTTATACGGCTGATTTTTTCTATATTAGAAAAGTTTCATTTCATTGATGGAATGTCCTCAACCGTAGAACCCAAAAAACATGATCATCAAATTGAGATTGGTGAACCAAAATTTGATAAGCCATAAAAGTAATAGGGATATTGAAGATGGATCCCCATTGGGATTCGAAACGTCGACCAAGTTTTGTTGATATTGTGGATAATCTGAATTGTGTTTCTTCAACTAACAACCACAAAATCTTGAAAAAAATTAACAAAAATATTATCTCCCATGAAACACATGAACATATACAAAAGTATGTTCTACCTGAGATAAATAAGTTGATGATATCTCTCTCAAATGTGGCTAATATTTTAGTTAGCCATTCTGCACTAAAGCTATTGAAACTTATGCCTTTGGAAACAATGGAATTAGAGATTGCTTGTATTATACAAGATTTTGCGAATATTCTTAAGAGTCACCCTAATTTTGTAAGAGATGAGGCTAGGGCTTCCTTAGTTCCATGTGTGAAGGAATTAGTACTGCAATATTTGCAGTTCATTGCAAAAAAACTACATACAATATTAACAAGGGGTTATGAATTGCATGTTCTAGGATATATTGTTAATTTCATCCTATCGAAAGTTTCATCTTCCCTGGAAATTGGAGATATTGATTATTGTGTGCAAAAACTTCTAGAAGTTGCAGAAAATGATATAATGGGAGAAGTTGTTGAAGAAAGGAAGTTGAAAAAATTGCCTTCAAAATGAAGGAGACAAGTAGTACCAAATATTTTGAAAGTTTGCAGTTAATTGCTCAGAGTATTTCTTCCTCTATGCATGCTATTACATTATTGGTACATGTTAGATGAAATATTCATAGAGCACTTACACCAAAAGGAAAATTTAAGATTGAGTCCATGTTACACTATTTAGCAACCAATCCTCGGGCTAATGCATCATTAAGTTAGACATTTTTTTTATTTTTTATTTTTTGAATTGATTGAGGATGGTATGGAGGAATAAAATATGTTTTTTTATTAAACTTGGACTAGCATCTTCAAGAACATTGAACTCATATAAAAATTCAATGAAGGGACCTAGTGATGATAAGCTAGATACACCCAATAGGTATCTAATTTCATTGTTTTCACTGAGACTTCTTGAGAACCATATGAAAAAACTAGAAGTAGATAAGAGTGATTAATAGTTAATAGTGATGTTAGACCCTTTTACACAACTATTAGGGCATTGTATATGAAATTTTTGGCTTGACTATTGAGACTTCCCCTTCCATCTATTGATATTCACAATAGTAATATTACCTCCTTAGTTTCTAATATGGTCCTAACTTAAGGAAAGAATGAAAATCCCTTAATGTATTCTTCTATTAATTTACTTGTTATGCTTTTGAGACATGAAAATATAACCATCTCAAATGATCCATTAAAGCTACTTCTCCAATGTTCGCTCTTTATAAATTTAAAGAGTATCTCAACTATCATTACACTATCACTTTTGAAAGCAATTGTTAGGTGGAAAATGCTGGTTTCAGATCTATATGATTTAGTCACTAGAGTGGCACTTTGATGGTAACTAGTCAATATGTTTTGATTCTCTAGCAATGTAGTCAAGTTATTTTATAGTTTCTTATTGAATACCCTCTTGGTGCCAAGTGACTGCAACAACCCTTGGATTTCTTAATGATTTTTCATTTTATACTAGTGATTCACCATGGTGAGAGATTCACCAATATATATATATATATATATATATATATATATATATATATATACATATTGTATTATTAATAAAATCACCTTCCATTTTTCCTATGTATCATGGGGATTCGCCCATTTATTATACATATAAAATTAGGGAGGTTCTTAAAATTTTCCTTGGTTGTTGCTCATGATATTTTCATGCATATTTCTTTGGATGGCTGAGAGATGATGATTGTTGTTCATATATGGAGTATATATGTTTTGTTTCTCATTGATTTGTTGCTTATGCCTCATTGATGATATGTTGCTCTACTATGATGAGAATAAGTATTTGTTATTGCTTATGATGGATGTTGTTGCTTGGTTTTTTCTCTCATGGAAAGAGAGAGCATGATCTTGTGTATGATGTGATGGTATTTATATGGCTACTTATATTTGGAGAGATTGTTGCTACTTATCATGTGGATATATATTAGATGACCCTATGTTGCCGCTACACATTGAGAGCTTATGTTATTGTTCATGGAGGTATTATGTTTTGATGCACGTGACATGTATTGCATCATATTGCTGCTGCCATATGGAGCATATATTGATGCTCATTGTTGCCATGTGCTCAAGTTATTTCATATTTTGGGCATGTATAGATGACAACACATTTATGTGCATATGTAAAAGTCATGTATTATCATTGTGTCATACATCAATGTCAAAGGGGGGATTTGTTGGCATTGTAGTGTTGACAATGATGTCAACAAACTCATGGTGTTTTTGGTCATATACAAGTGTGATGAGTGCTTGGTGATATGTGTTTGGTTGATGGTCTTCTTAGTTGGAATTTATGTCAACATACTTATGACTAGACCTAGTGGAGGTGATTTGGAGATGCATTTTATATGTGATGATCGGTTTGAGGTTGGTGTGTTTTGTTGGTTGGAGATGTTGTTGTTGCAGGTGGTTGAAGTGTTGGTATAGTTGTTTCATATGTCTCTACATATCTTGGAGACATTGGACTTGCTTCTATATGTGTTGAGTTGTGTTTTCTTGTGTTGGAGGTTCTTCCACTAGTTTTGGAGGCAGTTGGATACTATGATGTTGCTTCTACAAGTGTTGGAGATGTTGTGGTTGTTGCTTGAGGAGCTAGAGGTGTTGGCCTTGGTACTAAGGTTGGCATAATAGGTCTTGCATGCCATTGACTTGTTATTTTCCTATTTCATCAGTTGCAGACTTGAAACAAAGGCGTGGAGGTGTGTTCAGGAGCTAATGAATATTATCCAATAGGTGGTAGGGGTTATAGACTAAAGGTTTGATGTTTTCACCTATGATTTGTCCCAGTCACTCCCTTACCAGCTCATGAAAGCGACTGAAATTTCCCAGTCGCAATGAGAGAGGTTTGTGAGAGTGATTGTACCTTCCAGTAGATTTCAAACAGTGTCAAGCATGCAACTGAGCCATTTCTCAATTTTTTCTCCGCATTCCTCCTGTTGATCATCTAATTATTATGTTGTGATGACATTATTTGTCAGAACTTTTCAGTTTATGGTCAAAAAATTTCTTGAGGCCTCTAGAAGCTGATTAAAGTTGAAAATATCAAAAAGGAAAGTGGATTTAGTGGTTTGATTGATTCAATGTACTAAATCTAGATCAAATCAAGCATATGAACATAGTTTTGATGCACAATAGTTCTTGGTAATTATTGAGCTGAGCACTTTCATCTACATATTGGAGGAAGCGCAATGCAAGTATGGTTGGGTCTTTTGTGTGTTGAGTGTGTGTGTGTGTGGAGAGGAGCTTGAAAACTATGTGAGTTTTATTATGAAAAAATTCTTAACAAGATTTCACTTGTAGCAGTAGTGAGATGAAGTATATTTCACCCTTCATATTTGTGTAGTGTGAGGAAGTGAACTGAGGACTGGTGTAGTATTGAGGATATTGTTTTGTATATTGTGGTGTATTTGGAGGTTGGAGATTTTATTTTATTTGAGATTTGATGCTATGTTGCTACAGTGCTCATGGTGAATAATTTTATGAGTCTAGTTTAAAAATATATGAAACGAGGCTCACATGGAAGAAGTGAAGGCATGGATTTTTTAGAGTATACAGTGACTACACGGATTCAGTAGAAGGAAGAGATTTCTCCATCCAATGGTGGTTGGATATTTCGGCAGAATCTGGGTGAGGCTTGTTGGTCGTGATAGCACCCTCAATCAATTCTCACGGTTCATTTTGTGGAATTACCTCCTAGCCTGACATGGTATCAGAGGCAACTCTATTTCTGGAATTTCTACCCCTCTAACTCCCTCCTACTCCTGGAAGACCTACCTCTCTGCCTACTCCTAGCAGAATTGCCCCACTACTACATTCCAGATTTGATTTTTTTTTAGCCTTGAGCTCCCCTCCACAACAGAGCGCAACACACTTACGCTCCCCTACAACTGTGTTTCCCATATTCTGGAGCTCCCGCAACACAGCTCGATAGCCTCTCCTCTGCACTCCCCTCCTCCCTCCTCCCTCCACTGTCATCTCCCCGCTCTCCTCCGTGCTCCCCTCCTACCTCCTCCCTCTTCCCTCTGCTGTCATCTCCCTCCGTAGCGCTCTCCTTCGAGAGCTCCCTATATAAATTATACAAACATATATATATATAGATTCAATCCGATCAAGCAATGTACTAAAGCTAGATATCGAATCCTTCTACAAATCAATTTCGGAAAATAAACATGATCGCCAATCACGACAAGTAAAGAAAGAAGCAAATCAAACCACAACATAGATATTTTCCCGGGGAAAGCTTACTGCTCAAAACCCCTCTATCTTCTATTTTATATTCAGCATGGAATCATGAAACAATTACAATGCACTCTTCTCACAAGAGTCTCCTGCACTCTCACAACTATCTCACACTGACCCAGACAAAATCGACCAACACTTAGCCAATTTCTTACCTCTAATCAGCCTGCCTTGCTTGTGCAATTCCTGATGAATGCAATCCCTATTCTTTAGGAATTTTTGCCTTCCGAAACTGTGCAAGCATCATGGGCAACCCAATGTATGTCTGGTTGCATGTAGGAAACCAACTAATGATACAACTAATAGTTAACATCCCTTTAACTTTTGTCTCAAGTTTGTCTCCACTAGAACTCGCATGCATGCAACTATTAATAGTAAATCATCAGTTGCATGGAAGATCACTGATTTTGAATTAAATATGATTTAATTCACTTGATCTCTCACTAGTGCGACAACAGTTACAACTAGTTCAACTGACTTTAACTTACCTAGATTGAGTTAATTGATTTCTCATGCATTAAACTAATGCACTAACTGCAACTCAAATTGCATAACTAATATAATCACTCTGCATGCCTCACCAACCACCCTCAACTCGAAATTCATGAGCTAAATGAGTTTATCACACTCATTTAACTTTTACAAGTGATTATGAGATAAGATTACATTTTATTATCCAATTTAATTAAGGGAAAATTAAATTAGACATTGCACTAGTTTATTAATTAAATTAGATTTCACACTAATGTATCACTCAGACCAATTATCCCACAATCTCACACTAGTGTGTGTGTTGCATTTTCTTGCTAACTTTCAACACTCCCTCCCAACAAGAAAGGGATTATCTGCCACCCTGATCCTACCTCTGTTGTATTTGAATTTCTCCTGGTGAGTGCCTTCGTCAGAATATCTGCATCCTGATCCTCTGTGGGAATGTATTGAAGTAACATAATGCATCTATGTACACAATCTCTAAGATGGTGGTACCAGATTTCTATGTGCTTGCACCTATCATGGAATACCGGATTAACCGAGAGTTTAATGCAACTATGGTTATCACAATGTATCATCGTCGGATCCATCTAAGAACCAAACAAACCAACCAGGATGTTTCTCATCCAGATGGCCTCACATGCAGCCTAACTTGCTACCATGTACTCTGCCTCAGCAGAACTGAGTGCCACGGATCGTGCTTCCTGTTGTACCAAGAAATTGTTGTTGATCCTATGCTGAATATCCCTCCTGATGTGCTCTTTCTGTCTGATGGACTGCCTACCCAATCTTCATCCGTGAAGCCTTGGAGTTCACTCCCTCTTTCCATCTGTACCATAATCCATACTCTGTAGTTTCCCTGAGATATCAATCCGATCAAGCAATGTACTAAAGCTAGATACTTAATCGTTCTACAAATCAATTGCGGAAAATAAACACAATCGCTAATCACGACAAGTAAAGAAAGAATAAAATCAAACCACAAAATAGATATCTTTCTGGGGAAAGCTTACTTCTCAAAACCCCTCTATCTTCTATTTTATATGCAACATGGAATCATGAAACAATTACAATGCACTCTTCTCACAAGAGTCTCCTGCACTCTCACAACTGTCTCACACTGACCTAGACAAAATTGACCAACACTTACCCAATTTCTTGCCTCTAATCAGCCTGCCTTGCTTTTTCAATTCCTGATGAATGAAATCCCTATTCTTTAGGAATTTTGGCCTTCCGAAACTGTGCAAGCATCATAGGAAACCCAATGTATGTTTGGCTGCATGTGGGAAACCAACTGATGATATAATTGATAGTTAACATCCCTTTAACCTTCGTCTCAACTTTGTCTCCACTAGAACTCGTATGCATGCAAATATTAATAGTAAATCATCAATTGCATGGAAGATCATTGATTGTGAGTTAAATATGATTTAATTCACTTGATATGTTGCTAGTGCGACAACAATTACAACTAGTTCAACTGACTTTAACTCACCTAGATTGAGTTAATTGATTTCTCATGCATTAAACTAATGCACTAACTGCAACTCGAATTGCATAACTAATATAATCACTTTGCATGCCTCACCAACCACCCTCAACTCGAAATTCATGAGCTAATTGGGTTTATCACACTCATTTAACTTTTACAAGTGATTATGAGATAAGATTACATTTTATTGTCCAATTTAATTAAGGGAAAATTAAATTAGACATTGCACTAGTTTATTAATTAAATTAGCTTTCACACTAATGTATCACTTAGACCAATTATCCCACAATCTCACACTAGTGTATGTGTTTCATTTTCTTGCTAACTTTCAACACTCCCTCCCAACAAGAAAGAGATTATTTGCCACACCGATCCTACCTCTGTTGTATTTTAATTTTCTCCTGGTGAGCGCCTTCATCAGAATATATGCATCTTGATCCTCCGTGGGAATGTATTGAAGTAACATAATGCGTCTATGAACATAATCTCTAAGATGGTGGTACCGGATGTAAATGTTCTTGCACCTATCATGGAATACTGGATTAAGCAAGAGTTTAATGCAACTATGGTTATCACAATGTATCACTATCGGATCCATCTGAGAACCAAACAAACCAACTAGGATGTTTCTCATCCATATGGCCTCACATGCAGCCTAAATTGTTGCCATGTACTCTGCCTCAGCAGAACTGAGTGCCACGGATCGTGCTTCCTGCTGTACCAAGAAACTGTTGTCGATCCTACGATGAATATCCCTCCCGATGTGCTCTTTCTATCTGATGGACTGCCTGCCCAATCTGCATCTGTGAAGCCTTGGAGTTCACTTCCTCTGTCCATGTGTACCATAATCCATACTCTGTAGTGCCCCTGAGATATTAATCCAATCAATAAATGTACTAAAGCTAGATACTGAATCCTTCTACAAATCAATTGCATAAAATAAACACGATCACCAATCACGACAAGTAAATAAAGAAGAAAATCAAACCACAACATAGATATTTTCCCGGGGAAAGCTTACTGCTCAAAACCCCTCTATCTTCTATTTTATATTCAGCATGGAATCATGAAACAATTACAATGCACTCTTCTCACAAGAGTCTCCTGCACTCTCACAACTGTCTCACACTGACCCAGACAAAATTGACCAACACTTAGCCAATTTCTTGCCTCTAATCAGCCTACCTTGCTTGTGAAATTCCTGATGAATGCAATCCCTATTCTTTAGGAATTTTGGCCTTCTGAAACTGTGCAATCATCATGGGCAACCCAATGTATGTCTGGCTACATGTGGGCAACCAACTAATGATACAACTGATAGTTAACATCCCTTTAACCTTTGTCTCAACTTTGTATCCACTAGAACTTGCATGCATGCATCTATTAATAGTAAATCATCAAGGCATGGAATATCACTGATTTTGAATTAAATATGATTTAATTCACTTGATCTCTCACTAGTGCGACAACCGTTACAACTAGTTCAGCTGACTTTAACTCACCTAGATTGAGTTAACTGATTTCTCATGCATTAAAATAATGCACTAACTGCAACTCAAATTACATAACTAATATAATCACTCTGCATGCCTCACCAACCACCCTCAACTTGAAATTCATGAGCTAACTGAGTTTATCACACTCATTTAACTTTTACAAGTGATTATGAGATAAGATTACATTTTATTGTCCAATTTAATTAAGGGAAAATTAAATTATACATTGCACTAATTTATTAATTAAATTAGCTTTCACACTAATGTATCACTTAGACCAATTATCCCACAATCTCACACTAGTGTGTGTGTTGGATTTTCTTACTAACTTTCAACACTCCCTCCCAACAAGAAAGGAATTATCTTCCACCCCGATCCTACCTTTGTTGTATTTGAATTTGCTCCTGGCGAGCACCTTCGTCAGAATATCTGCATCTTGATCCTCCATGGGAATGTATTGAAGTAACGTAATGCGTCTATGAACACAATCTCTAAGATGGTTGTACCAGATGTCAATGCGGTTGCACCTATCATGGAATACCAGATTAACTGAGAGTTTAATGCAACTATGGTTATAACAATGTATCACCGTCGGATCCATCTGAGAACCAAAAAAACCAACCAGGATGTTTCTCATCTAGATGGCCTCACTTGCAAACTAACTTGCTGCCATGTACTCTGCCTCAACAGAACTAAGTGCCACGGATCGTGCTTCCTGTTGTACCAAGAAACTGTTGTTGATCCTATGATGAATATCCCTCCTGATGTGCTCTTTCTGTCTGATGGACTGCCTGCCCAAACTACATCCATGAAGCCTTGGAGTTCACTCCCTCTGTCCATATGTACCATAATCCATACTATGTAGTGCCCCTGAGATATCTCAATACATGCTTCCCTGCCTTCCAAAAGAACTTGGTCAGCTTAACCATAGCTTGACTCAGCTTGTTAACTCTGTAGAAAATGTCTGGTCTAGTGTTCACCAAGTACATCAGTGAACCCACTAGCTGCCTATAAATAGTAGCGTCCACTTCTCCTGAAGTAGCATCCTCTTTCCTCCAATTTCTTGGAAGAGGAGTCTCCATGGGTTTACATATTTCCATGTGAAACTTACCCAGAATTCTTTGGCATACTTTCCTTGAGAAACAAATAGCTCATCATCCCACTACCATATTTCCAAACCATGGAAATAGTTAAGGACTCCCACATCCTTCATTTTGAACTCTCTTGCAAGATCCTCCTTACAAGAATGTATCACCTGCTCATCACCTGTCAAAATTAGATCATAAACATAAAATACAATAATCAATAGCTTACCATCAACAAAAATTTGGTATAGGTTCACATCTGCTTCACTTTTGGTGAAGCCCAATCCGATGAAATAGTTGTCAATTCGAGTGTACTAAGCACGAGGTGCTTGCTTTAGCCCATACAATTCTCTCTTGAGTCGACACACATGTGACTCACTGTCAAAGATATCAAAACCTTTTTCCTGCTCTATGTACACTTCTTCCTCAATAACTCCATTAAGAAATGCAGTCTTCACATCCATCTGATGTATCTGCCACCCCAACTGCGCAGAGAGTGCAAGGATTGATCTAATAGATGAGTACCTCGCAATCGGTGAAAAATTATCCTCATAGTCAATCCCCTCAATCTGTGAGAATCCTCGGGCTACAAATATAGCCTTGTACTTCTCCAAACTCCCATCTGCAACCTACTTCACCTTATAGATCCATCTAGATCCACCCACTAATTTTCCGACCGGCCTTGGCACAAATTCCCATGCACTGTTCTTGACGATGGATTCATACTCCTCAACCATAGCGTCAACCCAAATTGGTTGTTGCACTGCTTCTTGAAAGGAGGATGGTTCTGGCACAATACACTTGCTCATAAGAGCCATGTATCCAGTAAACCTGTCTAGAGACTATCTCTATCTGCGCAGTGAAGTAGGTGCTCCTACATGCTCTGCCACATCAAGTATTAATTTATCAGCTTCTGTGGTGTGCCTTCTACCATTTCTGGTGGATGGCTCTGCATGAGTGTTTTCTACCACTCCATAATCCTCATATTGTGGCTGCTCCACATCTTGAGGTTCATTATTTGGAACCAGGAGTTCCTCATCTGCATGCAAATCACATGGCTTTCTCCTAATCAAATTTTATCTCTCGTCTCACAACAGTCATCTTTTTTTTTGGAAAATACACCCGATAGTTGTGGGGAGTATCAGTGTACCCCACAAATATCCCAATCTCATATGTTGGTTCAAGCTTCTTCCTGGAATCTTTGGTCACGTGCACATATACAGATGAGCTAAAAAATTTATAATATGAAACATCAGGTTTCTTTCCAAAAAAAATCCTCCTCTGGTGTACTCATGCCAAGTATCCAATGAGGACTACGGTTTTCCACAAATACTATTGTGTTGCATGTCTCTGCCCACAGATGCAACAGTAGGCCTTGATCATGCATCATTGCTAGTGTTGCACCCACAATTGTTCTGTTCTTTCTTTCTGCGACCACATTATGTTGTGGGTTATGAGGCGCAATCAAATCTCTCTGATTTTCTTCTTTGTTGCAAAATTTATTGAATTCATTTGAGATGTAATCAACACCATTGTCGCTTCTAAGAGCCTTCACCTGCTTCCCCGTATGTTTCTCCACCAGTGCTTTGAACTCAAGAAATTTTGATAATGTCTGATCTTTCTTCTGCATGAAGTAGATCCAACACTTTCTAGAAAAATCATCAACAAATATCACATAGTACTTGTGCTTTGTTTTCGAAGCAGTAGAGAATGGTCCACACAAGTCTGATTGAACTCTCTCAAGGATTTCCGAATCTCAGTTCTCCTTCTCATGAAAAGTGGCCTTTGCATACTTCCCTATACTACATGCCTTTCATGTGTCTAACTGCACAAGAGTACCCTTGGAAATACTCATAGAAATCTGTTGCATGACCTTCAAGGCGCCGTGGTGAAGATGGCCCAATCTCCTGTGCCATAACTCACCCTCATCCCATCTCACCACTTTGTCCACCTTACCCATCAATGTTGCGTAGCCATATACATCAAGTTTATAGATATTCATCAAACGAATCCCAATCTTCTTGGCTTTTCCTGTGGCTTTGTGTCGAAGGAAATCTTTTCCTTCACTAAAAATCACATCATAGCCTCTATCCTCCAACATTGCCATTGAAACTAAATTTTTCTTCAAGCCTGGTACATGCATTACATATTTTAATAAGAAGGGTTTGCCTCACTGTATCTGGAAGGTAACTGGACTAATCCCGACAGCACTGTACCACCCATCATCACCCATTTTGATATGCATCTAGAGGTCCTTCTCCTCCAAGCTACTGAAAAGTTCTTTGTCTCCCGTCATGTGGAAATATGCACCATTATCCAAGTACCACACTGATCCCATTTCACTTGACACCATGCATGCAATGAGCGAAAAGTCAAGCTCAAATTGTGAGGCCAAATCCTCACCAGCTACAGATCCCAAAGCCTACTTGTTCTTCTTCTTTTGTGGACAATTAGTAGCATAATGTCCATGCTCGTGACAATGAAAATAATTCACTCTAGACATGCAGCACTTCTTTCCATATTTGTCGAACCCAAATTTGGAATAGGATTTATTTCCTTTCCCCTTCTTCACCTTAGCAGCCAAAGTGAAATTTTCTTCATCATCATTCTTAGATGAATATTCATCCCTGGTATTTCGCCTAAATTCTTCTTGCATCAAATCTGACCAAAGTCATTCCCAATCTGGCAGCTTCTCCCTCCCATTGACAAATTCCTGATAACTATGCCAACTCTTGGGAAGGCCTAGAAGAGCTAGGCTCACCAAGTCATCATTCGCGATAGAAATTTCGATGCTCCCAAGCTCATCTTGACATTGTACAAACTTTGTTAAATATTTCGGAATAGTGTCGCCTTCCTCCATTTTGATTTTGCCTAGCTTGTCCTTTAGCACCAATTTTATCTGATAATTGTTGCTCTGAAACAGATATGTCAAAGCTTTCCACATTGCATATGGTGTCGATTTTCCATGGAGACTTGAGACAATGTGGTCTCATACTCCCTCCAGTAAGATCCTCCTCACCTTTGCAACCTTATTTTTCCAAGCATCAAGATTTGCAACATCTACTGCAGTGGGTTTGGGAATGTCATTATCAATGAATTCTTTCAATCCATTGTCCTACAGTACTGCCTCCATCCTGTATTTTCACACAATATAATTGGAACTCCCCTCAAGTGCATACTCCAATCTCAAGCCATTGAAAGCCATTTCGATCCTGATCCGCCCATCACACGAAGAATACTTTTGCAAATTCGAATTCCATTCAGTCACAAACTCAATTTATTCTCCACTATAGTGATTTCCTGTGCTCTGATACCATGTATAAATTATAAAAACATATATATATCAATAGATTCAATCCGATCAAGAAATGTACTAAATCTAGATATTGAATCCTTCTACAAATCAATTGCAGAAAATAAACACAATCACCAATCACAACAAGTAAATAAAGAAGCAAATCAAACCACAACACATATATTTTCTCGGGGAAAGATTTCTACTCAAAACCCCTCTATCTTCTATTGTATATTCAACATGGAATCATGAAACAATTACAATGCACTCTTCTCACAAGAGTCTCCTGCACTCTCACAACTATCTCACACTGACCAGGACAAAATCGACCAACACTTAGTCAATTTACTCACTCTAATCAGCATGCCTTGCTTGTGAAATTCTTGATGAGTGAAATCCCTATTCTTTAGGAATTTTGGCCTTCCAAAACTGTGCAAGAATCATGGGAAATCCAATGTATGTCTGGCTGCATCTGGGAAACCAACTAATCATACAACTGATAGTTAACATCCCTTTAACCTTTGTCTCAACTGGGTCTCCACTGGAACTGACATGCATGCAGCTATTAATAGTAAATCATCATTTGCATGGAAGATCACTGATTTTGAATTAAATATGATTTAATTCACTTGATCTTTCACTAGTGCAACAACATTTACAACTAGTTCAACTGAATTTAACTCACCTAGATTGAGTTAACTAATTTCTCATGCATTAAATTAATGCACTAACTGCAACTCGAATTCCACAACTAATAGAATCACTCTGCATGCCTTACCAACCACCCTCAACTCGAAATTCATGAGCTAACTCAGTTTATTACAATCAGTTAACTTTTACAAGTGATTATGAGATAAGATTACATTTTATTGTCCAATTTAATTAAGGGAAAAATAAATTAGACATTGCACCAGTTTATTAATTAAATTGGCGTTCAAAAAAATGTATTGCTTGGACCCATGATCCCACGATCCCACACTAGTGTATGTGTTGTATTTTCTTGTTGACTTTCAACACTCCCCTCCTCCCTCCTCCCTCTGCTCCCTCCTCCGCCCTCCCCCTGCTCCCTCCTTCGACCCCCCTCCGCCCTCCTCCCTACGTCGTCACCTCCCCCTATTCGACCTCCCTAGGTCCCACCTCCCCCAAAACCTCCCCCAGATAACACGTCTGCATTTTTTTTTTTAACACCAGAATTTAGTCTTTTTCTAGTAGACTACATTTTTTTACAGTACATATTTACAATGCATTATCTCATATCTATTATGGGAGTATTTCTCTCTAGAAAGGAGAACTATCCTAAGTGGTCTCAGAAAATCAAGCACACTCTCATTTTTAATGAGTTTTGGAGAGGAATTTGTGAAGGAGAAGGAGACAATGCACCGACAAAGCCCACCTCAGACAAGGAGATCTTCATTTGGGAAAACAAGAATTGCAAGGCCTATGCCTTGATTGCAACTTCTATAAATGAAGAGGTGAGTCGGCATATTACACCATTTTCAAATTCCTATGAAGCCTTGAGGAAATTAAAATAACTCTATGACTCACATTCAGAACTTGAAATTGTTCAATTAATGATTAAGCTATTCAGCCTTGAATTGAAAAATAATGACCCTCTTTATTTAGCATCAGAAGTAAGATATATCATGCATGACATTAAAAATACTGGTGTAGAATTTGACATACCTCTCATAGATTATGTTAAGGCATTGTATCCCACTTACTCACACTACCTTGATTCATTGTAAGCAAGTGGAAACCTCATGAAGATCACCTTTGATTCCCTTGAGAAAAAGTTTGCAGAAAGACAGAAGGATTTTGGAAAGAATACAACCCCTCTGTCTTCTGAAGAAGCTGTATGTTTCGCACATAGAGAGAATAATCATGCTCAAGATTATTCCAGAAGAAGAGGTGGCCGAAGAGGAAAAGGAAGAAGAAATTTTAGAGGAATGGGGGGCAGACAAGCTCAAAGTGAAAAATTTGATCTTCATTGCATACGTTGCAATAAAGATTGGCACGATGCATCTACATGTACGCTGCCTTGGGAAAAAATTGAGTAGCAAAGAAATCAAGAAAAAGGTAAAACTCATGACAAAGACAAAGGTAAAGCACCTGAATCCGTGCATTATGTTGTAGCACATTATAACATTGGAGTAACTGAAGACTTGTTTAATGCTTCACTTACTTCTTGGATAAATGATTGGTTGCTAGATTTAGGAGCAACATATCATGTGACTTTTAGAAAATATTTTTTGAAGAATTTTCTGACAAGGCTGATGGAGCATTATACTTTGCAGAAAAATATAAACTCAAGCCATCAACGCTTGGCACAATCAGGCTTAAGTTTCATGGTCTTCCAAACCATCTTGTACATGAGGTTTTATACCTCCTTGAGTTGAGGATAAACTTGATGTCCTTGGTCCACATCTGCCAGAAAGGACACTCCATTCACATTTTTTATGGCAAGGTTGAGGTCAAAAAATCATCAGATCACTCACTTGTCATGAGAGGAATAGAAGAAGGAAGACTCCTAAAGCTGCAAGGTACCTTTGCTCATGCACAAAACTTTGCATCATTAGTTCTCACTATGATGAAGGTACATTCCCATCAAGTCTTTTATGACATGCTATATTTGGACACTTAAACTATGACAACCTTCAATTTTTGAAGAAAAATGGTGTTACTGGATTGCCTACAATTCCTAGGAAACTTAAGCAATGTGATGCTTGTATTCTAGGAAAGCATAACAAACAGTCCTTTCATGATTCAGATTCCAAAGAACATAGAAAAATTGATCTTATACGTTCATATTTATGTGGCCCCATGCATGTTTCTTCTGCAAATGGAAATAAATATATGATGGCATTTATTGATGATTACACCAGAATGTGTTGGGTTTAATTATTGAAGAAAAAATCTGATGCTTTTCAAACATTCAATAATTTTCATGCATGGATTGAAAATGATGCACAAACTCATATTTGCTATTTGCACATTGATAATGGAAAATAATACACTTCAAACGAATTTGAAAACTATATTTTCCAACATGGGATCAAACATTAAACAAACGTGCCCTATAATCCCCAACATAACGGTGTAGCTAAAAGAATGAATAGGACAATTTTAAATATGGTTCGCCCCATGATGTTTTTCAAGAATGTAAAATTGATGTTTTAGGTTGATGCAATTCTATGTGTTGTGTACATAAAGAATAGGTGTCCTTTTAATAAAATCAGAAATAAAAATCCTTATGAAATGTGGCATGGATACATTCCTTCGGTAAAGCATTTCAATGTCTTTGGTTCCACCTGTTATGATTTGATACCTAAGGTACAAAGAAATAAACTTGGCGCTAGAAGTCGAAAATGTATCTTCTTGGGGTGTTCCAATACCTCCAAAGGATATCGTCTCTATGATGAAGTCAATAAGAAGTTTATATTATCTAGAGATGGCATATTCCTTGAATCTTCGAATACTGGCGATGTTGTTGAGAGGCAGCATGATCGCTTGGATAGGTTCACACATGCAAAGTCATTTCAAGAATTTGATAATTAGATTCCACTTCTTGAAAGGGGGATTATCATGCTGAATCAATCTGTGGAATCGTCTTCTGAATCACTCTCTCCCCCACATGAAGAACCAACAATTGATGACACCTTGAATGATGTGATTGACTGAATTGGGAGACTGATCTTGATTCAATCTCAACTCAGTAAAATGAGCAGCCTTGGCCATCTCAAAAATGTCCCCGAAAATGGTTGAAAAAGACACTGGAAAATGTTCACCCCGATGAGGTTGGAAATACAGGAACAAGAAGTTCCACAAGGCAAAATGGAGGTGATGTAAATAATTATGATTCACCTATTGATATGGATGTTGCTTATAATTCTCAATTGAATTTGTCTACATATCTTGAACCAACTTCCTTTAAATAAATCACTTCTCATGATGAATGGAATGAAGTGATGTAAGAGTATGATGCCTTGATAAAGAATGACACTTGGAAGCTGGTTGATCCTCCATTAGGAACCAAACCAATTGGCTGCAAGTGGGTCTACAAGAATAAGTACAAATTTTATGGCTCACTTGACAAGCACAAAGTCAGGCTTGTGGAAAAAGGTTTTGCAGAGAAAGAAGGGGTAGATTATGAGAAAAGTTTCCCCCCCACAGCAAAATGGGCCACCATCCAGACACTCTTTTCCTTAGTAGCTCAGAATGATTGGAAATTCCATCAGATGGATGTAAAAGCCACATTTTTTAATGGATATCTAAAGGAGAAGGTTTTTATGTCCCATCTAGAAGGATTTTTTGTGAAGGGACAAGAACACAAAGTATGCAAGCTTATAAAATCCTTGTATGGCCTCAAGCAAGCACCACGAGCCTACTATGAAAAATTAACTAAGCATATTTTGAAACTTAACTTCAAACATTTTGATCTTTATGATGAAACTTGTTTGTTAAGAAATTTGGAAAAATAGTTGTATATATTGTGGTGTATGTAGATGATCTTTTGATGACAGGGAACAATGAGAGTTATATTGCATCCATAAAGAAGGAATTGAAGAAAGGTTTTGAAATGAATGATTTAGGGTATGTTCACTACTATATTGGTATTGAAGTAACTCAACATCCTAAATTTATATTCCTTTCTCAGAAGAAGTACATTGGAGATCTATTGAACAAGTTTGGCATGGTTGAATTCAATCCTTTGACCACTCCAATGGAACAAAACTTGAAGCTCGCATCCATTGAAGGGAAGCCATTTGAGGATGCAACGAAGTATAGACAACTTGTAGGAAGTATCATCTACCTGACTACTACTAGACCAAACATCTCATTTATTGTTGGAATCCTCCCCAGGTTTATGCAAAAACCTTGTGAAGGACATTCGTCTACTACAAAAAGAGTTCTAAAGTAATTGAAAGGGACTCGAGACTTTGGACTCAAATATACATAGGTGGGCGACTTCGGCTTGATTGGATACTCTGATTCAGACTTTGATGGAGACAAAGAAACTGGGGTATCTACTTCAGGTAATACTATGAGTCTTGGATCAAGAGTTGTCTCCTAGAGATCATAGAAACAATCAGTTCCAGTAGATTCCATAACTGAGGCATAATATGTGGCAGCAGCTGAAGCGACAAAGGAAATTGTGTGGCTCAAGAAAATCCTAGAAGATTTGCAGATGAAACAAATGCATTCAACTCCACTCATGATCGACAACACTTCTGCAATAAAGTTGGCCAAGAACCCAAAGTTCCATGATCGAACAAAGCACATCAATACAAAATACCATCTGATTCAACATCGTGTTGAGGCCAAAACTATCCATCTACATCATTGTTCCACAAATGAGAAGACTACAGACATCTTCACCAAAGTGCTTGGAAGATAAAATTTTGAAAAATTCAGAACGATGCTTGGACTCACCAACATCCCTTCAGATTAAGGGGGGGAATGTTGACACCTAATCCTAAGGGATTGGGCGAAATTTTATATTAGTGTAAAATAAGAAATAAGGAAGGCTAAGAGACATTGGGAAATGCATCCCAACAATCTCACCTCCATGTATATATTCATGAGCACCCTCAATCAGTTCTCACGGTTCATTTTGTGGAGTTACCTCCTGGCCTGACAATGGTGTTTCTCAATTATAGGAATGTGGTTGTGGTGCCCACATTGTTTCAACAAAAAATTCACATGTTAACTTGAACTGGAAGTGTGGCTCGGGTTTAAATATATGAGCATAAGTTATTTCATTCTGGGGACTTCCATTTTGTGCACGTTGGTTCTAACTGGACACACTATTTTCTTTTGGTGACTCTAAGGTCACAATTTACAGGATTAATCGCTGCTCGATATTTTCTACTCCCTTATTGTGTAATTGGATGCACAAGATCATGGACCTGAAGAGCAATTTTAAAAAGAAATATTTTTTACATGTCGACAACAGTCAAAATATTATGGCAGACTCACTTTCAAAGTTGGGTCATCAACAACAGATGGGAGGTATCCATTACAAAGTTTTCTATATGGGTTTTCTTCAAAACATAGGCTCCATAATTTTGATATTTGGACTTGTACTCTTTTATCGAGATATGACTGGTTTTTTTCATTTTAGCACATCATCAATAGGCTTTCATGCATTTTGTCTCGGATGTCTTTAAAATTATCTCCGGGAAAAGACTTTTTAGCTTTTTGGGTTGTTTTTTAGTGGCATTCGGGTTCATACCTTTTATATGGTCTAAATATCTATCCTTGGGATGTTCATGATAACAATTTGGTTTCCTTTTTATGTCCACGTACTTTTTATCAGCTATTTTTGCTATCTATAGGTTCTATGTAAAATTGCTTTTATGTATTAGAAAACCAATTAGTCTTTAGATAACTGTCTTTTGGATTAATCACATCATTAGGATTTGTTCGACGTTTCAAACCATCTAATGTGGTTCATCCCCAAGACAAGGTGAAAAAATATGATCGATCTTAATGAATAAATAGTGAGGATGCATCATTTCTCAAAGATAGCCAATATCGTAATCAATGATGCATCCCTACATTCTTTGAGAAATGTAAGATCAAATTTCTTTTTAGTCACTTGTAATCAAGCCCACTCAAAATGATGAGCCTTATCAGCCAATTTCCTCCTGTGTAGGGTAATAATGTTAGATCTAAGACTTTTGTGATCCATAATTTAGATAAATTTCTTTCGGCTTAATCACATCATTAGGATTTGGTCAATGTTTTGAACCATCTAATGTGGTTCATCCTCAGGACAAGGTGAAAAAGATGATCAATCTTAATGAATAAATAGTGATGATGCATCATTTTCCAGAAACAACCAATACCATAATCAATGATGCATCCCTACATCTTTTGATAAATGTAAGATCATATTTCTTTTTAGCCACTTGTAATCGAGCCCGCTCAAAATGATGAGCCTTATCAGCCAATTCCCTTCCATCTAGGGCAATAATGTTAGATCCTAATGATGTGTGTTTTAGCTCCTAGAGACACCCCTGAGTTGCAAAATACCAGTGCCTAGGACATCTTAAAATCAGAGGTTAAGTGTGGACAATTGTATAAATGCCTCTGACAACATAGGAGTCAAGAGAATAATGCTTTTGGTGGTTCTAGGATGGAGAAGACCTTGGAGTCGACTCATGTGAATTCCCTATACCATAAGAGGGCTCAAGAGGCCGTGAGGCTGATGGATTTTAGATGGGCCAAGTTTAAAACAATGAGCAGACGCTTTAAAAATATGTAGAGGCATTGAGAAAGAAAAGGAGAAGGAACCCGCTGCAAGAGACAAGCTTAAGAGGATTTAAGGATCTGTCCCCCATGAACTCATAGAGGAAGCAGATATGAATGAGATATGGACAACAACATAGGTTCATGGAGCGCGAATTAAGGGAGCACAACAAGCTTAATATATGATAATTAACACCTAAGCATTATACAGACACGAATTCATGAATAAAAAGACTACCGACAACTACATTACATGAACCATCAAAGCAGCAAAGAATGAAAGCTAATTATGCATAAAAGGATACTACTGAGAACATAAGGGAACAAATACATACTACTCATTTCTCCATCTAGAATCCAAATAACAGCTCTGTATCATATTAAGTTCAAAAATCTCTCCCAAAAATGTATCTCAGAGCACAGGGAGCACAATCATACAAAACTACAACAAAATTCTTCAAAATTCCAGAACCTTTCTTTCATCTTAGAGCTCACTACATATAGAGTTCTTCCTTTAGGATTTACGATCAAATATTATGTCATGATCGACCCACACAGGTGAAACCAAAATATCCTAACAAACTATCAGAGCATGCAGCAAGAAATCACTCCTGTAACAGAAAATCAAAACAAAATTGGGTAAAACCAGCATTTTACTAGCAAAACATCACTATCTAACAGTAACAAGAAACAAAACAGTTGCCTAGGGAGGCCGAATTCCAGAATCTTCAAAGGAGTGGCGAGAAGTGGCTGAGAATCGGTCAATGGTCTGGCCTTCATCATATAATTCCCTTTGTTGTTTGAAATCCTCCACTCCCCAATCTTATGATTTCCACTTGATCCGTCGTGAAGTGGCTAGTCGTACTGCACGCGCCCGGCTCTGCCCTTTTGCTCCTTGCCGAGTCTTATTATACCACAAGTCTTTCTGCCGTGTATTGCATGTTTCTTCATAAAATGGCGCACAAACCTTCTAAGCCCAGACGTGGAGGGATGATGGTTGGCGAACATGGACAGATGATGGAGGACACGACGCAGCAGCATTGGCGATGGTCACTGGGCGGCAGCAGTTTGGAAGACAACGAAAACAACTTTTCAGAGGGGGTCTCAAGTGGTAAGCAGTAATGGGGAGGGGAGAGGGGGTGGGGGGGCGAAATCATTACAAGCTGCCACATAGCACTGGAGACGATATTTGAAAACCGACAATTTTGGACCCCCCCCCCCCCGACATTAACCTTCGAAAGGTGGAGGGGGTGCGAAATAGATTGTGCTCGTCAGATGCATTGACGTGGAGCGGCGCTGAAGGCAGGATGGCATAAGCTGAAGTGGGTTTAGCAGGACTGATTATCACTTAAATGGGCGAAAGACAACCCACAGGAGGGCTATTGTTGACGTGGCAAGGCGCTGGGACCCGCACCCGCAAATTGCAGATCGCAAAGTTTATGTGGGCACAACGAGAGGTAAAGGTTAAATCTTGCGGGGAGCGATATGCGATGGGCAAGGTGACGTGGAAGATGGATGTGGGACCGCGCCCGCATATCGCATATCAGAAAGTTTATGTGCGAGCAACGAAAGGTAAATGGTAAAGAGTGCGATGTGTGAAGTGCAGGAAGGTGACGTGGCAAAGACTGTGGTGGGACTGCGCCCACAGATCGCATGGCACAAGATTTAGCGGTGAGCAGGGGGGGAGGGTAAACAGTAAGAACTGTGATGTGCGATATGTGATAGGTGGAGGAGTGACATGGCAGATGGAGGTGGAACTGTGCCCGCAGATCGCAGATCGCAATGTTTATGTATCAGCGGTGAAGGGTAAACTTAAAATCTGCGAAGTGCGAAGTGCGAGGGGGTAAATGTTAAAGGTTGTGGGGAGTGAAGTGTGATTTAATCTCTGCCGTCCATCTCTTCGCTTCAATTCTACGCTTTGATCCTAACCATCTGTTTTTCCCTTTTTGCCTCCTCCAAAATTCTTAAGCTTCTAAAGGAAATGCGCCATTCCTCCGCCTTTGAGAAATTAGTTTGTTTGCTTCATGGTGTAACCCTCTTAAGATTACCTGGTGTTTTGTCGCGCTAATCCCTCCTGAGCTTGTGAATGAGCCCGACTCGACCCACCATTAAACGATATCAGCAAGACTTTCCCCTTTCTTCTGAACTGAAAAGCAGATTCATTTCTTTGAAGCTCTTTGTTAGTCAAGATTTCCCTTCCTTTCTCCTTCTCCACTTTGTGAGCGGATGCAGGCCAACAATGTGATTAATCCGAAACACATTTATCTAAATTATGGATCACAAAAGTCTTAGATCTAACATTATTACTCTGTACGGAAGGGAATTGGCTGATAAGGCTTGTTATTTTGAGTGGGCTCGATTACAAGTGGCTAAAAATAAATATGATCTTACATTTCTCAAAAAATTTAGGGATGCATCATTGATTCCGGTATTGGCTATCTTTGGACAATGATGCATCCTCACTATTTATTCATAAAGATTGATCATCTTTTTTCACCTTGTCTTGAGGATGAATCACATTAAATAGTTCAAAACGTCGACCAAATTCTAATGATGTGATTAATCTGAAAGACATTTATCTAAATTATGAATCACAAAAGTCTTAGATCTAACAATTAATTTTTATTTACAAATTATATATAAACTTACTTTTATGTAATAGAAAACCAGTGATTTTTTTTGAAAAAAAACTCTATTTAAATTATAAATTTTTTAAAAATATTCATAACTTTATACATAACTAAATTAAACAATTAACTTTATAAGGAATTCTAAAATATTCCCCGAATCTACACTCAAATTAAATTCCACACATCGTAACCAAAAAATGAACATGTTGTTACTTTCCTCTCATCTTCCCTGCACTACACATCTTAAAGAAAAAATGAACATGTTGCTACTTTCCCTCTTCTTAGTCTTCCCTGCACCACACAACACACCACCCTCACTATGTGCCACTCTCTTTTGAATTGCCAGATATGGACTTTTGAGAGCTCTGCATCTTCACAAGTCTTCCTTGCACTACACAACACACTGCCCTCACTATGTGTCACTTTTTTGAATTACCAGATCTGGACTTTTGAGCACTTTGTGTCTTCACCATGGTTAATGAATGAAACTTCTGTTTTCACCATATATTGCTGCTCTCAAATGAACATGTAGCTCCTTTCCCTCTCCTCAGTGTTCCCTGCACTACACATCATAACGAAAAATGAACATGTTGCTACTTTCCCTCTCCTCAATCTTCCCTGCACTACACAAAAAACCGCCCTCACTATGTGTCATTCTCTTTTAAATTGCTAGATCTGGACTTTTTAGTATATTGTTGCTCTCTTTCTCGCCTCCAAGTTGACCACGCAATGCAAGGCCCTCACTATTTCTTTCTCTTCAATGGTGCATATGGACTTCCAAATGAATGGCCAGTGCATGTAATTATGTTGGAGGCGTTTTCTTTGTTGGCTTGGGGTGAGCAAACACTGTTCACCCTAGCCAATATAAAGTTTTTGTTATCGCCCTTCAAGCAAATCAAATCTGACAAATGTTGGCTCTTTATATGCTTACACGGCTACAGCGGTGGTTTTTGCGGCGGCGATAGAGGCGGAGGTGTGCCGATGGATATGGCGGTGGTTCCTTTACTTTACAAACAATCTGTTGCAGCAGGTTCCTCTGCTTTTGCTGTCAAAACATAGGCCAAGGACGAGGCTGAGGCTTGAGCATGTTCTGGGGATCATTGAAGGGGAGGGAGTGTCAGGAGGCCTGAGGGGTGAGGGTGAAAGAACACTGACTGGCGTTATGTCATGCGAAACTGCATGTGGAGAAGCTTTGTTGCAGAAGATGATGAGGCGATGAAGGTCATGACAGCCACAGGAGGGGTCATGGAATTCAACGGACCTCTCACTGCCCAATGCATTACCAATGACTACCCTGGCCATGGCATTTTCCGGCCCAGTACGATTACTTCCCCTCCCCTGCCCAACAACGAGGAGCTTCTCAATGGGGAATTGTAATACTTGCTCCCTCTTGATCACCAGAGGCAGGGAGGACTGGACCTGGTCAGTGGTCACATGGATGAAGAGGGGCTTATTGACGATCTGTTGTAGCTCTACCTGCCTCGTCATGTCGCTTGTCCTCCTGTGGGGGCTCTGATCAACTCCTTCCCAAGATCGCCCCTCAGACCATTTCCATTGTTTCCAAGTACAAGAAGCCCTACATGGAAATGCTCCCCAAGCACAAAAATGGCGTTTGGCGGGTGAAGCTGGTCATTTCCCTTGAGCAGCTCACAGAAATTCTCTTAGAGGAATCCAACACAGAGGCCTTGATTGAGAGCGTGAGAACAGTAGCTAAATGTGGCAGTACAGCTGGTGGAGGGCCAGATCAAGAAGGATTCAAGTATAGCTCCTCCAAATCATCAAAAGAGTAAGTATCAATGAAAATTTTAGGGTATAAATTTCCCAAATGAAAATTTTAGTACATAAATTTCCCAAATGGACTAATTTTTCATTTTTCTTCAAAAAAATTCTGAAATTCGTTTCCATGTTTTTTCCAAAAAAAATCTCAAATTCCTGACCATAGGGATATAACTGACCTCAGATAAACTTTTTCCCATAGACTATGGGAATTTTCTTTATTTATTTTTTTATAACTTATGATGGATGAATTGACAGGTCTGCTACTGTGGAAATGGATCGAGGAATTTGAAACTTGTACATGAAGTTTGTCAATGTAATAATGTAGTCCAATCTGGTTTCTGGGTGTAATTTTCCATTATCTCCCTCAATACAACTCTGGCAGATATTGCATGAATTTTAACCATCACCTGGCAGGGCAGTATTAGCATGAATCTGTGTTTGAATGAATCAGAAATTGCACTGGCAATAGTATTTAGGGAAAACCATGGGCAGTCCAAGGATCCTGATCACATCCCTGATTGGATTGTTTATTGAGTTTTCATATTTGAGATGGTTGCACACAGGATTTTCATTTTGTGAATATTAAAAGATCTATTCTTGCAGCTATAACTTTAGTGTGAGAGTTGTACTGAGAAATTTTTCACAGAATCCTCTCCTTGAGTTTTTTCTTTTATTGTAGAAAAACTATGAAGATATGATGGGAGGATCACGCTTTGGATCTAACTTTTTTCTTTCTCACGTGCTGCAAATGGTGTTGGGACTTTGAAGGCAATAGAAATAAAATTCACAGCCTTTAACTTTTGTGGACTTCTGTTTTAAAATTCTGCAATTAGCTATGGCGAGTTCTCAGACTGAGGGTACTGCACTTTGAATTGTGGGTTTCAGATTTAACTTGTTGTCCAATCAAGCATAGAAATTATAAATTGTTTTCAAAATATATTGAGATCTCTGATGCGAGAAGTTAGAGTCAAAGAAATGTGTTGAATTACAGTGAATATGTCGTAATAGTCCCTTCAAAAATTTTAATTTTAAAAAATAAAAAAACTATGGATGATGTAGATTTAATAAACCTATAATATTTTTTTTATATACACAATTAAATTTATGAAATTAAATATTTCAAACTATTTTTTTCTCTGATTTCCTTTTTAATATTTATTAGTTTTACAATTAAAATGATAATAATATGTTATTACAAATTCCCAAACCTTAAAAATGGCACATAAATACTTGAATTCGGGTATTAAATTCCTAAGGAGATTGTAATTTCACAGAGCGATACTTTGTCAACGATAGAATCACTTTCCTTATCTATTGCTATCAGAAATGAAGTGAAAACTGTGTTATTACAATAATCATTTCATAAACTGTCGTATTCAAAAGAACACCACTCAGCGCCAGTAACTATTTCATGGAGTCTGGGGAGTCGTAGCCAACCCGCATTATATCTAAGGAGTATGCCTAGGTCGATACAGTTTCCTTGTCAAAGACCTCTATTTCATTTTTCTGAGTTATGAAGTCTCTGATCTCCGAGAAGAACATCACTCACGTTTCATTGCTCAGGGTTTGCTTGGGACCGGCACCTATGGCGGACGCTCCAATCCCTGTATCGTCGAGGCTTTTGAGTATCCAGGAACACCCATAGGGTGGCATTCCCATGACAAATTTGTTGGAAGGAACACTGGAGTGAAGCCACGATTCAATTCCGAAGCTGGTGCTGATGTTAGAGGATGCGTGATACAGTGTCGCATGAGCTCTGGTGGCAGAAATGTCCCAGGATCCGTGTTAGTCGTTAACCATGGTGAAATTTCCACTGGACTACTGTTCCAATCCCGAAGTGGTTTGCTGAAACGAAAACAACTTATTTCGCATCGCTTTTGGGCGAAGGCGAACCCACTCAAGAAAAACCCGATCCTATTTTATTCTGCCACATCACCCGGATGATACCGCCCATATCGCGTTCTTCTGAGGTGTTAAGGCTCGACGGGCAAAATAACGCGATATTGATGACCATCGTCCGATTTGGAGGCCAAGAGATCTGACGACATTCGCGCAACTAGTTGCACGAAAGATAAGTCAGGTATGAACTGGGGTTTTGTGTTGATTTCACGTTTAGTTAATACGTTGGATGTGTGGGGTCTGTGAATCACCACGCAATATGAAATGTCGTGTTAATGTTATAAAGCATGGTTGAATGGTATAAGCGTTGGTGTATATGTTTAAAGGCGTCGGACCCTTTTTATAGTATTAAGTGCTAAGGTCCGAATTATGAACGTGTTTTATTATATTTTGTCTTAGAGGGTTGGTTAAAGAGCTTTGTGTGTGGGTTTAATTACCATTCGATACATACGCAAAGGAAAGGCTCCAAATATAAGGCAATTTAACCTCATAACAAATGGATTACAATGTTACACCGAGTTAAGGTAAGTTATGTTGTGACATTCATTTTCAATAACCATAACTAACATTTAAGCAATTTGTTCTTAGAAACTTTGATGTAAAATCTGGGTTTATTGAGGATTTTATTAGGTAGGAAAATAATTGCAAAAGGTCAACTATGGATAAATTTAGTATATTGTTATTAACTCGGTTGGCAACAGATGAGGGATTACCAGGTTGCGTAAAAATAAAATAGATAAATAAAATGTTTAATTAAAAAATAAAAATAAATAAATAAATAAAAATAAAATAAAATAAAATAAAGATTAAAAATAATAATAATAAACAAACAAACAAACAAATAAATAAAATTAAAATTAAATAAATTAAAATTTAATAATATTAAATTAATAATTATTATTTTTATTAAAATAAATATAAATATTTAAAATTCAAATTATAAACTTTGATAATTTGGTTTACTCTTTTTAAAATAAAATAAATTAATTTTTATAGTAGGAGCTATACTTTCTATTTAAAGAGGTTACTTGATCAGATTTTCCATCTTGTTCTGATGATGAACCACACTAGCTGGTTCGAAATATCGTCACAAACTTTTTATTTTCATTAAATTACTTCCCTTACATATCTACCGCCTTCCGACATTCCTTTGCACCTCTGGGTACAATTGCTAATATAAACACTATTAAACACCATGTAATAAGACTGTGATTGGTTTACTACTTGTTCATAGAAAAAAATGACATTTAACTAACTAAATGTAAAGTCAACCACTGCATGTTGCTTAATATGTGCCATCTCCTTCATCTCTTCCACAAGTTACATACATTAGTAAATGTAAAGTCAACAGGTTGCTTAATATGTGCCATCTCCTTCATCTCTTCCACAAGTTACATACATTAGTATTTATCTCTCACTCTCCATGATAAATAGTTGTTAGATATGTCACAGTTATGATAATTGAGTATATCTACTAGATCGTGCTTAATATGTACCCTTTCCTTCATCTTGTCCACAAGTTACATGCCTCACTATTTATCTCACTCTGTGATAAATAGTTGTCAGATGTGTCACAGTTATGACAATGGAGTATATCTACCAGATCTCGACGCCTGAGCATTCTTCCTGCATGTCACAAAGGGAATTAGCGGATTCTTCTCTTGGATTGACTGAAATGAAATTAGTTGGCAGGTCTGCTTTCACGGAATCTTTCTGCTCACCGGCTTCACCACGGCTAAGACATGGCCCTAACCATATCGCTCTTTATGCTTATAAATAATTGTGAGAAGATTCATTTCACTATAATTTGCCTCCCTCATGCATACTCCATTTCCATTTTAAGATGACGAGGATGTCGTTTCTCTCTTTTTCTTTTCGTTTTTCTCTGCTGTTGTTCTGCTTCATTCTGCCTTCCTCCTCTTTGGCTCTCTCGCATCACGATGATCGCCCATCTTTGTTAGCATTCAAGAAGCTAATCACCAGTGATCCTAATCAGTGCATGGCTAATTCGAGCCCTGCCGTCACCTTGGGCAACTGGACTGCCATTTCATGCGGCCACCGTCATCCAAAGTACAGAGTGGTTGCTTTAGATTGAAATAATGGTGGTATTATTTAATATTTGAACATACAGGGCAGCTCTCGCTAACATGACTGAACAAACAGCCAACTGATTTTTGAACGCTCAAGTGTGGAGGCACACCTCTATCTACTCCATCTAAATTTTAGCACTAAAAACTTAAAAGTGGATTTAGAACCATATGACCACGGAGAGAAGATCAAATTTATGGTTTTCTTGAATTTAGGCATACATGCAGATTGTTTTAACAAAAATTTTAACCCATTGTGACACGACTTTTTGGTAATAGTGTAAAATCAGATGCTGGAATCTTTATATATTTTTAGCCAATTATATTCATTTTGTATTGTAAAATCATAATCTAAAACCTTACCATCTGGACAGTACGGAGTGGAAATAATAGAAATTTGAGATTTAAGTTCACAAAATTAACACAATGAAGAAACTCTCTTGGGATATGCATTAGTAATGAGGTTAATCACAGGTTTAATCAACATGCATGAAGTGGATTAAACATGAGTGATTAATAAAAGTTTTAGTGCTTAAGGGCTGGATTAGTGTGAATATGTGAGGAGCTCAAGATATTTTTAAAAAGTACTTTTATTTTCTAACAGTCATTATCTTTTTTACTTTATTTTAGTTAAAAGTGAAATGTATATTTAATGATTAAGTTAAAGAAAATAAAAGTATATAGTGCATGCATGATTTAGATTAAGAGTAAATTCAAAATAGTTTATGGCTTTTGTTTCAATTAAAATATTAAAGACTTTTTAAGATAAAGGGCTTAGAAAAATGTAGAAATTATGTTCGTTGAGAAAACTAGAGATGAAGAGAGCATGGGTTCGTAGGAGTGAAAGTGCTATATAGTATAGATGAGTTCAATTATACAAAATAGTTTGTATATTCATACTGACAAAGGTCGTATAACACATGCAACAATTTCATTCATTCAACAATGAGGCTATATTTTCTCAATAGGTTCTACAACCTAGTTTCAAGGTGTAGCAACCGCGAAGGTTTCCTTGTAAGTTTCCTAAAGGAAAGAAAATCTAATATTAAAAGATTAATTACTTGTGTATGTGTGAAATTGGTTTTATGCTTATGTTATTTAATTTCCAACTATTGTGTGATTTTTGTTATGGTTTGAAATTATTTTTTTACATTAACTAAATTCATCGATATACTTTTTTAATTGAGATCATAAGAACATTAATCATCCAGGCTCAAAATTTCTACATTTTTAGTAGTAACTCAATTGCATAGAAAAAAGACTGGCAGTTAGAAAGTTTCAAAATTATTTTTCAAATTTGGGAGTCTATGTAGCAGATCTCAAAAATGACATTAGCTAGCCTCATATTTGAGGACATATTCGATAATTCCTAGAATTTCTTATCATGGAAGGTGAGTGTTATACTTACTCTTACTAGAAGAGAATAATCTCTAGGACATTGTGTTTTCACCTACAAAATCATAGCAAGGGGAAACTCATAACAAGAGTGAAGTGAAGGCCAAGAAAAATATATTGGATACCACAAAGGATCATTTGATCCTTCATATAACCGAGAAAATAATAGTGAAAGAGATGTTTGATGCCCTAATTAATCTTTACTAGAGTGAAATAAATATGAAGATGATATTGTGGAACAAAATCACATCCATAGAGATGATCATGTTAGAAAAATCATTAATTACCTTATGAAGGTCATACATATTAGTGATTAACTTCTGTCATTTGGTGAGAAGGTTGTAAATACAAAACTAGTTAACATGGCATTGCATGGGTTCTTACCATCATGGAAAGCATTTCTCGAAGGTATTTGTGCTTGGGATAAACTTCCTAACTTTGAAAGGCTTTCAGATAATTTTATCCGAGAGGAGACTTAGATGGAGTTAAAGGCCAACAAGAAAGGTAGCATTGAGAGCCTAGATCTATTTGGTTAGTGAAATAAGGGAAAAGGTAAATCACCTTGTAAGGGTAAGAGAAAAAGTGAAGATTCAATCTCATAGCAGTGAAAGGAGGACTTTGAAAAAATAAAGTGCTTCGTTTTTCATAAGCATGACCATTATGCATCAAATTGCCCAGAAAAGAAGGGTAAATGGAAGCAACCTTTGCAGAAACTCAAATGAATGGATTAACGTGGGATTAACTGCCAAGTTCAAGAAGAATTTTCAATAATATATTTCCTTTCTCCCATCACTCTAAGGGACGAGTGGTATGTGAAAAATATGACATCTCGACACATGACATCATCCCAAAAATTATTTTCTAATTTGAAGAAGTTTGAAGAAACACGAATTAGGTGTACAGGTTAAAATTGGTGATGATTCCAAGTACCCAATAGTAGAAATTTATTCCCTTCTGATTCAAGTTAAGTAATTCTTTAAATTTTGAATGTGACAACCCTTTTTTCTACCCCTCTTGTAAATGTCACTATGGATTGTAATTTGTGTAAATATTGTGGAAATGTAAACAATGACTAGGTTTAGGAGTGGACACATATTCAAATCTATGAGGAAGAGGAGTTGCTTGTGTTGAGTGTAAACCCAATCCACTACATTTATTTTACAATCTATCTCCCTCATGAATTTATGCCCTTGCTACTCCAAGCATTGAACTGTGTATGGGCTGCCTAAGTAAAGGACGAGCCAATACAATTCATGATCTCGTGGAACATGTTGATGTGGTCAACACACAAGGAAGTGACATGAAGAAAAGTGATGGGTGGGAGATGGTATACGAGAGTATGCTGAGTTACACAACATGGTATCAAAACAAGAGATATATCATAGAACAAAGAGCAACAAACACTGAATGTGAAAGGAACACAGAGCGCAGGAATGGTGGCAAACACGGAGCCGTGAGGGAAAATTGACGTTACCTAGCCTATGCTTTGTGATTGGGACAATGTTCCGAGTGATATGTTGAGAGTAGTGGTGTGTTCCTATGATTGGTTGGTTAGGGAAATATTAATGGAGAAGTTGAATACACAATACTCTCCTTGGAGCTGATAAACCACTAGGGTGCTTGTTGGAAGGCTGATAAACCGCTTGGAAGGCTGAGACGCCCAAGTGAGGAGCTCAAGATATTTTTGAAAAGTACTTTTATTTTCTAAAAGTCATTATATTTTTTACTTTATTTTAGTTAAAAGTGAAATGTATATTTAATGGTTAAGTTAAAGAAAATAAAAGTATATAGTGCATGCATGATTTAGATTAAGAGTAAATTCAAAACAGTTTATGGTTTTTGTTTCAATTAAAATATTAAAGACCTTTTAAGATACAGGGCTTAGACAAAATGCAGAAATTATGTTGATTGAGAAAACTAGAGATGAAGAGAGCATGGGTTCGTAGAAGTGAAAAGGCTATATAGTATAGATGAGTACAATTATACAGAATAGTTTGTATATTCATACTGACTAAGGTCGTATAACACATGCAACAATTTCATTCATTCAACAATGAGGCTATATTTTCTCAATAGGTTCTACAACCTAGTTTCAAGGTGTAGCATTCGTGGAGGTTTACTTGTAAGTTTCCTAAAGGAAAGAAAACCTAATATTAAAGGATTAATTACTTGTGTATTTGTGAACTTGGTTTTATGCTTATGTTATTTAATTTCCAACTATTGTGTGATTTTTGTTATGGTTTGAAATTATTTTTTTACATTAATTAAATTCAATGATATCCTTTTTTAATTGAGATCATAAGAACATTAATCATCCAGGCTCACCATTTCTACATTTCTAGTAGTAACTCAATTGCAAAAAAAAAATACTGGCAGTTAGAAAGTTTCAAAATTATTTTTCAAATTTGGGATTCTATGTAGTAGATCTCAAAAATGACATTAGCTAGCCTCATATTTGAGGACATATTGGATAATTCCTAGAATTTCTTATCATGGAAGGTGAGTGTCATACTTACTCTTACTAGAAGAGAATAATCTCTAGGACATTGTGTTTTCACCTATAAAATCATAGCAAGGGGAAACTCATAACAAGAGTGAAGTGAAGGCCAAGAAAAATATATTGGATACCACAAAGGATCATTTGATCCTTCATATAACCGAGAAAATAATAGTGAAATAGATGTTTGATGCCCTAATTAATCTTTACTAGAGTGACATAAATATGAAGATGATATTGTGGAACAAACTCACATCCATAGAGATGATCATGTTAGAAAAATCATTAATTACCTTATGAAGGTCATACATATTAGTGATTAACTTGTGTCATTTGGTGAGAAGGTTGTAAATAAAAAACTAGTTAACATGACATTGCATGGGTTCTTACCATCAAGGAAACCATTTCTCGAAGGTATTTGTGCTTGGGAGAAACTTCCTAACTTTGAAAGGCTTTTAGATAATTTTATCCAGGAGGAGACTTAGATGGAGTTAAAGGCCAACAAGAAAGGTAGCACTGAGAGCCTAGCTCTATTTGGTCAGTGAAATAAGGGAAAAGGTAAATCACCTAGTAAGGGTAAGAGAAAAAGTGAATATTCAATCTCATAGCAGTGAAAGGAGGACTTTGAAAAAATCAAGTGCTTCGTTTTTCATAAGCATGACCATTATGCATCAAATTGTCCAGAAAATAAGGGTAAATGGAAGCAACCTTTGCAGAAACTCAAATGAATGGATTAACGTGGGATTAGCTGCCAAGTTCAAGAAGAATTTTCAATAATATATTTCCTTTCTCCCATCACTCTAAGGGACAAGTGGTATGTGAAAAATATGACATCTCGACACATGACATCATCCCAAAAATTATTTTCTAATTTGAAGAAGTTTGAAGAAACAAGAATTAGGTGTACAGGTTAAAATTGGTGATGATTCCAAGTACCCAATAGTAGAAATTTATTCCCTTCTGATTCAAGTTAAGTAATTCTTTAAATTTTGAATGTGACAACCGTTTTTCAACCCCTCTTGTAAATGTCACTATGGATATTAATTTGTGTAAATATTAAATAAATGTAAACAATGACTAGGTTTAGGAGTGGACACAGATTCAAAGCTATGAGGAAGGGGAGTTGCTTGTGTTGAGTGTAAACCCAAGCCACTACATTTATTTTACCATCTATCTCCCTGATGAATTTATGGCCTTGCTACTGCAAGCATTGAACTGTGTATGGGCTGCCTAAGTAAAGGACAAGCCAATACAGTTCGTGATCTCATGGAACATGTTGATGTGGTCAACACACAAGGAAGGGACATAAAGAAAAGTGATGGGTGGGAGATGGTATACGAGAGTATGCTGAGTTACACAACATGGTATCAAAACAAGAGATATATCATAGAACAAAGAGCAACAAACACTGACAGTGAAAGGGACACAGAGCACAAGAATGGTGGCAGACACAGAGCCGTGAGGGAAAATTGACGTTACACAGCATATGCTTTGTGATTGGGACAATGTTCCCAGTGATATGTTGAGAGTTGTGGTGTGTTCCTGTGATTGGTTAGTTAGGGAAATATTAATGGAGAAGTTGAATACACAATACTCTCCTTGGAGCTGATAAACCACTAGGGTGCTTGTTGGAAGGCTGATAAACCGCTTGGAAGGCTGAGACGCCCAAGTTATTTCTAAAAGGAGTTGATAAAACACTAAGTACTTTCCTTGGGTTTGATAAACCACTTATGTGCTTGCTCGGTAAGTTGATAAATCACTTTGATGGTGGGTTATTGACTATTGTAATGCTTTCCTAGAAAAACTAGTTGATAAACCATCTATATAGTGTATATTCAATCTCCTAGAACTGAGTTGTATTTCATTGAGAGTTGGTGAATCCCTATTCTTTATTTTTGTGGGGTAGAGATTCACTGTGGTGCTTATTGTGAGAGGAAGTTGATAAACCACTTGGAAAATGGTCTCCTTTCCTTGTTATTTATTGACTCGTATTAGTGTGAATTCCCTTTATCACTTAACTCCTTAGACTCTAAATTTGACTCAGTGGTGGTCAAATACAAGAAATATTGCAGTGTCATTGGCCTATGGTTGGGTGGAGAGTTGAAGTCCCTTCCTCAGTTGCCAACCATTCAAGTTATACAAATAAGTGTGTTTACTTGTATAATATATGTTGCACCATGAATGATGAATATTATTTGATATATGTTATAGTAATAAATGTATCGACACCACTTGTGGAGGAGTGTGTTGTTCTTGTTTTTCTATGATGAGATGCTTTATGTGTATGATCTCATGTTTATGAGGGGCATGAAGGTCCTTGTATTTTCAAATACTTCATGAGAAGTTGAGCTATTTATATGGTTATGTATGAATGTTTGAGGTGCTCATCCAAATTGTTACAATGTGTGAATTCCATTGTTGGTATGTTATGGATCTCATGGGTCTCTGACTATTTAAGATAGTTGTTCATATATCATAGTAAAGGATTAATAATGATGCTATGTAATATTTATCAGTAGACCTGATGGAGTTTGTTTCATGCCCATTATGTGGTTTAATATGATGTTTTTGTGATTGAATTTACAGTGAAATATTAGTTATAGTTGAGCTTGTTGCATTGCATGATTGTAGGATTGATTGGAATATCCATTGCATGTATTATGTGTTTGTGTGATCTATGGAATGCTAGTGTTGAATGAGGGTTTCATTTTTGTAGGAGTTGGTGATTTGAGCAACAATGCGCTTCAAGGAAATCCTGGGAAAATTCCCTTCAAATCCTCAAAATTTTTAAGTTTGAGTAATGAAAACAATAAAATTTGTATCTAGGAGTAGATGAACTACTAGTGGGAATTTTTATCTAGGTTTCCCTATAGGCTTCACATATGTGTCTGGGAGTCTAGGAAACCAGTTGGTTTTCACTTGTGCATTTTTGAGAATGCACCAAATTCAAAATGATCTGGATACCTCATAGAGAGAGTAAGTAAAACATAAAATTTGGGGTGGGGCCCATTTGGGTGTACAAAGGCATGAATTCAGATTTACCCATAAGTCAAATTTCATATGAGATCCAAAGTGGGATCTATAGGAATTTTTAATAGCATGATGAAAAATTACCTTGCAAGTGGAGAATGTATCCTAGATCTAGGACATCTAGGGGTGAGGAAAGGGTCCAAGGAGGATGCCACTTCAGAATTTTCATGCACATTCGGATTTCCTTGAGGATTGGATATAGTGTAGATGTGTTGCCAAATGAAAAAGGTTGAGCCCTATGGGACCCACAAGCTAGGATGAGGTGGCAAGAGACATGACTTCTTGGCTATAGTTGTGTCAAAATATGTAGATACATCAATTACCTAACACAACTTTAGCTAACCAAAAATAAAAAAGTAGTACAACCTACCTACAACGTTGAACTACCCCATTTTCCAATGTATACTATTAATTTCGTTGATTGTTAAGACATCCACTTACGGTCAAGGAAAGTAATTAGTAACTCGCCTGCTCCTGTGATTCAGGGAATAGGAGGATGAAGAGGATCTTGAAAAATCATACCATTCTAGTGATTAAACCTTGCATCTTGAACCTACATTTGGGAAAGAGTTGGTTCCCCCATACCAGGAGAGGATATGTGTGGAAAATCCTCCTGTATAATTGGAGTTTGACATTTTAGAGGAACTTAAAAATGTTTGCGTCAAAATTCCATTGCTATAAGATATCATGGATGTTCCAATTTATGTAAAGGATTTCAAAGAAATTTGTCTAAATAAGCTAAGAAGGAAAAATAAGGATCCCAAGACTATTCAGGTAATTGAAAATTAGGAGACCTGATATTGGGGAAAAATTTTATAGCCAAGTGCAGGGATTTTGGAAGCCCATTCATGAGCATTAGCATTAATAACACCCCCATTCCCATTACTTCACTGATTTAGGGGCAACTATTAATGCGATGAATAAGTAAACCATGGAAAAAATCCACCTATCAGTTGCAAGGCTAACCCCAATAGTACTTCAATTGGCTGATCGATCTATTATCCAACCAGGAGGTGTCCTATAAGATATAGTTGTTTCTATAGATTCTTGGGAATACCTTGTTGACTTTATGATCTTAAAACCAAAGAAAAATCTTGGAGGATATCCTTTGATTATAGGAAGGTCATAGTTGGCTACAACAGATTAATATAACAATGGTATATCTAGTGATATGACTATCTCACATGGTAATTCCACTAAGATATTGACTCCTTAACCCCAAAACAAGACTATTCCTAACTATGAAACTCCTCTCTACCCTAAAGATAGTGATGAATGGTAAATTGAACCCCTCCTTACTCTTGACAAACCCATGGTTCTTAAAGATAAAACTGAGGATGATGTGATTTTCACCTTTATAACCCAACCTCACATGCATAGCCCTTTACCTCTTGCGCACCTTTTTAAGAATCACTCTCAAGAGAATTATTCCCCTACTAATTTAATTCAACAAAGGGATGATATAGATGAAATGGAATAATTTTCGAATAACATTCTCATCTTGTTTAAATTTACCTAGGATAAACCTTCAATATCAATAGAAGATTAGAGTATGTTTATAAAAATCTACTCATTGAAATGTTACAAAAACATATTGATGCTTTTGCATGGGACTACAATGATATGAAAGGAGTTCACCCAAATTTATGTACCCATCAGATATACATTAAGGAAGATGATTAACCTATCTAATAACCTGAAAGTAGGATGAACCTTGCCCTTAAGGATGTGGTTAAAGAAGAACTTTTGAAGTTAGTTAGTGTGAGCTTAATATATCCTATTTTTGATAGTCACAGTGTCTCACCTCTAGTTATTGTGAAAAAAAAGGATAAATGGTGAGTATGTGTAGATTATCCAGAGTCGAATAAGGCTACCATGTGTTGAATTATGTAGCTTAGGAGGTAATACACAAGCCTAGATTTGGGTTTGTGTGAGTTTGGTCACAAAAAGGCTTTATGGGAAAAGAACCTCAGTGAATGAGTTTTAGACCCAACTTGGGGTTTAAAATGCAAAAGAAAATTAAAAGAAGAATGAATTCCTAAGGCCTAAGTGGATAAAACCACCAAGTTATAGAAGGTTCCTAAGAGGCCTAGGAGAATCTATTTAAGAAGGCCTATGGTAAGGCTAGAGACATCGAATAAGAGGAGCTCATTTGGTTATGGAAGGTTTCTAGAGATGTAGCTCCAAGAAGGTCAAGCTTGGAGGTCGAGTAGGCCGACAAGGGAGGTTGTGATCTAATCGAAGAGAGATATTTTCTCAAGATGGCAGGTGAAGGAGACCCATGAAGCAACAACAAAAGAGGAGGGTATGGTTTGAGGTTTTCTAGCACTTGAGGCGGTTTTATTTAGGACTAAGGAAACCAATACTCGTGTGAGTTTCGTTGAGCTAAAGGATGTTATGTAGTCACATCACACAAACAGAGGAAAAGATAGATCAACAACTTGAAATTAAGCCTCTTCAAGGGGGAAGCTTACTTTTATATCACATAAATGAAAAAAATTTAGATGATTCAAATGACAAGGCCTCCTTGGTATATATAGGAGTCTAAAGGGTCAAAATGTAATTAGGGCCTACATAATAATAATAATGTAAGGGATCTATAATAAAAATAATGGGTTTCTATGGGGCACAACAATAACAATATGGGGGTTCTATGGTGCACAAAATTAACAATATGGGGGCTATACTAGTATTATAGGGTCCTAACATGCCCCTCTCCTTCAAAAAAAATTGTCTGCAATGCTTGAGTAATTTTAGATGCTTTTGTATGAAACAATCATCCTCCCATTTGGAATCTTCAATGGGTAAGTTCTTCCATTAATGAGATACTCTGAAATTGATCGATTTTTTGGCTGACAGTTTCTTGTTTATGTGATTGCTTCAGGTTCCAATATGATTTTTCCTTCCTCCTCAAGTTTTGGAAATATAGTTTAAAATGGGAGCTTGTAACCTATAGCCTTCTTTAAGCATGGAACATGGAAAATTTGGTGTACTCGCAAAGATGCAGGCTTCTCCAATTTGTATGCCATTGTACCAATTCTTTGAAATACCTTGTAGGAGCCATATAACTATGGTGATATTTTATTGTCCTTCTGGGATTACTTAAGGGACATTTGTTTGTATGGTTGTAGCCATAAAAATACACAATCACCCACATCAAAACTTCTTTCAATGCAATGTTGATCTGTATGTCGTCTCATTCGATTCCGCTCTAGAGTCTGGTCATATTTTAAGAGTTGGAGAACTTGTTGCTCATGCTCGATGTGATATTACACTGCTTGATACTAACAATTGTCTCTTAAATATGATGTGATGGATGGTGGATGATATCCATAAAGCACCATAAATGGGGTCATTTTTACTGCGATATGGAAGGAACTGTTATACCACCATTCTACCAGAGGTAACCACTCGATCCATTTTTTTTTTATCATATACAAATGAAAGAAGATATCCCTCCAAACATTTGTTCACTATCTCAGTTTTTCCATGAGATTGAGGATGATAAGATGAGCTATGAGCTAATTGAGTACCAATACAAGAAATAATTATGTGTGAAAATTTCTAGTGAAAATAAGATCTCTTTCACTTACAATAATCTTTTGGTTTGCAAGTAGCTTTTGATCTATTTCCACAAATGCGGTAGAGTTTGTACTAGCTTTGAAAGGATGAGATAGTGCAAAAATGTGTGCATATTTGGTAGGTTTATCAACTACCACCATGATGACACTCTTTCCTTAGGACTTGGTTAAACTTGTGATAAAATCCATTAATACTTCCTCCAAATGCTAACTTGGAATGACTAATGGTTGTAAAATACCCAGGGTCTTAATTGTCTCAACTTTATTTTGTTGCAAAACCCAAAACAAAATCACAAACTTTTGAATATCAAATTCAAGTCCATCCAAAAAAAATTCCTTCTTGACCCTGTGGTAAGTTTTTAAAAATCCAGAGTTCCCTCCTATTAGAGAGGTGTGAAATTACAAAAGACCCTTTTGTTGGCATTAGTAGTTCTTACATAGATATTAGCAATATTTATACCATAATGAATCATTTTTCCAGATAAATATATCTTATGCACTATGATATTGCTGCAAATTTTGAATGAGTTTTTGGATATGGAGCTTGATTATATTCATGATTCAGAGGTATTTTTTTAGCCACATTTGGATCCCAATCCCCGACCTAAGGGGTGTGGTGGGGATTTACCCCCACTATTGCTTCCTGGGGGTTCGTGAGGTGTGGGGGGGATGCTAGTTTGGATCCCACCCCTTGGCGGGGGGGTTCAGGGGAAATGCCCCCAAGGCTAAAAATAGATGAAAAAATTGATTGTAAAATATTGTAATTTCATATTCAATCCAGGTCGTTCATTAGGTGGATGATCTGACGATAGAATTTATGTTAATTTAGGGTTTTTTTCCCTAGAAGGCAACCCTTGGTTTATATGAGGGAATTGTATTGTGGTTGGGTATTATTATTTTGAGCGAGAAAGAGAGAGGAGATTGTGTGATAGTGAAGAGAAAATTACAACAGATCTACTATAGGTTGTGTCTATTCCTTTTTTTTGATAATATAAAAGGAGGGACTAGCTATTTCTCTGTGGATGTAACCCAAATTGGGTGAACCACCTATATCTATGTATCTCTTGTTCTATGCATTTATGTATTTATTTTTTCACAATATTTTGTCTTTAATTTCTTGGTTAATTAATTTATAACAACCGATTTGGCTGGTAAACTCACAGAAGAGAAGGGTTCCTAGTTCGAGTGGGAGAAATGGCAGAATATGGTAGCTTTAGGGTCGAGAAATTCAACAAAAAAAACTACCGGTTGTGGAAGATGCATATGGAAGATTAATTGTATCAAAAATATATGTACCTACCATTGAGTGGAAATTCAAAGAAGCTGACGAGTATGAAAGATGTGGAATGGGAGATTCTCGATAGAGGGGCACTAGGAACAATACAACTATGTTTGGCAGCGTCGGTGGGATTCAAAATTTCAAAGGAAACAACGACAAAAGGTTTAATGACGACATTGGCCAAACTATATGAAAACCCCTTGGCCTAAAATAAGGTATTTCTTATGAAGCGTCTATTTAATACGAAGATGCTAGAAGGTTCATTTGTTGCTTATCATTTAAATGAGTTTAATATAGTTACTAGTCAGTTAAGTTCTGTAGGGGTAAATTTTGATGATGAAGTTATGGCTCTATTGTTTCTATGTTCATTAACAGAAATTTGGAATGGTTTAGTTATGGCCATTAGTAACTCTGTCTCTAGATCTAGTACTTTAAAGTTTGATGATGTTGTTGGTGCCATCCTTAGTGAGGAAATGTGATGAAAAAGCTACGGTGAGACATCAGGTAATGCTTTAACAACAGAGACTAGGGGAAGAAAAAGGGAAAGAGGAAGGAGCCTAAGAAATCATAGTAATTCAAGAAAAGGTAGATCCAAATCTAGATCGGGGATAGTGTGGTGGAAATATGGGAAGAAAGGACACCGGAAGAAACACTACAAACCTTAGAAAAGAAAATAAGGATATGGAAAACAAGAGAACAATCATGAATCAAATGTGACAGGTGATGTATTGCAATATCATTTGCTTCTTTCATTAGAGAATATTATTTATGCATGGGTGGTATATTCAGGGGCCTCATTCCATGCCACACCTGTTAGGAAACATTTTCATGACTATTTTCAAGGAGATTTTGGACAAGTTCGTCTAGGGGATGATAAATATTGTAAAGTCATTGGAATGGGTAAGTTTTTTATAAATAAAAAAAATGGAAACCAATGGCTATTGAAGGAGGGAAGGAATGTTCTAGATCTGAAGAAAAATCTAATTTCAATAAGGTAGTTGGGAGGTGAATGTTGTGTAACTACATTTACAGAAAAAACTTGGAAGGTCACTAAAGGAGCCATAGTAATAGAAAAATGATAAAAGGTTGGTACATTGTATTTATGAAATAGTATTTTTATTTCTATTAATGCTTTAACCTCCATAGGAGAAGATACAACACTTTGGAATCATAGGCTCGGGCACATGAGTGAGACGAGGATGCATATTCTTCACTCAAGAAATTTGTTGCCAGGTCTGAAGCATGTTGATTTGGACTTATGTGAAAATTTTGTTTATGGAAAAAAATAGAGAGCAAGATTTATCATAGTTAGGAAAGAAAGAAGAGCGAAAAATTAGAGCTTGTGCATACAGATGTATGGGGACCTGCTCAGGTATCATATCTTAGTGTCTCTCACTATTATTTTACTTTTATTGATGATGCAACTAGGAAAACCTGGATTTATTGTATTCAAAATAAATATTATGTATTTGATACTTTCAAGAAATGGAAAGCTTTGGTTAATAATGAGACAGGAAAGAATTTGAAGTGTCTCAGATTTGAAAATGGAGGTGAATACTGCAACAAAGAGTTTGATAACTATTTTTCAGAGCATGGAATTTGCAGAGAGAAGATAGTTCCAGGAACACCACAAGAAAATGGTGTGTCTGAAAGGATAAATAGGATAATCATGGAGCGTGCAAGGTGCATGAGAATGCATGCAAGATTTCCCTTACAATTTTAGGTAGATGCTATAGAATTTTTATTTATATAATAAACAAAGGGCCTTAAATTTCCTTGGATGGTGGTATTCTAGAGGAGGCATGGACAACTAAAAAGGTAAACTACTTTTTTTAAAATACTTTTGGTTGTGAAGCCTTTGTCCACATCAATAAAAAAAATAGAACGAATATTGAGGCAAAATCAAAGAACTGAACCTTTATTGGATATGGTGTAAATGATTTTGGTTATCACTTATATGATTATGAAAATCACAAAATCATTTGGAGCATAGATGTCATATTCAATGAAAAGGTCTTGTATAAGGATCAAATGCAGGGAAAGAAACCAGAAAAATAAAATAAACAATATGCAGTGCTTGATGAGATCACAAAAAAAGTAAAGGTGCCTTAAATCATAATGATTAGCAGCCACAACAACAACAACAACAACCACAACAAAAACATGCACCGAAAACTCCTGAAAGTGGTGTTAAAATATCTACCAAGATAAGTAGACCCCCTAAACGATA
This sequence comes from Pinus albicaulis, assembly GCA_034641835.2. Classification (NCBI taxonomy): domain Eukaryota; kingdom Viridiplantae; phylum Streptophyta; class Pinopsida; order Pinales; family Pinaceae; genus Pinus; species Pinus albicaulis. Next base: position 116,190,994 of record CM076580.1, on the reverse strand, counting down.
CTCTAGTTCATTATATTATGTATTTTTGACTGATTTTGGTGAGCCAGAAAGATATGAAGAAGAAATGCAGGTAGAAACCAGGATGAAGTGGGAGCAAGCCATGGAAGAAGAGATGGACTCCTTGATGCAAAACTAGAATAGGGACTTAGTCAAGTTGCCTGTAGGTAAAACAACCTTGCAGAATAAATGGGTTTATATGTTGAAGGAAGAAGAAGGAGGTAAACAATGGTATAAGGCTAGACTTATGGTGAAGGGGTTTGCACAAAATAAAGGCATATACTTTGATGAAATTCGTTCTCTTTTTGTTAAAGTGACTTCAATCATAACTATTTTAAGTCTAGTGGCAACATAATATTTTCATCTTGAGCAGTTAGATGTAAATAAAACCTTTCTCCATGGGGATTTGGAGGAATAAATATACATGCAACAACCACAAGGGCATGAGGTCAAAGGGAAGGATAATTTAGTGCGCAAATTGAAGAAGAGCTTGTATGGATTAAAACAAGCTCCAAGGCAGTCGTATCTAAAATTTGATAGGCTTATGTATGGACAAGGTTATACTAGATGTCACTCTGATCATTGTGTTTGTCTTAAAAATAAAAATTATGGAAACTATATTATATTGTTATTGTATGTAGATGACATGGTTATTGCAGGGTATAACATGTTGGAAATAAATGTGCTCAAAGGAAAATTGGCAAATTCATTTGCAATGACAGATTTGGGTGCTACAAAACAAATCCTTGGCATGAGAATAACTAGAGACAGGAAAAATCACAAATTAACATTTTATCAAAGTGAGTAAATAAAAAAGGTGTTGGAAAGATTTAATATGCATAATGCAAAACCAATTAGTACACCTTTGGCTAGCCATTTCAAACTAAGTAAGGAAATGTGTCCCAAGACTTAGGAAGAGATGGATTATATGTGTAAAGTTCCATATGCATCAACAGTTGGAAGCTTAATGTATACAATGGTGTGCACAAGGCCTGATATTTCACATGCAGTGGGAGTTGTAAGCAGGTATAAGAACAATCCAGGAAAAGAGAATTGGGTGGCAGTAAAGTGGATTCTCAGGTATTTGAGAGGTACCACAATTCAAAAAATATGCTTTCGTGGTTCAAACATTGTTATATAGGGATATGTTGATGTAGATATGACAGGTGATAGAGTTAAGAGGAGAAGCACCACAGTGTATGTGTTTACTATAGGTGGAACAACTGTCAGTTGGGTCTCAAAATTGCAAAACACTATTGCACTTTCAACAATGGAAGAAAACTATGTAATTGATCCAAAGGCTAGTAAAGAAATGATTTGGTTACAAAGGTTTATGGATGAATTAGGCAAGAAGCAAGAGATGGGAAGGTTATATAATGACAACTAGAGTGCCATTCATCTTGCAAAGAACTCAACATTTCATTCCGAGACTAAACATATACAACTCAAGTACCATTTCATACAGTCAACGTCGGAAGATTGACAATTGAAGTTGGAAAAAATACACACTAGCCAGAGTCCTGCAGATATGTTAACAAAAGTTGTATTAGGGAGAAACTAAGATTATGATTAGTTTCAATTAGTATTAAAGAATGATGATGAAGATTAGAAACAACCAATCCTAAAGTGGAAGGAATTTTTAGCAAGTGAAGCAACGTTGGTGTTGATATAATCAATTTCCAAGTGGGAGATTGTTGGATGTGGAGCCTAACTATCTCCTTGATTATGAGGTCTTGTTTCAATGGCCTTTGGATCCCAATCCACGATGAGGGGGTATGGGAGGGTTCCCCTCCCCCCCCCCCCCGCCCCCACTATTTCCACCTGGGGAGACTAGGGGGGTGGGCGGTTTCATGTTTGGCGTCCCCCCCTAGAAGGGGGTTTGGGGGCAACACCCCCGAAGCTAAAAATAGATGAAAAATTTCCTTGTAAAATATTGTAATTTCGCAGTCAATCTGGGTCATTCATCAGGAAGATGATATGATAGTAGAAGTTATGTTAATTTAGGGTTTTTTGACCTAGAAGGTGACCCTCTATTTATATGAGGAAATTGTATTGCGGTTGGGTATTATTATTCTGAGCAAGAAAGAGAGAGGAGGCTTTTTGACAACGAAGAGGAAATTACAACAGATTTTATATAGGTTGTATCTCCTAATTTTTATAGATAATATAAAAGGAAGGAATGGTTTTTTCTCCATGGACATAGCCCAAATTGGGTGAACCATGTATATCTCTGTCTTTCTTGTTCTATGAATTTCTATATTTGTGTTTTCACAATATTTAATGTGTTTCATTGTTCTGTTAATTAATTTGTAACACAAATTGTTGTACCTCTTTTTCATTCATCCATTCAACCCTTGCTTCAATTATCTAATCAGGTTGGATAACAGAAATTACACAAAGAAATGCTTCCACATCCTCATCCCTTCTTGAAAGTGCATCTGCAACAACATTTTGCTTCCATTTTTTGTAGATGATTCCAAAGTCATAACCCAACATCTTGTGACCCATTTTTGTTTCTCCTCTGAATATAATATTTGTTCCAAAAGGTATTTAGGAAAAAAAACCCTAAATTCCTTGAATCATATCTTTGAGAATATAATGAACTAAGTTTTGAATTTTTTACATGAAGTTCACCAAGATATCAGCTCCACGTGGTAGAAATTTCAACTTCTAAAGCATCGTAGAAAAAATGTTATAGCGAAAATGTCGATATTACCTATTTGAAGCAACAAAACCCTAGGATCCAAAGCTATGATACCAAATTTTATGTAACCAAATCACAAAAACATAGGAAAATATAGATCAACAACTTGTGTTAGGGTCCTATAATAATAGTGATCATAATTTTGAATTGATTATGTTAAAAACTTGTAATATTGTACATAGTTTGCTTTCTGCAAATGTTTTCCCATATTAAAAAATGAAAAGAGGGTAAGTCCTAAAAGAAAATTCAAAGGACTAAAAGAAAAAGGTCAAAAAAGAAGATAAAGTATGAACCCTACAAAAATAAACAAAAATAGATCATGAAAGTATTTCACATTCAAATGCCACTACTCTTAGTTTACTTTATGCAAATAAAAATTGTGTGCAGCTTGTCAAAAATGTCACAATTCATGATGATCATATAGTTTAATCTTGATTCATTCATGCTTTTAAATTTCAAGTAATGATATTTAGTGAATAAAGATCTAGCCAAACCATTTAATCTTGGCAGGTCAATAATTAGGTAGAGAATAAAAATGAGCTCATCAGTTTAAGCCATTGGAAGTTATAAGGTTAGAATTAGGTTAGTTTGCTTATCAAAAGAAAATAAAAGGGTTAGCAAGCCCAAATGCACCCAATAAATGAAGTAAAAAATGTTAGGGTAAATAAAGGGTAGGTAGATTACTTTCACAAGTAATGGAAAGCATCAATTGGTTCATCTCATATCACTAATATCCTCCTAAATCCTCTTCCCCTTGCTAAAATCATATTTCCACACATGGAAATCATTTTCCCTTGTAAAATACCCCTTTCCCTTTATTCTAACCTTTTCCCCCTTATTTCACCCCTTTTTCCTTCCTAAAACCCCTTTCACTAGTTGAAAAACACATTTTCCGTTGAAAAGTAACTTCCCCTTCTGCTAATTCCCTTTTCCCATTTAAAACATGCAAAACCCACTTATCCTAAGTTTTAAATGTTTAAAAATATCGGGACCCAATGTAAAAATTCATCCCCGATATCATTTTAACCTATCCCTAGTATATTTCTAACATCTCGCCTATAGTTTATATCCCGCCTATAGTTTATATGTTATTTTATATACACCCCCGCTTTACATATTTCATTAACCCCCCCACTATATGCTAAACCCTCCACTATATTACCCGCTTCCACTAATTATCCTGGGTTCCACTTTTAATTAACCTTGCATATAAATATCCCGATCCTTTTTTTAACTAAACCTTAGCATATATCACCTCACATTCATAATACCTGACCCCACCTCTCACAAAACCTCAACTAAGCCCGCAACACCCATCGACCGTCTAATTGGCGGTACCCTGATCCAACCATTCTCGAACCCTTTCGCACTCTCAAATATCCAATGTTTAAAGCCAATTTTTGGGTGCGAAATGGGTGTTTTCACACCCCTGCCCATTTGCCACGTGTCAGTCCCATGTTGTATCGCATCCCCCAGCTGAAAACCACCAATCTTCTTTTCATCATGCGATAGTTGCCAACCCATCTCCCATGCTATACGATGAAACCATCATTGTTTGAATTTAGCCCCGTGCCATGTGATTTATCACCTCTGGTCAAAAAGTATTAAAGCCCGCCCTTTACCTTTAGTTCTCCATTTCTGTTGAAAATTGCAAAAAAGAAGCCTTTGCCGACCTATTTTGAAGCCTGTTCAGACTCGAATTCAAGCTTATTGCTACCAGAACATTTCTGACTAAGAATTTGAAGCTTTATAGACCATTAAAGCCTGCTGCAGCCCAGAACCCCTTCTGCAAACCGAATTAAACATTTTCCAGGTAATCCTAAGCCCCTAGAAGCCATTATTTAAGCACAGAAAAGTAATAAATTGATAAGTTAAATGAAAAAATGGCCTCCCAGAGTGTTTTATCCATTAACCCTCTACAACCACCTATGGTTGATGTTGACCACACACCACTTGCAAATAGACACTACAAAATCAGTGATACAGTCACTAATTTTAACCTTCTTGAGCTCCACTGCTGGAGCCATTATAAACTCATAGACCAGGTTGATGATATCCACCTCTGGGACTCAAACCTACCCAGGTACATCTTCCCACAGACCTTTTATTTTCCAGAAATCATCAGACTATGCCAGATCAATTATTTACCCAACGAAAGAGCTCTAGTAACCCCTAGCCAAGATATTTTATTCACCATCACTGTAGAATCCATAAATCAGATGCTACAGATCCAACCAAAGCCTGATGAAGCCCCATTATCAATTGAAATCCGCACTGAACTATATTTGAAGCTGGATTTTCCCAAGAGGTTCCAAATATTCCAAACCTTCCTTCCTCCATCAGTAGAAACCCCAAAGAGTAACCCTCCATACTCAGCTTCCATTTTTTCGGAGAGAACCAGACATATTGTCACAATGTTGTTATGCATTTTATGGTACTTTACTGATGGATATGTAGATGCTTCTATCCTAGGTTTTATGTCCATATTCTGCCGAGGACAGCCTCCAGCTTCAACATTTAACTTTGCTCAATATCTATCAGATTCCATCCATGAGAAATTGGTTAAATTACCAGAGGAAGGAGTATTTAAATACTCCTCTGTTTTGTTTCTTTTTTTCTTATATTTCCAATCAGAAAGCTTTGCAGTTAGCCTCCAAAAAATAGCACAGAGGGTAACCCCCAATCTGTAGTCTTTTGGACATCCTTGATCAGAAAGGATTCCACAAAATTCAACTACAAAGACTTCATTGATGCATTTGTTTATCCAGTTGTAAACATGCTAAGCAGTAGCATTCAACCTAGGGTCAATGAATAGATAAAGAAAGTGTTGCAATTGTCAGAACACGGTAGAACAGGAGACTGGTATTTATACCAGAACCATACTGAAATTAGGGTGTATGGATGCCATCTTATTCCATACAAGCTCCCCAAATACCTCCCAATGAGTTTATTTTCATTAGAATACATCAGACAGATCCTAAACTCAGATGAAGTTAATTTCCTGTCAGCAAAGAAGAAAAATCAGTTTAAGATTAAAAACCAGCTTGGTCCTTTTATTTGCAATAGTAGGAATGCTAGTCATAAAGTAGATAAGTGCTTACAAGATTTCAAGTTCAATAATAGCTTCAAATGACAGTATGGTCCTTTGGGAGTCATCAGTAAATTAAGAGTCAAATTCAAATTGACTCCTTTTGTCCATGAGTCAAAACCAGAGATTGAAAATTATTCCAACAAGTCAGAGTGGTTGGAAAATACTTTGCAAGAGGTGGAGAAACAAGCTGATACTAGTTCCATCCTGCATACTCCAACCCCACAAGACAAGAACTCAAAGAGAGAAAGAGAGGAAGAATCTTATTTTGCAGAGACTACTACTGACACCAAATTTAAGTTAATGTACAGAAAAAAGGCCAAGCTGAATCCAATAATAGAGTAAGAAGAAATAATTAACACAGTTGAAATTATTGATACAAATATAAATGTCATGGGTACTGCACCTCCAATAGTTTCAGAGGAAACACATCCACCATCAACCTCTAGTGCTCAGATCATCCAAAAGCAACATAGTGTAGAGGTTTCTTCATCAAGCAAACCAGTGGATAAAGAAAAATATATAATGGAGAAGTACAAAGAAATCAAATTGAAGAATGAAGCATTGAAAGCTGTGACTTATGCCCAGTATTGGAAACAAAATCCCAGTGACCAGAATAGGTTTCTTTCAGCCTTTGATTACAAAACTAGGAAGATGCAAATGACCTTTTTATAGCCAACAACGCAGGCTCCAAAATCATCTGCAGACTACAAGAAAACATAATTTGAAGTTATGGCTAAATATGTACATCCTATAGATCAGTTTTAGTTTCATAAACAATGAGGAGAAATTATATACTCCACTATGACAAACAAGGCTTTAAGTGTCCAAAAACTACATAATTCTCTAGAAAATACAAGAGCACAGTTAAAACTACAGAGGGCTTCCTCACAAGAAAAATATAATAGAATAAAATCACTTGAAGAATTGGTCATGGAGGTTGGATATGATCCAAAAAACATCAAAGCAGCTGAAGAGATTATAAAAAAGAAGAATGTAGACATAGATGCATTGAAGAAGCAGCTGAAATTACCCACAACTGAACATCCACAAACTAAAGAAGTTTTGGAGAATGAAAGTCAGAAATATGAAATGATGAATCTCATTATTCAGTTGACAAATCAACTGAAAGAGATGGAAAATGAAATGGAAAATTTAGTGCAGGAAAAGAAGGCTAGCATGGAATAAGTTACTGTTACTGCCATTCCCATAACTTTAGTGGCTACAAAAATTCCAACTACTACAGTTGTCCCAATTACTACAGCAGTCCCAGTGACAATAGAAGTTTCGGCAACACCAACTACTACACTAGCAACAGCAACAACCCATCCCAATGATGAGGCAGGTAAATTGATTAAAGCAATGCAAGACATGTCAATCCAAACAATTGAGATTAATAGACTTAAAGAACAAGTAAAAAGTCTAGAAGAAGAAGAAAAGAGATATCAATGCCTTAGAAATAAGCCACTTCGAGGGGGAAACCTCCAATACATTACATGAATGAACAATTCTTGGATGATACAAATTACAAAACCTCCTTTCTATATATAGGAGTCCATGGGGCCATTAATCTGATGGGGCCATAATAATCCTAGTTAGCCGACCTAATAATTTAAGGGCACAGTAATAACAAAATGGGGGTTACAAGGGTACAATAATAACAATAAGGGGGTTACACTAACATTAATAAGGGACTATACTAGTGATATAGGGACCTAACATGCCCCTCTCCTTCAAAAAAGTGTTGTCCTCAACGCTTGAGTAGCTCCGGGTGCTTCTGTATAAAATTCTCATCCTCCCATGTAGAATCTTCGGTGGGTAAGTTCTTCCACTTGATGAGATACTCTGAAATTGATCGATTCCGTAGTTGTCGAGTTCTTTTTTCCATGACTGCTTCAGGTTCCAATATGATTTTCCCTTCCCCATCAAGTTCTGGCAATACTGTTTGAATTGGAAGATTTTCACCTATAACCTTCTTTAAGCATGAAACATGGAAAACTGGATGTACTCGCGAAGAAGCAGGAAGCTCCAATTTGTATGCCATAGTACCAATCTTTTGCAACACCTTGTAAGGACCATAGTACTTTGGCGATAATTTATTATCCTTCTTTGCTTGCTTGAGGGACATTTGTTTGTATGGTTGTAGCCGTAAAAATACCCAATCTCCTACATCAAAACTTCTCTCGTTACGATGTTGATCTGCCTGTTGTTTCATTCGATTTTGTGCCAAATTCAGGTTATCCTTTAAGAGTTGGAGAACTTCTTGCTGATGCTCGATGTGATCTTCCACTGCTTGAACCTTCGAATTTTCCCTTAAATATGATGTGATGGATGGTGGATGATATCCATAAAGTGCCATAAATGGGGTCATTTTTGCTGCGGTATGGAAGGAAGTGTTATACCACCATTCAGCGAGAGGTAACCACTTGACCCATTGTGTTTGTTTATCAGATACAAAACAACGAAGATATCCTTCCAAACATTTATTTACTATCTCAGTTTGACCATCGGATTGAGAATGATAAGATGAGCTATGAGCTAATTGAGTACCCAAACAAGAAAATAACTCCGTCCAAAAATTTCCAGTAAAAATGGGATCTTTGTCGCTCACAATAACCCTTGGGTTTCCATGTAACTTTTGAATTGTGTCCATAAATGTAGTAGCAACTGTACTTGCTTTAAATGGATGAGATAATGCACAAAAGTGTGCATACTTGGTAAGTCTATCAACTACCACCATGATGACAATATTTCCTTCGGACTTAGGTAAACCTGTGATAAAATCCATTGAAATCTCCTCCCAACGTTGACTTGGAATGGATAAAGGTTGTAGAAGTCCCGGGGTCTTAATTGTTTCCACTTTATTCTGCTGGCAAACCAAACATTCCGCCACAAACTTTTGAATATCGGATTTAAGGCCATCCCAAAAAAATTCTTTCTTCACCCTGTGGTAAGTTTTTAAAAATCCTGAGTGTCCTCCTAAAGGAGAAGTGTGCAATTCCAAAAAAATCTTTTGTTTTAGTTGGGAATTCTTACAAAGATATAAGCGATCTTTGTACCATAAGGAATCATTTTTTCAACTAAATGTATCAGATGTACTAGGATCTTGCTGCAACTTTTGAATGAGTGTCCATACATCTTTTTCCTTCTTCCATTCATCTCTTGCTTCGGTTATCCAATCTGGTTGGATAATAGAAATGGCACAAAGCAATGCTTCCACCTATTCATTCTTTCTTGAGAGTGCATTTGCAACAACATTTAGCTTCCCTTTTTTGTAGATTATTTCAAAGTCATAACCCAACATCTTTGTGACCCATTTTTTCTGCTCTTCTGAAGATAGTCTTTGTTCCAAAAAGTGTTTAAGACTATCATGATAAGTTTTTACCTTGAAGTGTCTTCCCATTAGGTAAGTTCGCCATTTCCTTAGTGCATGCAGTATTGCTAACATTTCCTTCTCATAAATAAGTTTCTATAAATACTTTCCTTTGATTAGACAACTTTCAAAAGCAATGGGTCTTCCTTCCTGCATTAAAACAACACCAATTCCATTTCCTAAGGCGTCACATTCCACAATAAAGGTTTTTGTGAAGTTTTGCGTAGCTAAGTGTTACACAACATTTTTTCACCGTCCCTGAAATCCCTCGTCCCGTACATTGGAGGACTATTCCCGTGACCTGTGAACAGTAAAATGTCCTGAAAACACCTTCATGGCATCCTCCTGCATAAGGACAAACATTCTCTTGAAGAAAATTACCTTTGGAAAACCCTAAAAACATATGTTTTAGCATTGGCGCGACTAGCCAGTTCATCCCTCGTGCCAATGGGGGAAATCCACACTATAGGGCGCGCCAGCTGGCGCTATGTCCCTGTGTTTCACTCATGCCAAGCCTATTAAGGAATGTTTTTAAAAAATAAATGGCGGAAGTTTGATTCTAACAAACTCCAGAATGAATCATCAAAATAAGTTGAGTGGTTTGGCTCCGGATCTCCATGTATAGGAAGTGGTTTTCCACCTCTCATGGAACCTTCCTAAGAGATAGGACCTATCCCATGATTATAGGGATCCCAACTTCCCTTCCTCCATCTATAAAAGCTTTCGCTCTCCATTTGCAAGCTAGCTAAACTTTTGGGAAGGAAATGATAGCTTAGTGACGATCAAGAGCAGAGCCGAGGAGAACCCTGTGAGAGAGAGAGTTCTGTCAAATCCCTGACAAGCTTTGTTGAGACGTGCTCCGCTGTAAGCCCTGCCGAAGGAAGATCATAGTGTCAGAGCATTTGGTTGTAATCTCCCTTTTTGTCATCTATAATATAAGCGACTCTGATTTTGGTTCCATTCGTGTGTCTACACCTTTATGTAATGCAATGAATTATATCTTCTCTGACTGATATATAGTTATATGCTTTGAATATTATGTTATATGTCGTCGTTTCTCTGCATGTGTACAAGTGTACGGACGTGTCAAATGGAAGGATTGTGATCTGCCAGGCTAGAGATGAGGAGCGCCGCTTATTCCTCGACAACATCAGCGTGGTATTTAAGGTAGGCTACTTATCGCGATCTGTGTCTTTCTTGTAACTAGGAACCAATGTCATTGTGTGATTCGATTGTTGCTAGACCCAATCTAGGGCTAGTGGGATCGCCTCTGCAGAGGGGATTTACCTCCACAACAATTTGGTGAATCTGTTGGGGAACGATGGGAGTTAGTCCTTCCTCCTTTGGGTTTTTATTTTTATTTTTATTGATTTATTTTCTTTTCTGGTTCATCTTCCTTGGTGTTAAAACCTTGTCCAGCCCCCAGAAGACCAAATCTAGTCTTAGTTTGTCCTTTTTATCATTTTACTAGGGTAAACTGGCCTGGCGTGGTTTTTATCCTGACAGTCGCGCCAACTGGCACTTGTTGCTAGTTAGGCACCCACGCCAACCCCTGTTTGGTGCAGATTACAGCCAAACAGGCGCGCCAACCTCTGTTTGGCGCAAATTACAGCCAAACAGGCACACCAACCCTGCTTGATTTTAGGGTTTTCCTATTCCTGGGCTTTCTGAGCTTGACTTTTGGTCCTGGTTCATTTTTTATGATTGCTTGAGTGCTTTGAAGTCATTTTTGACTATGTTTAGCCCCTGTCCTTCGGTTGTTCGCATTTTTCTATCATTTTTTCATTCTAGCCCTAGGGCTTCTAGGTGCTTCAGTGTGCTGAGCCTCCCGTGGGAGTTTTGGGTCTTTGCTTCCTCGGTCAACCTCGTTTTTTCTTCTTTGCATTCATCTTGCTGGATTCCATTGAATTATTGCATTAATTTAGTGATTTTCCTTTCTTTCGTTCAATTTCGCTTTGTGTTACTCCAAGCCTAGATTACACGGTTTGTTTGAGTCTCTTTCGAGATTCTTCTTCGCTTTTAGGAATTTTGTCATCGGTTTGAGTCTTGATTGTGTGCATTTGAATTGAGTGAACTTGTTTGTTTCATCTCTCTCTTTGTCATTTCTCGAATTGGTGTTTTCATTAGTTTTTCATTCATTTAGTGCATTTTCTCTAATATATTGAAAAATACAAAAACAAAATCTTTTGCACTTTGATTGGCATAGTGAAAATTGAAAGCTCTTTCGCATTACTAGTGTTATATAACTCTAGAGAGAAGTTTTCTAGTTTCAGTAGCTTGCATTGGAAACAGTAGTGGATGTTTTTGTGTGTTCGTTTTGTTGTCATTTGAAATCTCTCAACTCTCCCGTAGATAGCTCTTCATTGAACAAAATGACAGTTTGTGGCATGTAGTTTGCATCTAGAGGTTTTATGAGATCCGACATTCGATAGGGCCTTGAAATTGAAAGGTAAATTGAAGATCAACTTTAAAATTTACTAAATTAACCTAAGGCAACATTGAAACATTAACAGAATAACTAGTAGTCTAAGGTAGAGACATGTTCTGGCGTCTTTAAGCCTAGCAGCTGTCACTCACCATCTGGCTACAGACAGCACTAGTACGGACTTGTGCTCCCCGTACCGTCGAGTATATAAAGGGAGACCCCATTAGGTTGCAATCCTTTATCTATAGGAAGCCAAGTTTGCCACCTTTTACCCGTGATACACCGGACACAGCATTCGGGGAGATTACCTGCACGTACGTTAAGTCCTTGGTTGATTTATTTTTCATTTTTACCAAGGTGTATATGGCAGTTCATGGATATCTGGTACACCCATTTACCTAGATTACCAGAGTAGTCATTTTGATCTTTATTGACTCCTTAAACTTGAAAAGATCATCAAGCGCTTGTCCTTTCAGGCTTGTTTCCAAACTGAAAGTGATAGAGTCATCTTTTACTTGTTTCTAGACTCTTAAAACATGAAACAATAAAATTCCCAATTTCAATGTGGTAAAATTAATCAGCTACGATCACACGCCCATTTAGAGATTGATTCTTTCGGCCTGTTTTTGTTTGCCTTGGTTTTTCCCATGTGTCTTTGTTTTGATCTCTTCCTCTTTTCGCTACAGTCACAGTGGTGGAACCATCAGTTTCGTCTACTGGTATTCCATATACAGACGATTCATCAGAGGTCTCACAGTCCTCTGCACAAAACAATGCTTCCACCTCTTCATTCTTTCTTGAGAGTGCATCTGCAACAACATTAAGCTTCCATTTTTTGTAGATTATTTCAAAGTCATAACCCAACATATTTGTGACCCATTTTTGCTGCTCTTCTGAAGATAGTCTTTATTCCAAAAATTATTTAAGACTATCATGATCAGTTTTTACCTTGAAGTGTCTTTGCATTAGGAAAGTTCGCCATTTCTTTAGTGCATGCAGTATTGCTAACATTTCCTTCTCATAAATAAGTTTCTGTAAATACTTTCCTTTGATTAGATGACTTTCAAAAGCAATGGGTCTTCCTTCCTGCATTAAAACAACACCAATTCCATTTCTTGAGGTGTCACATTCCACAATAAAGGTTTTTGGGAAGTCTAGCGTAGCTAAGTGTTACACAAAATTTTGTCACCGTCCCTGCAATCCCTCGTCTCGTACATTGGAGGACTATTCCCGTGACCTGTGAACGGTAAAACGTCCTGCAAACACCTTCATGGCATCCTCCTGCATAAGGAAAAACATTCTCTTGAAGAAAATTTCCTTTGGAAAACCCTAAAAACAGATTTTTTAGCCTTGGCGCGACTATCCAGTTCATCCCTCGTGCCAATGGGGGAAATCCACACTAAAGACCATGCCAGCTGGTGCTCTGTCCCTATGTTTCACTCACGCCAAGCCTATTAAGGAATGTTTTTTAAAAATAAATGGCGGAATTTTGATTCTAACAAACTCTAGAATGAATCATTAAAAGAAGTTGAGTGGTTTGGCTCCGGATCTCCATGTATAAGAAGTTGTTTTCCACCTCTCATGGAACCTTCCTAAGAGATAGGACCTATCCCATGATTATAGGGATCCCAACTTCCCTTCCTCCATCTATAAAATCTTTCCCTCTCCATTTGCAGGCTAGCTGAACTTTTGGGAAGGAAATGATAGCTTAGTGACGATCAAGAGCAGAGCCGAGGAGAACCCTGTGAGAGAGAGAGTTATGTCAAATGCCTGACAAGCTTTGTTGAGACGTGCTCCGCTGCAAGCCCCGCTGAAGGAAGATCATAACGTCAAAGCATTTGGTTGTAATCTCCCTTTTTGTCATCTATAATATAAGCGACTCTGATTTTGGTTCCATTCGTGTGTATACTCTTTTATGTAATGCAACGAATTATATCTTCTCTGACTGATATATAGTTATATGCTTTGAATATTACATTGTATGTCTTTTCTCTACATGTGTACAGGTGTCCATACGTGTCAAACAGAAGGATTGTGATCTGCCAGGCTAGAGACGAGGAGTGTCGCTTCTTCCTTGACAACAGCAGCGTGGGATTTAAGGTAAGCTACTTATCGCAATCTTTGTCTTTCTTGTAACTAGGAACCAACATCATTGCGTGATTCGATTGTTGCTAGAACCAATCTAGGGCTAGTGGGATCGCCTCTGTCCACAAAGGGGATTTACCTCCACAACAATTTGGCGACTCTACTGGGGAACAGTGGGAGTTATTCCTTCCTCCTTTGTGTTGTTTTTGGCTTTTGATTGATTTATTTGCTTTTCTGGTTCATCTTCCTTGGTGTTAAAACCTTGTTCAACCCCCAGAAGACCAAATCTAGTCTTAGTTTGTCTTTTTTTATCAATTTACTAGGGTAAACTGGCTTGGCGAAATTTTTCTCCTGACAATCGTGCCAACTGGCGCTTGTTGCTGGCTAGGCACCCGCGCCAACCCCTGTTTGGCACAGATTACAGCCAAACAGGCGAACCAACCCTGCTTGGTTTTAGGGTTTGCTTGTTCTTGGGCTTTCTGAGCTTGAATTTTGGTCCTGGTTCATTTTTTATGATTTCTTGAGTGCTTTGAAGTCATTTTTGACTGTTTTTAGCCCCTATCCTTCAGTTGTTCGCATTTTTCTATCAGTTTTTCATTCTAGCCCTAGGGCTTCTAGGTGTTTCAGTGTGCTGAGCCTCCTGTGGGATTTTTGGGTCTTTTCTTTCCTAGTCAACCTCGTTTTTTCTTCTTTGCATTCATCTTGCTGGATTCCATTAAATCATTGCGTTAATTGAGTGACTGTCCTTTCTTTCATTCGATTTCACTTTGTGTTACTCCAAGCCTAGATTACACTGTTTTTTTGAGTCTATTTCAAGATTCTTCTTCACTTTGAGGGATTTCGTCATCGGTTTGAGTCTTGATTGTGTGCATTTGAATTGAGTGAACTTGTTTGTTTCAGCTCTCTCTTTGTCATTTCTCGAATTGGTGTTTTCATTAGTTTTGCATTCATTTAGTGCATTTGCTCTAATATATTGAAAAATACAAAAACAAAATATTTTGCATTTTGATTGGCATAGTGAAAATTGAAAGCTATTTCGCATTACTAGTGTTATATAACTCTAGAGAGAAGTTTTCTAGTTTCATTAGCTTGCATTGGAAACAGTAGTGGATGTTTTTGTGTGTTCATTTTGTTGTCATTTGAAATCTCTCAACTCTCTCGTAGATAGCTCTTCATTGAACAAAATGACATTTTGTGGCATGTAGTTTGCATCTAGAGGTTTGATGAGATCCGACATTCGATAGGGCCTTGAAATTGAAACGTAAATTGAAGGTCAAATTTAAAATTTACTGAATTAACCTAAAGCAACATTGAAACATTAACGAAATAACTAGTAGTCTAAGGTAGAGACGTGTTCCAGCGTCTTTAAGCCTAGCAGCTGTTGCTCACCATCTGGCTACAGGCAGCGCTAGTATGGACTTGTGCTCCCCGTACCGTCAAGTATATAAAGGGATACCCCATTAGGTTGCAATCCTTTATCTATAGGAAGCCGAGTCTGCCACCTTTTACCCGTGATACACCGGACACAACATTCAGGGAGATTACCTGCACGTACATTAAGTCCTTGGTTGATTTATTTTTCATTTTTACCAAGGTGTATATGGCAGTTCACGGATATCTGGTACACCCATTTACCTAGATTACCAGAGCAGTCATTTTGATCTTTACTGACTCCTTAAACTTGAAAATATCATCAAGCGCTTGTCCTTTCACACTTGTCTCCAAACTGAAAGTGATAGAGTCATCTTTTACTTGTTTCTAGACTCTTAAAACATGAAACAGTAAAATTTATAGTTTCAATGTGGTAAAATTAATCAGCTATGATCACACGCCCATTTAGAGATTGATTCTTTCGGCCTGTTTTTGTTTGCCTTGGTTTTTCTCGTGTGTATTTGTTTTGATCTCTTCCTCTTTTTGCTACAGTCACAGTGGCAGAACCATCATTTTCATCTACCAGTAGTCCTTATATAGACGATTCATCAGAGGTCTCCCAGTCCTCTGCTGAGCATCAGTAACCTGTTGTATCGGAGTTTCCCGACGGAGGACCAGTTATATCTGAACTTCCCTTTGGAGGACCAGTTGACTTCAATTGGCCCTTGTCCAACGCTTGGTTTGGATTTGGAGTAGGGGAACACTTCCCTCCTCTTATGTCGGGATCACCCTTTTTGGCTGTTGTCATACCTCCTCGTCCCCGTCGTCTTTTAGAAGATCTTACGGCAGGATCAAATATGGACTCATCCAGTGCTACTCCTAGTGAGGGAATTCCTACTTCTGGTGAAGAGTACCAGCTTTTTCCCGAAGACATCCCTGAGCCTTTTGTTATGTCTTCACTTGGTCCATTGCTCCCAGTTGGATATAGGTCTTTAAGTCTGGTCATGGCCGAAATTGCCTCTATAGGAGTATCGACTTTGTCCATGAGGCCGGCCATTCCCTCGTTAGGGATGTCATTGTCGACGCCTCTCACAACATCTCCTTTTGTTACATCGACACTTGTTAGACCTACTGTCTGCGTGGTTGTGTCTATGCCTGTTGTTACTACTCAGTCAACTAGGACCTCGTCAGTTCCTAAAGACATTTATATCGCTTCTGCCATTCCAGAGAACATTTCTCTCGAGGAGTGTCGGTTGTATTTACAGCCGTCAATCTCCGAGGTTGGTCAATCCTCTCAGGATTTTAACCGTTCTTACTTTTCCCATTATGGAGCGGATGGTGCCTCGATCTACGTATTTCCATATCAATATGATGAGCAAGGCAACCCCCTTCGTTTTCCTACTCATGAGGCTTATCAGTATATTAATGGTTTTCTGTCTACCCAACCTGGGAAACCTTCTAATCAACAAGGGAAACCCTTTCAGGGACAACCTTTGTTTTAGCAAGGATATGCTCTTGGCCCACAAGGACAACCATTCCAGGGACAACCTTTGGCCCAGCCAGGTTACGCATACGACCCGCAAGGACAACCCTTACATGGACAACCTTCGGTCCAGTAGGGATTGTTGTATGTCCCACAAGGACAGTCTTACAATCCTCAAGGTAAACCTCTAGAGCCTCACCCTGTGGTCCAGCGAGGGCAACCTTAAGGACCTATAGGGCAGCCGGGGTATCAACCTGGACCTCCATACGGTCCTGGGGGGGAAACCCATCCTTCTCAACCGTTGGTGCAACCTCAGCAACCTCATTTTCCAATTGGTCAAAATGTTACATAGCCAGGGCCATCTTATGGTCCTGTCACAGGTCAACCTAGTTATCAGGCACAACCTAGCCCTCTCCCGCCATCAGGCCAATCTACTCAGCCAGGGCAACCTGGTGTCCTTCACAGCTAGGTCAACCTATTCAACTAGGACAACCTACATAACCAGGTCAGCCTGTTCAACCACGAAAACCTGCACAACCTGTTAACCCTGCTCAGTAGCCGATCTATTATATGCCATAGCTGAATCCACCTTTGCGCTTGACTTATCAGACTCAGCAGGGTCCCACTTACCAGCAGCCCGTTCGACCCCAAGGCGGTTATTACCTTCAAGGTCAGTCTCGACCGTTTTACAACCCGCCCCAAGGTTCTGGTTATTACCTTCAACAGCTAGGCTATACTTATACTCCGCAATCAAATCCATGCACTGCTCAAACAGGGCCCACATATAATCAAAATCAGTACCCTGGTTATCAACCCCTGTATCCTGGTTTTTAGCCGCCATATCAACCCAATTATATGGCTTACACCCCCTATGGTCAGAATCCTCTGGGACAGAACCAATGGGGAAAGAGTTATGCTCAACCAGGCTGGAGTATAGGTACAGGTCCTTATCGGGGACCTAGCATGCCTTTTAACCCTCAATTGCCTTTTCTTGCCATGTTGGAATTAATGGAAGTGTCCAAATTGACCAATGATTTGATTCTTCATAATCCATATTGGCCTCCGGTTCTGACGAAGGTGCCTGGTGATTGTCCTAAGTTCGAGGGTAAATCTGGAGAAGACCCCAAAACACATGTCATGACATACAATTTGTGGTGTTCTTCGAACTCTTGGATATATGACTCGATTCGTCTACGTCTTTTCCAGCGCACTCTCACTGGCGCCGCTGCTAAATGGTACATAGAACTACCCCGTGGTATTTTTCAAGATTTTAATACTCTAGCTATGGCATTCTTGATGCATTTCCAGTTACCGGTTCGCTATGAAGCTGGGACACATCTCCTAACATCTCTGAAACAGGACAAATCCACTCATATTTCAAATCATATTCACGAATGGAGACGTCGTCGTCATCTGATCAAGTTTTACATTCCTGATCAGCTTCTAACTCACTAGTTCAATACCTCCTTTGTCAACAAGATTTCACAATACATTGCTATGGGGGCATGTGTAACCGAGGAACAAGCCATTTCTCGTGCCCAGTACCTGGATTTAGTGTTCTCCCAATCCAACACGTTATACGATATCTTGACTGATGCCCTACGACCAGGGACCTCTAAAGCACCAGCTACCCCATCGGTTGATGGTGTTATTGGTTCCATCTCTCAGACTTCTCGCAAGTCTTCCAATGGGAAGAAGAAATCGAATTCTTCCAACAATTCTGCTCCTCCAGCTACTCCAGATTCTGGTAAGACCGCAGAGGTCAATGCCGTTCAGGCCAATCCTGTGGACAAGACTTCCAAAGGGAAGAAGAAGGGAAAAGGCAAAGCCAAATCTGATGCCCCAAAACTAGAATTGTCCAAACCACGTGCTGATGATGGTTCGCAACGAAAATCGAAGTACCCTTGCCTGATATGTGATGAAGACCACTACACCAAAGATTGTCCTAGATGATCCGAGGTTAGTAAAATTCTTAAGGACTCTAAGGGAACTCCGGAAGTTCTTAAGGAACCTTTTCCATCTCAGTAGACCCAGATGGTCGAACAACCTTCACCATCTGCACCGTTTGGGTCTCAGGTTTTCATGATGAATGGTGCTGCACCTGTTTCTATTGCTACTCGGTCGAAGGATTATGCTAGATCATGCTAGGCAGTTGGGAAGGAAGTCGTTGATGGCCCTCCTGCCCCACCTGCCTCTGGTCCTCTTGAGATTGAGAAGCCCAATGTTGAACCCGTTGTACGACCACCTTCCAAAGGTGTTCTCCGAAAATCTTCCTATAATCCGAACACCCGTGCTGCTCAGCATTACAACATTGTTGAGGATTTGGCACAGGCACCTTCCGCGATGTCTGCATTGGAAGTGCTTCAGAGTTGTCCGTCTCAACGGAAAGCTTTGTTATCTGCGATCGGCGTAATCGATCTTGTCGATTCTAGCCTTCTCACCTTTGATCTGGAGAATTTCGTCCCCCAACTTCCGCACCAAATTGCGCTTGTTATAAAAGTCGGCATTAACGTCCTCAATATTCACAGAGCCATTGTGGACGAAGGTGCCTTTACCTGCATTATGTCGTCTGCTTGTTGGAAGGCCATCAGCTCTCCAGCCCTCACTTCTTCTCTTAATGCCCTCGAGGCATTCGATAGAAGGGAATCAAAACCCTTGGGGTGTTCTCGCGAGTTTACCGATCACATTACAAGGTAAGACGGTCAATGTCGAAGTGGAAGTTGTTGATGCCAAACTCAACTACAATCTTCTACTCGGTCGCAGTTGGACCCACGTCATGTTGTGTGTTCCGTCCACCCTCTTTCAACTTTTGAAGTTTCCACATGAGGGCAAGATTACTATTGTCGATCAGTTGTCTTTCTTTACCTCATCCTCCAAGAACAACGTGCCATACGTGTATCAAATTCCTAATCCCCCAACAGTATAGGACCTGGTCTTTTCAAGGACCCTGTTCTCATGGGTATTTTTCCCATTCCACCACCGAACACCGTTCAAGTCAATATGATCTCCAAGTCAGATGACCCGTGGATCGTCCCTTCTCTTGAACAGGTTGCCTCTTTTGGAGAATCGATGCCTCTGACCCCAGTTGAAATCAATTGTTATGAGATTGTTGCCGCATCAGATCCTCCTCCTACTGATAATGCTCCTTTGATCATGGCTCTTGATGTTTATTCTCAATCCCCTTGGCTCGGCGATGCAGACTCGCCTGATCCTTTGAGAGAAGTTTTTCCATCTGATGAATCTATTGTGGATACTATGTATCTCGAAGATCTGTCGTGGAGCGATGGACATCATCGTTCCTCATTCATGCCTGGCCTGGGGGCAATGTCTAATTGTCTCGAGCGTTTTGCATCTCAGGTTCCCTCTCCACCTCTCCAAACGCCAATATTGACTCATGCAGTATTTTCGGAGGAAATCTAAGTAATATTACCCAAACAATGCCTATCGACATCTCCGTTAAAGCGGGGGTCGTCGAGAACATCCATGTGGGAGTCACTTTTTCTCCCGATGAGATTCAAGCGTACACTAGCCTTTTCTGCGAATTTTGTGATGTTTTCGCATGGTCTTATGAAGAGATGCCTGGGATCGATCCCAATATCGTCGTGCACGAAATTCCCACCTATCTTGGTGCGAAGCCTGTGCGCCAGCGTTTGTGTCCTCGGAAAGCCGCTGCTATAAAAGATGAAGTTGAGAAACTTCTTAAAGCGGGCTTCATATATCCAATCTCTCTGATAGAGTGGGTTTCCAATATTGTCCCTGTGGATAAGAAGTAGGGCACAATTCTAGTCTGTGTTGACTATCGAGATATCAATTGGGCTTGCCCTAAGGACAACTATCCCACCCCCTTTATAGATCAAATCATTGATGATTGTGTGGGGTGTGAGATCTTTTCCCTTATGGACGGATTTTCGAGTTATAATCAAATCAATATCCTTCCATCCGATCAACATAAGATCGCTTTCATCTGTCCGTGGGGAAAATTTGCCTATAAGAAGCTCCTTTTCGGCTTTAAAAATGCTGGGGCTACCTTCCATCGTGCCATGTCCTACACCTTTCACGACATACGTAATGTTGTTCAGCCATACCTAGATGACCTTCCGGCTCATTCAGCTCTATGTGAAGACCATCCAGAACATCTCCACCAGATTTTTCTCCACTGCAGATGTTACAACATCAGGCTTAATCCTCACAAGTGCGTCTTCTATGTTGACTCTGGTCGGATTTTAGGATTCATTGTCTCT
This sequence comes from Pinus albicaulis, assembly GCA_034641835.2. Lineage (NCBI taxonomy): Eukaryota > Viridiplantae > Streptophyta > Pinopsida > Pinales > Pinaceae > Pinus > Pinus albicaulis. The sequence goes on along the minus strand of CM076580.1, from coordinate 116,170,227 downwards.
AAGGATGGAATTCGCCTCGACCCTCTCAAGGTCGAGGCTATTGTTAATCTCCCCTCCCCATATTCGCTACATCAACTTCAGAGTATTCAGGGGAAAGCAAATTTATTACGTCGCTTTATCCCGAACTATGCAGAGGTAGCTAAAGGGTTTACGTGACTTCTAAAACAAGACGTCCCTTTCTGTTGGGACGATATTGCTCAACAATATTTCAATAACCTTAAGACGTTGCTCGTCAATGCTCCATTAATACGTCCTCCAAACTATCATCGCGACTTTACCCTCTATTTGGCTGCCGCATTCAGCACAATTGCCATGGTTCTGATATAGGATGACGATGACGGTAATGAACACGTGGTTTATTATCTGTCTCAGAATCTCCTCGACACTGAAACACGTTATGCCCACGTCGAGAAGTTGGCACTGGCCGTGGTTCAGGCCGTTCAACAGTTTCGCCATTACATCCTGTTATGCACGGTAACCGTTATTTCTGACTGCAACCCCATGACTTATATTTTTTCTCGAAAATTGCTGAGGGGAAAGTAGTCAAAGTGGATTGTGATCCTCCAAGATTTTGATTTGGAGTTCACGACTGCCAAATCGAAGAATTCACTGGTTTTTCTGATCTCATTTTCTCCCTCCCTACCGACTTTGTTCCGTCTCAATCCAAGGATCATATCCTAGACGAAAATCTCTTTCTAATCAGCACTCTCGATCCATGGTATGGTGATATGATCGTGTACCTCCAGACATCGACCTTCCGGTCCGAGTTAACGAAGGATTCTAGATGCTGCGTTCGACATCAGTCGCAACCATATCGCATTGTCGGAGATACCCTCTATCACGTTGGAGTCGATTCCATACTCCGCCGGTGTTTGACCTTAGAAGAGGCTGAGAAAGTTCTGAATGATTGTCACAGTGGCGCCTATGGCGGTCACATGTCCAGTTATGCTACCGCCCAGAATATTCTGTGTGCGGGCTATTTCTGGCCATCTATCTTTAAAGACTGTATTGTTGCAGTATGAAAGTGTCATGTGTGCCAGATCTTCCAACACAAGATGCGTGCGCCGCCTCTCCCATTACATCCTGTCATTACCATAGGCCCTTTTTCCAAATGGGGCATTGATTTTATGACATGTAACCCTCACTTGGCCCAGGGGCATGCTTATATCATCGTTGCCGTAGATTATTTCACCAAGTGGGCCGAAGCGATGCCTACATTACCTGCAGACGGTAAGACAACCGCACAGTTCATTTTCAACCATGTGATCACGAGTTTCGGCGTTCCTGAAGCCATCGTCACTGATCATGGCTCTCATTTTCGGGACTACATGATGGCAGAGCTGACATCTAGGTTGGGCTTGCGTCACGACAACTCGATGCCATATTACCCCCAGGAAAATTGCCAGGTTGAAGTAGTGAACAAGGTACTTGTCACGATGCTTCAATGAAAAATTGATATACACAAATCGAATTGGCATCTCTAGTTGTTTTCAACTCTTTGGGCCTACCGAACATCAATGAAGAGTGCGACCGGATTCACACCTTTTCAGTTGGTGTATGGCCTAGAAGCTACTCTTTCGGTTGAATGTGAGATCCCTTCACTAAAATTGGTTTTCGGAATTAGTGCCCAATACTTACCCGGAGGAAGAACGTCTCCTATATCTCGAGAGGTTGGATGAAACTCGCTGCTTGGCTGCCTTAGTCATTGAGGCACAGAAAAAGCGGGTTAAATCTCATTTCGATCAAACGGTTTCTCCGCACTCTTTTATTGAAGGAGACCTCATCCTCTTATATGATCAAGCTCACGAAAAGCTTGGGGCAGGAAAATTCCAACCTATGTGGCATGGGCCCTATATCGTTAAATGCGTATTAAAAAATGGGGCTTATGAGCTGATCGATTATGAAGGTCTTTCTTTGGCATAGCCCAAAAATAGGTTGCACTTGAAGAAATATTATGCTTGAATCATTCTTGTGTAGTATATGTACATAGGTGATTTTTTCATTTTTGTGCATGTGTGGTATGGTGTGCTTTGTAAGCTTTTTTATGCTTATTGGGTCTTCTTGATTGTGTAGATGTCTATTACTCCTTATGTCGATTTCGCGGATGGTGCCTCCCGCAGTACCAAGAACCTATCTTCGGCAGCCTGGGTAATTTACAATCCTGCTGGTGAGTTGGTTAATTTACAAGGTGTTTGTCTAGGGCCTGCTACAAATAATGTCGCGGAATATAGTGTCGTTTTGGAATTATTAAATGAGGTTGTTAACCTCGGTATTCGCGCATTACTTGTATATCTGGACTCACAGCTTGTAGTGTTACATCTCAATGGTCATTATTCAGTTAGAAACCCATGCATTTTAAGAATGTATCTACGTATTCGTTTACTTGAAATAAATTTTTATTACATCACATATCAACATATACTAAGAAGAATGAATACATTAATAGATGCAGTAGCCAACATAGTATTAGATAGACATTTACGCAAATTGTAAAAACATCATCATATGTAAGCAAGATCCATGTAGAAAATAGATGTATATATATATGTCGAGTGTTTGAAACGTGTGCGTCATATAAAATCCAAAAAATATACATGTTTGTTTTAATTACATCCGGAGACGACATTTCTCTCAAAAATATGCAAATAAAACCCTATGTGACTAATCGGCATGGTGCTCATGGTAGCACATTACTGCCCGCACCAACCACCTCAGTAAGCGATGGAGGCGACTCGGCACCCCTACCATGTGCCTCTGATAAGCCATAGGGACATCAAATAGGCGAGCGTAATCCGCAACCCCTCGGGAAATCCCCTCTAAGTTCTGTACAAGCTTGTTCCCCTCGCCCCCCTCACCTTGAGGGTCATAGACGAGAGGGGTCCTCCTTGCGATCGGTGACATCCCGATAGGCCTCTCTGGGCCAACATATGCATACATATAGGATCAACTGTTAGAACATGCATGTATACCAAAAAATCATAAAACTCATAAAATTAAAAAGAGTCTTACCCAGCTCCTCATCCCAGTCCTCTCCTTCCGGGAGCGAAAAGTCTGGGTCTCCAGTGAAATCAATGCTCGCATAGGGCCAGTCCTCTACGACGATCAGCTGTAGCTGGAGCCATCCAAAGAACTCGGGCCACCATGACATCTGCTGGCCACCCCCTGCCCTGGGCATTAATGCTACCCATCAAGCCATCCGCGGCTCTCTCAATGGTGGATCTGAGACTATAGCCCCCTGGCACTAGAAGATAGGAAGTCGTTCTAGGAAAAACGATACCAATATTGACCCGTATCCAAACTGTTTCAGTTTGGTCTTTTTGCATTTGGTAAATTGCCGTTTGATGTTCATAGTTACGGTTGTGGCCCAGTCAAATACTGTTGGGTTCATGCGCTCTGACGCCAGAAGGAGCTGTGTTTTGGTAGCCTTGTGCAATGCCTGCGACCCTACAGCCCGCGTAGTAGTATGTAGCACCATTCTGAGTGCTAGATCAAGAACAATCTGAATGTCGAATTTTCCACTACCTGATCCCTTTTGTGCCCCTGGGCACACCCTCTCCATGACCATCAACATTTTTTCACCAGAAGGCCTGGTGCCAGTCAAGATAGGAACTGGACCCCTGCGTGACAGTCCAGTGATAAAGTACACGTCTGATACTTCGAGCTCAAGCACTTGATCTCGAAGTCTAAACTTCTCTTCATCCTCATCCCAGATGCTAACCAGATATTGTAATAGTTCGGGTTGAGCCCGGAGACATGGCGTTAGGAAGAATTTTTTCAAACCGCAGTTGCAGAGAGCATTCATACACTTCTCATTCCCCATTACCATTTTGTCTTCCTCACTGTGCTCTCTTTCCTTCCATTCAATTACCATTTTTCTTTACACCTGCATCAAATTGGTCATAAGCACATTATAAGATCTCTTGGGTACTTAGAACAACAATTCATTGGTTGTATTTTTGTCAAATTCAAACAAAATATTCGGTTGCGTGGTTGGCGCGGCCGTTTTGATGAAAGTCGTGCCACCTAGCGTGGCCCCTTTTCAAAAATAGGTCGATTGGCACGGGTCCGTGCCTGATACCCGCGCCAATCGTGGAAGCCCTAGTTTTGCAAATCCGCCCCTCAGGGATGCCAAATGACAATGAAAAGCTATGAAATATGGCTTAAAAACTGGCTAATGGAAGCGGCTCTTACCTGGAAAAGACGGGATCCAGAATAGTGCGTTGGATTTTCCACGATCGTCACCGCAAGATCGCAAAGGAAATGGCTCACTATCTCTCTACAAAGAGGTAAAAAGGTAAAAGTAAATAAGTTTTTACTATTCATGATATTTATAACTTTTCAAAATCAAAATTAGGTTTTGGGACTTATTTTTCTGATATTTTATCATATTTTTGTCGAAAAATGGGTTTTACACTTGCTTTTTGTGTAGCGACAGGTTTTCATGCGATTAGGATGATGACACGAGTTGTATTTTATACTTTTTTAGACTCGGTAAAAACACGAAAAAGTTACTACTAGAGTCACCTTTCAACTCTTTTCTAACTCTTTAAAACTGAAAAGGTCGCCGAGTCTTTTTTTGTTTTGAGCTCGTTAAATTGGCTGTGAAACGACATCTACCCAGTATACATTTACCCCTTTTTTCGGGCTGGGATAGATTATTTATGAAAAAGGAATACCCTAGCCTATTGCGACTAGGAGGTTCTCCCAAACATAGTTTTCTACCTTTTCGGATCTGTGGGAATATCTATGAAAAGGGACCGCTGGAGTTTTCTTTTCCGCTATCTTTTCAAACTCTCTAAACATGAAAAGACACTGAGTTCTTCCTTTGTCAAACTCGTTAAAAGCTGATGACATCAGACTCCATCGTAATGACGTTACTCGAGTTCCTCCTTCCTACGACTCGTTAAATGTACCAGGTCGGATTTTTCCGAAGGACAAACTTATATCGCAAGCATATGTTATCCCCTTCAAGCTTGTTTCAAAAATAATTGGGGTACTTGCCAGAAATGGTGGGGGAAAATGGAACCAGTATTATAGTCGTGTCGGCAGTATGTCGCTCTTGAACATGGCACTTGTCTGCATTCGTGTCAGGTTGGGGACATCTCATCTCGTTATCTGCTTGCCTCCATGGGTTTGGGTAATCTCTTTTGACCGCTCATCTGCTCTTTGCCACATTACCATGACCTCAGATCCTTTGATGTCAAATACTGCCAAATCCAGTGTCGTGTTGCCGATACGTTCAAGAGAAGTTGGCCTCTGCAGTTTTCAACCACCCTCTGATTCTCTATTGGTCTTGATTCACAAAAATTATGTCCCTCTGTCTTGTGTCGATGATGTGGGAAACATTATGGCCAACCTTTCATCAAGGTCACTTCCTATCGACTTCAGCTCATTATCCAGGAAGCTGATCTAGAGACTCCCTTTAGGTACCTTGGAGCCTGCATGCCTCAATGGCAGGTTCTTCGGATTCGACGCAAGGTTTTCATTATTGGCCTTCGATCGAATGATTCTGCGGGTGTTCGACGCCAGCTCACTGTTCACATTCTGTAGATTGTACCTCTTGTACCTTGAGAGCCATCATCATTATTGGTAGCTCCTCTCGCGTCTGTTAACAACTTTCATTATTGGATGGTAATCAGACAATTCTTGCATGTTCGATTTCAGCTCACTTATTCGCATGCTCAGACTTGTACTCTGTTCAGGTCGAGATGGAGCGCAAGACCCTGGATCTTGTCTGATAAAATCCAGGCTGTGGATTCTTTGTGGATTATCATGATTTATTACATGACTCATTTGATTGGATGGTTGCAACCATACTTGAGTCTACTTGTTGATCCTTCTTTGTTGGATGGCCGCGTCCATACCTTGGATCCTAGTTATTTTACACTCTATTATGGATGGTTGTGCCCATACCACATATCATGTATCAGATCTATCAGTTGTATTTGTATTTGCAGGTCTTCCAATGACAGTGTTTTCTATTGGGTGTGTTCTCATAAAGCATTTCACCCCTCTCTCTCTCTCGGACCTCATGCTTTAGGGGGCATCTATTACACAGCATTTTGTCACCATCCATGCAATCCCTTGTCCTATACATTGGAGGACTATTCCCGTGACCTGTGAATAGTAAAATGTCCTAAAAACACCTTCATGGAATCCTCCTGCATAAGGACAAACATTCTCATGAAGAACATTTCCTTTGGAAAACCCTAAAAACAGATGTTTTAGCCTTGGCACGATTAGCCAATTTGTCCCTCGCGCTAATGGGGGAAATCCACACTAGAGGGCGCGCTAGCTAGCACTCTGTCCCTTTGTTTCACTCACGCCAAGCCTAATAGGGAATGTTTTTTAAAAATAAATGGCAGAAGTTTGATTCTAAGAAACTCCAGAATGAATCATAAAAAGAAGTTGAGTGGTTTGGCTCTGGATCTCCATTTATAGAAAGTGGTTTTCCACCTCTCATGGAACCTTCCTAAGAGATAGGACCTATCCCATGATTATAGGGATCCCAAATTCCCTTCCTCCATCTATAAAAGCTTTCACTCTCCATTTGCAAGCTAGATGAACTTTTGGGAAGGAAATGATGGCTTAATGACGATCAAGAGCAGAGCCGAGGAGAACCCTGTGAGAGAGAGAGTTCTGTCAAATCCCTAACGAGCTTTGTTGAGATGTGCTCCGCTGCAAGCCCCGCTGAAGGAAGATCATAGCATCAGAGCATTTGGTTGTAATCTCCCTTTTTTTCATCTATAATATAAGCGACTCTGATTTTGGTTCCATTCGTGTGTCTACTCTTTTATGTAATGCAACGAATTATATCTTCTTTGACTGATATATTGTTATATGCTTTGAATATTACGTTGTATGTCGTCATTTCTCTGCATGTGTATAGGTGTCCGGACATGTCAAACGAAAGGATTGTTATCTGCCAGGCTAGAGATGAGGAGCGTCGCTTCTTCCTTGACAACAACAGCGTGGGATTTAAGGTAGGCTACTTATCGCGATATTTGTCTTTCTTGTAACTAGGAACCAATGTCATTGCATGATTCAATTTTTGCTAGACCCAATCTAGGGCTAGTGGGATCGCCTCTATCCGCAAAGGGGATTTACCTCCACAAAAATTTGGCGACTCCGCTAGGGAGCGGTGGGAGTTAGTCCTTCCTCCTTTGGGTTTTTTTTGGATTTTGATTGATTTATTTGCTTTTCTGGTTCATATTCCTTGGTGTTAAAACCTTGTTCAGCCCCCAGAAGACCAAATCTAGTCTTAGGTTGTCCTTTTTTATCATTTTACTAGGGTAAAACAACTTGGCGTGGTTTTTTTCTTGACAGTCGCGCCAATTGGCACTTGTTGCTGGTTAGGCGCCCATGCCAACCCCTGTTTGGCGCAGATTACAGCCAAACCAGTGTGCCAACCCTGCTTGGTTTTAGGGTTTTCCTGTTCTTGGGATTTTTGAGCTTGACTTTTGGTCTTGGTTCATTTTTTATGATTTCTTGAGTGCTTTGAATTCATTTTTTACTGTGTTTAGCCCCTGTCCTCTGGTTCTTCACCTTTTTCTATTATTTTTGCATTCTAGCCCTAGGGCTTCTAGGTGCTTCAGTGTGCTGAGCCTCCCGTGGGAGTTTTGGGTCTTTGATTTCCCGGTCAACCTCGTTTTTGCTTCTTTGCATTCATCTTGCTAGAATCCATTGAATCATTGCGTTAATTGAGTGATTATCCTTTCTTTCATTCGATTTCGCTTTTGTGTTACTCCAAGCCTAGATTACACGGTTTGTTTGAGTCTCTTTCAAGACTCTTCTTCGCTTGGAGGGATTTCATCATCGGTTTGAGTCTTGATTTTGTGCATTTGAATTGAGTGAACATGTTTGTTTCAGCTCTCTCTTTGTCATTTCTCGAATTGGTGTTTTCATTAGTTTTTCATTCATTTAGTGCATTTGCTCTAATATATTGAAAAATACAAAAACAAAATCTTTTGTATTTTGATTGGCATAGTGAAAATTGAAATCTCTTTCGCATTACTAGTGTTATATAACTCTAGAGATAAGTTTTCTAGTTTCATTAGCTTGCATTGGAAACAGTAGTGGATGTTTTTGTGTGTTCATTTTGTTGTCATTTGAAAGCTCTCAACTCTCCCGTAGATAGCTCTTCATTGAACAAAATAACATTTTGTGGCATGTAGTGTTCATCTAGAGGTTTTATGAGATTCAAAATTCGAAATGTTGTTTTTGGAATATCTTCAGTCTTCATTCTAATTTGATGATATCCTGAACAAAGATCCAACTTGGTAAAATAAATTGCTCCATGTAATTCATCTTATAATTCATCAATCACAGGAATGGGAAATTTATCTTTAATGGTGAGCTTATTGAGCTCCCTATAATCCGGACACATGCGCCATGATCCATCCTTCTTGTGTACCAATACTATAGGAGTAGAGAAAAAACTTTGACTAGGTTGAATTATACCCGCCTCTAACATTTCTGCAATCATACGTTCAATTTCACTCTTTTGGACATAAGGATATCTATAAGGCCTGATGTTTGGAGGAACACTTCCTGGAATCAAATGAATAGCATGATCATGATCATGAATAGGTGGGAGTCCTTTGGGAGTTTCAAACACCTTTGAATGATTGTCCAATACTTGTTGGAGATCTGCAAAAATAGATGATTTTGATGTTGGAACTTCTAGTGAGCATAATTGTGCAATTACACCTCGTTGTTCTTTCTTTAGAAGCTTTGTCATGAAATCAGAGCTTATTATCTTTCGTGGCTTCCCTGCAATACCCTGCAATTCGACTTCCTTTCCTTCTGAAAAAAATTTCAAGAAAAGTTCTTGAAAATTAAAAGCTACCATCCCCAAAGATTGTAACCATTGTACTCCTAGTACAACATCAACACCTCCCATAGGAATGGAAAGCATTGGACTATTCAATACATATTCCCCCATGATTAGCTTGATATTATGGCATTTTCCAGAGAAATTTATAGTTCCTCCATTTGCAACCATCACTTGACATTCTGGTGCTGGGTATAGGAAACAATTTAATTCCTTGGCTACCTTACAATTAATAAAATTATGGGTGCTACCTGAATCAATCAACACTATTACCTTTTTCTTCTTGATATGCCCTTCTATCTTGAGAGTTTGAGAAGTGGTAATTCCTGCCAGTGCATTACATGATATGGTCGGATTCATTTCTTCCTGTTCTAGGGCTGGTTCCTGGTGTATATCCTCTTCTTGTTCATTTTCTTCTTCCTCTTCACAATCTATGTAAAATAATTTCTTCTCAGCACACTTATGACCTTTACTATATTTTCTATCACAACTGTAGCAAAGCCCTTTTGCTCTTTTTTCTTCCAATTGTTGTGGTGTCAACCTTGTAGGTTGTGGAAATCTAGGAGTAGCAACACTTCCCTCTTTATAGAAGTGAGTGGTAGGCTTCCTTGTTGCCATAATTTTACATTCAATTTTTCTTGCCAACGTGAATGCCTTCTCCAATGAATCAGGTTCCAAAACGTGAACTTCATGTTGGATGTTATCCTTTAAAGTGCCTATGAAGAGATCAATCCTGTGTTCCTCTGGAATATCAATTACCCTTATATTCAATTTTTGAAAGTCCTCAATGTGCTCCCCCACTAAACCCTTTTGCTTGAGATTTATCAATTGGCTAAAGAAGGTGTTGCTCTTTGTATCCTCATAATGTGCTATCATTTCCTCCGTAAAAATTGACCAAGTGACAATTTTTTTACGGGAGAAAAGCCATTGATACCATACAAATGTATTTTGTTCTAAATGTAAAGTTGCAATGCGTAACTTTTGTGTGTTTTGCACATTATGGAGATCAAAATATTGCTCCATATGTAGTATCCATGTTACAGGATCCTTTCCATCAAAATTCCTCATATCCATTTTTGGAATATGGTGGTTCTTCCCACCAACATTAGAGTTTATGAAGTCACGATTAACATTTATTTTGTTCTCATCATGTGTTTCCTCTACTATATTTTCACCATTAGGAAACATTTCTTGTATCAACTTTGTCAAACCTCCCATGTCTACTTTTAGATCATTCTTCATGTTTTCCATGTTGTCTTTCATTTTTTCATCGATATTAGCTTCCATGTCATCCATCTTAGATTCCATGCCAGCTTCCATGCCATCTATCTTAGATTCCACGCCTTTATTCAAACCATCCATCTTCGCTTCCACGCCTTTCTTCAAAACTTCCATTTCATTTTTTTTTGCTCTTTGCAAGAGAGAAATTTGGTGCACCTGCTCTTGTAATTTTGATAAATCATGTTGCAATTCTTCATCTTCATGAATCATCCTAGAGCCTTCTGAATCCTTAATGGGTGATGAATTATTTTTATGGGGAATTTTTTAGAACCCAATACTGATATCTATTCTATAATATGCCCTTGGAATCAATTCAAATTGATTCTTCAAATAAGACTTATGCAATTCGGAAAAACAATACACACCTTTTCCTTGCTTTTGAGGAGCTCGATATTGAAATTGAATTATCTCTGTGATTTTTGCTCTTCAATATCTGAAATTTGGCACTGAGGTAGCCTTCTGAATTATCTTTCTAATGCCATAGGTCTGACTTGATTTGGATTCTCCAAGGCAATGTCCAATCTCCCACAATGACCTAATTATGGACTGGTTCAGTAGAGCGAAATTGTACAACTTGCCATGTGTGACTGTTTCATATTTTAGCTTTGAAATGGATAGAAAAGAAACTACAATCCATGTAATTGTGGCCACTTTTTACGGCACTCCAATCTGATGCTCAGAGAGAGAGTTATGAATATTTTCCCACGATCACCTCTTTGAGATGAAATTCAAGAGCCTGAAAAAGCACTACCTTCCAAAGATCATATCTCCAAAAATGTTATGAACCAAGCTCTAAAATTTTGTGACGAGTTTCCTTAGGATTGTAGCTTCACACCCTAAAAATTTCAGATTCTGAACCTTCATAGAAACAAATTTATAGTGCAAATTCCACGATGACCTATTTAGATTAAATTGAGGAGCCTGCAAAAAGACCTAACTTCCATAAATCATATCTTCGAAAATATTGTGAACCAAGCTCTGAAATTTTGCGATGATGTTGCTCAGGATTTCGGCTTCGCACCCTAAAAATTTCAGCTTCTGAAACTTTGTAGAAAAAAAATTATAGTGAAAATTCCACGATGACCTGTTTGGAGCAGCGAAGCCCTATAATCTCAAAGCTCTGATACCAAATGTTGTGAAACCAGCTCCAAAAAGAGAAGAAAAGAGATATCAACACCTTATAAATAAGCCACTTCGAGGAGGCAACCTCCAATACATTACATGAATGAAAAATTCTAGGATGATACAAATTACAAAACCTCCTTTCTATATATAGGAGTCCATGAGGCCACAATGTAATCCTAGTGGCGCCACAATGTAATCCTAGCCGACCTAACAATAATAATTTAAGGGCACAATAGTAACAATATGGGGGTTATAGGGGTACAATAATAACAATAAGGGGGTTACACTAACAATAATAAGGGGCTATACTAGTAATATAGGGACCTAACACATAGATGCATTGAAGAAGCAACTGAAATTAACCACAACTGAACATCCACAAACTAAAGAAGTTTTGGAGAATGAAAGTTAGAAAGATGAAATGATGAATCTCATCATTCATTTGACAACTCAACTGAAAGAGATGGAGAATGAAATGGAAAAATTAGTGCAGGAAAAGAAGGCTAGCATGGAATCAGTTACTGTTACTGCCATTCCCATAGCTTCAACATCAGCTTCAGTAGCTACAAAAATCCCAAATACTACAGTTGTCCCAATTACTACAGCAGTCCCAGTGACAACAGAAGTTTCAGCAACACCAACTACTACACTAGCAACATCAACAACCCCTCCCAATGATGAGGCAAGTAAATTGATTAAAGCAATGCAAGACATGTCAATCCAAACAATTGAGATTAATAGACTTAAATAACAAGTTAAAAGTATAGAAGAAGAAAATAAATTGATACAAATGACGCATAAGGCTGAAACACAGAAAATAAATAGATTGAATGACATGATTCAGAAGTTAGAAAATGAATTAACATTGGTAGAGCCTTTGGCCCAAGCAAAGCAAAAACTATGGGCCAATATCATTAAATCTGTTAATGATATTTGGCCTTCTATTGAAGTCATATTTGAACAGAAAGATTTGATAAAAGAAGCAAGTGAAGCTATTCAGAAAGTAAAAGAAGAAATTGGAAAGAAACCAGAGGAGGCCACTAAGATAATTAAGTTTCTCAATTCTAAAAACAAGCATGAGTTAGAAGAAATTTGGATAAGTGACAGAATAGAAACAATCTTAGAGGTAAAAAGGGTAAATTCCAAGAGAAACCTGATGACACAGCTTGAAGATAAGTGTCAAACTATGGAGCTAGCAGTGAACAATTCATGACCAAATTTGATGTTTTGAGGTAGAAAGGTATGCGTAATCCATTAGTGATCAATGACAAACTAATGAGGCATGAAGATTATGAAAAGAAGATTAGAGAAGTGGCTAAAGAAGATTCCAACAATTCCTCATTGAAAGGAATTCCTATAGGCAAAGTACTCTTTCATATTTTTGAAAATCTCTTTTATCTCCAGCATGAGGTAAATCATCTCTTTATAAACAAGCCTACATTTACCAAGTACACTGAAGCAGATGAGAATTATAGGAGAATGGTAAAAATCAAACTTCCAGATGAAGAGGCCTGGGAAAAATTGTATGATTTACAGTGACAGGTAAAAGTAAAAAGCAGGTAAAAGAAGATACATGCAGATAAAGATAAACGATAGAGTTTAAAGATCAAAACAGAGTTAAAAGAGATTCAGATGACAAGCATTGTGAAAGAAATAGCCAAGGAGATAAGAAAAAAAAAATTCAAAGAAGCAAACAACAAACCAAATAAAATAGAGACAACTTGCATTAGTTAAATAGGTGTCTCTATCTTCTTGCATGAAGATATTTATTTCCCTTGAATAAATCCTGATTAGTTAACAAGATATTTTGTATTAAGTTTTGTATAAATACTTCAGTAATTTGAAGTATTGAGTGTGGATTCCTGAACATTTATATAGTTGTAATTGATCTAAATACCTGAGGGTTTATTGTACCATTTTCGAGTCAACAGACAAGACAAGTAATAAAGGAATTTCATTACAGGATTCATGTGTTGAGCTACTTCAGTGAAGTATATTTCAATTGTTCATTACTTTTTTTCTTAAGTATTCCATAAAATTGTATGTTTTTCCAAATTTAAATGTTATAACAGGAATATTATTGCAGAATTTGTTTAAATACACTCTGTTCTGAACTGTTATTCATTTTAATGTTTTCCTATGATATATGGATCTCAGAATCCTTAATTTCTCTCCCATCCTAGTTGACCTCTTTAAACTTCTCTCATCATCTAGTTTAAGGAATTCTTAACCGCTCCTTGATCCTGATTGAAAACCACTTCACCATTCAGCTTTTAAAGATCTGTTTTTTCTCAGCTACCCTGCCTTGTAAACACTTCCTTTAGAACTTGATTTTTTCCCGTTTTCTTGATATTTTGACTCCATAGCCCAATGGAAAAGTAGAAAAGACAACTATCCATCTAAATCAGTAATTCCACCAAACAAATACAAAATCAAACCCAATCAATCTTACATAACTAGCCTAAAATCAATTAAAACAATAAAGTTAAATCATTAAGAGAGAGGCCTCTCTGAGCATTAGGAAGGCTAGATCCTAATCTCCAAAAGTGGTTGATAGTTACCTCTAATATTTATTTAACACACATAACAACCCTGGGAAATTTTGGAGTGATAACATACTGGCGACCATACTGGGGAAATCAATCCTCAGTTAAATAAACCTTAAAGGAAACACTTTTCCTCATATTTTCACCTTAAGGTTGTTTTAGGGTTGTTAAATTTTTTCATTAAAAGTTAAAATTCTGACTTCCAAAAGAACATACTATACTAGGGCTCATCCTGATCCAGTACCTGCTATAATTGTTGATGATCCTGACCAAATTTTAAGAAAAACTAAGAAAAGTAGAAAATCTAGGAAGTATTAGCCAATTAGTCAAAGCAAATTCACTCCCTAAATAAATATCAAGCTTACAAGATATTCAATTTGATTTATCATTTGAACATTCTTTATTTAGAAAAAAATCTGAAAATTCCATCTCTGATATTGTAATAGACCCTGATTTTATTCAATTTATTGAAACAAAGAAGGAAACAATCCCACTTGATTCATATCAACAAGTTCTAAAGGCTTTTGATGAACTAGATATTTTGAATTCAAATTTTATTAAAGATATATATGAAACATATTTCCAATAGTCATTTGAACTTGCTGCCCTAGTTGTTGCTACCCTAAGCATTCTACCATTCCTTCAGAGACTATAAATCCAGCTATATTTAGTACCACCTCATCTATAATATCCACCACAGTTCATTCCACAAAACCAATCATCCCTAAGCTTCCTCTTCAACCTAAAGTTTCATTCCCATCTTCTAGTGCTCCAAGTACATATTCTAGTGTTCCAAGCTCATCTTCTAGCACTTCAAGCTCATCTCCAAGCACCACAAATTTACCTCATATCCAAGCTAAAATCTTAGCCATGGGAGCTATATATGCCCCTTTGGTCTTACCAGCTCAATTACATGCCATACCACAGGATTACCAGAGTAAAATATTTCAGTTTGATGGTACTGGTCAATATACTTCCCAACAACATGTAAATAAAATGACTGATTACTTGAATTACATGAAAATGATGAGGTTGATGTAAAACTGAGATTGTTTGCTCAAACATTAGCAGGAGAGGAAAATAAATGGTTTAAATCTTTACCTGCTAACCATATTGTTGATTTAGCTGCTTTTCATCAATTATTCATTAATAGATGGGAAAGAAAGAAAAACCATTTACAAATATTGTTTGAATATGAAAACATTAGGAGATCTACTAATGAATCTGTTCAGGATTATTGTATTAGGTTTAATAACATCTATAATGCAATTCCAATAAACATCATACCCCCACCAGACTTGGCTCTAATCAAATTTCCTGATGGTTTTGATGCTGATATGTCATATAAATTGAGAGAAAGAAACCCTGCAACATTATAACAAATGCAAAGTGATGCAGTTAGTGTAGAAGCAAACTTGTTAGCTAGGAGAGCTAGGATGAGAAATGAAAGAAGAGTAACCATTAAGGATAAACCATCCACATAAGATACTAAAATAGATATTTTAGCCAAAATCATGGAAAGAATAATGGATAAATTAGAAAACATGGAAAGAAAACCACAATTCGAAAATCAACAAGGTCCTCAAATCAGAAATCCAAATTTTAGGAAAAATCCTAATACAAGTAAATTAAGAGAATCTACACCCGATCAACAGATTAGACGACCTTTCCAAGAGAAATATGCTGAGAGTTCCCAACAAAATAATGAAGACCAGGACACCCAGATAAACTTAATGGGAATAAATGATGAAAATACTATTTTTCTCACCCAAAAAGAATAGGTTATACATGTTTTAACAATTACAGTTAGAATCTGGAGATTCCTTTGACTATAAGCAAGGCTATGAGTCTGCAATATACGAATTTCACAAACAATATAGCCTTAGAAGTAAGAAAAACACAAAATCCCTACTAAGAAAACTGTCCAAACTCAAACCAAGAAAACAGTAGAAGCTCCCGTGAGCAAAGTGCTACAAATTCTCCCTAGAGAACTCACAAAACTTCAAGCACAAATATTGTAGACATCACATCTACTGATACTCAAAATTCAACTGCTACTAAATCTACAGCTGCCACTCAAAATGTCCCAGATAAGAAAATTGAAAGTAAAACAGTGGAAACACAAACTGGAATACCAACTGTGGATAAAAAAGACAAAAATACACAAATTGGAATTTGTAAAGAGGAAATCATTCAGTTAGGAAAAACTCAAGTACCATTTAATATTCAAGTTGATATAGCCAAATTGAAAATACCATTTCCTTTAACAGAACTAGTAAAAAATGATTCATATAAAGCCCAAATCATTAAAATAATGAATAGAAGTGAAGGAGAAGATGTCGTTAACCTCAATGATGATCAACCAGAGTTGTTTTTTGGTCTCGAAGTTAATGGTAAACATCAACAAGGAGGTGTTCCTCCCTTCTAAATGAGCTTGACCATTCATGACAAAATCTTACATAATGCAATGCTAGATTTTGGAGCACCTCACAACTTAATGCCAAAAGCTGTCATGGAAAAACTGAACTTAGACATCACTAGACCATACAAACATCTATTTTCCTTTGATTCTAGTCAAGTTAAATGTCTTGGCCTGATAAAATATCTATGTGTAACTATAGTCCAATACTCATCTAAGAGTATTATCATGGATATTGTAGTTGTTTATATCCCTCTGAAGTATGGAATGTTATTATCTCGCTCATGGGGAGAAAAATTGCAGGGATCACTACAGTTAGACATGTCATATGCTACAATTTCTGTTTTCAGTCAGCCAAAATAGCCTTATAGAGAAAATTTGATGAAATACATGGTCAGTAGTGCAGAAAAACCCCAAAATTATCCTATTTATTCTCTGCATTCTGATATGGATTCTTTTACCTTATGCAATTCAGACACTGGAAAAGATAAAATTACAGCAGTAGAACAGAATAATAAAGAAAATGACAGTGACAACATAACTCATGAGTCTATGTGGCACTTAGATTTCGATGGTTCTGTGAACAGATTAGGAGCAAGAGCTAGAGTATGGATCTATAACTTAGAGAATGATCATTCAGAAGGGCATGCCTTCAGGTTAAACTTTAAATGCACTAATAACATGGAAGAATATGAGGCATTAATCTTAGGACTGCAAATTGTAAGAAAAATTGGAGCCAAGATAGTTTCTATCTTGGGAGACTCAGAAATTATCATAAAACAAATCAAAGGAGAGTATCTTGTGAACAACCCTAGACTGATCCAATACAGAGAAACCATTCTAGATTTGATTAATTGTTTTCTTGAAACTGAATTTGATGTTATTCCAAGAAAGCAGAACATGCAGGCACACAGTTTGGCTACCTTTGCCAGCACATGCAGATTACCTCTTCAAACAAATCGTCAATACACTGCTACAGAGGTAAGACATAGGCCAACTATACCAGATAATTTGAAATATTGGGAGATATTTTCACAAGACTCTCAAATATATAATTTTATGAATGTTGAGGGATCATTTCAAAACTATAATATAGATACTGATTGTCCATTAGACTACACCATAAATAACGAGATAGATATAAGTACTGTAGATAAAATAGGACCAACTAATTTATTAGAGTAGAAATAAATAAATTAGAAACATAAGAAATAGAGGAAATAAAAAATGATGAATCAAATATTTTAAACCTTAAAGATAACTTTTTTCCTAAGGGATCAGCCCCATTAGAAGATATTTTTTACTCCAATGATGTAGTTAGAAAACCCAAAATGGAGCCCTTAAGGTTAGACATAGAAGAATGTAACATAGGAATAGAAGAAAAACCCAAGATTATCAAATTATCCAAAGCATTACCCCGAGCTGAAAATCTGAAGTACATAAGTTTGTTCAAATAATTTCAAGATGTCTTTGCCTGGAGTTATGAAGACCTCAAGTCTTATGATACCAGTATAATCCAACACAAAATACCCATCAAAGAAAATCAGAAATCCTTTAAACAAAATCTTAGGAGAATTAATCTAGTTCTTATGCCATTGATTGAAAAAGAAGTAAAAAGGATGTATGAGGCACAAATTATAGCACCTATTACGTATTATGATTGGGTCTCTAATTTAGTTCCCACTAGAAAGAAAACAGGGGAAATCAAACTCTGTGTTGATTTCTGAAACTTAAACAAAGTGTCACTGAAAGATAACTGTCCTCTCCCCAAAATGGACCATATTTTATAGAGGGTAGTCGGGTCATCCAAAATGTCATTACTTGATGGATTTTATGGATACAACCAAATCCTAGTTCAACTGGAAGATCAAGCAAAGACAACATTTACCACTCCGTGGGGAACTTTCATGTACTTGAAAATTCCCTTTGGATTGATGAATGCAGGAGCTACATTCCAAAGAGCTATGAACATAGCTTTTGCCAAGGATATTCGTGACTTTTTAGTCATTTATCTAGATGATATCACAATATTTTCCAAAACATATAATGAACATCTAGATCATTTGAGAAGAGTTTTTATTAAATGTAGAAAATTTGGCATTTCCTTAAATCCTAAAAGGACACTCTTTGGAATAGAAGAAGGTAAACCCTTGGGACACATAATTTCGAAAGAAGGTATTAGAATTGATTTAGCTAGAATAGACGAAATATTGAACATTAGTCATCCTAGAAACATCAAATAATTACATGCATTCTTAGGTAAAATAAATTTTCTTAGAATATTCATTTCTAATTTAGCAGAACTAATCAGAGAATTGAATAACATGTTAAAAAAGGATTCAGCACTTAAGTGGACAGTAGAAGCTAAACACTCTTTTGAAGCAATCAAAGAAGATCTCACTAAAACACCTATCCTCATAAGTCCTAATTTCAAAAAAGATTTTATAATTTTTTCTTTTGCTTCAAAACACACCATTGCAGCAATCTTGTTGCAAAATAATGATCAGGGTTATGAAAAAGCCATTGCTTTTTTCAGAAAATCCTTAAGAGATGCAACACTAAAGTACAATATAATGGAAAAACAAGCACTTTCTTTAGTGAAAGCTATTAAAGATTTCAAAGTGTACATTTTATACTCCCACATAATTGCATATGTTCCAAATTCAGTAGTAAAGGACATTCTAACTCAGAATGGGCTTGATGGAAAAAGAGGCAAATGGATTGCCACAATATTGGAATATGACATTGAAATAAAGCCCACAAGATTGATTAAAGGCCAAGGTTTAGCCAAACTCATGGCTAAACCGAACTGTCAGGCCTTAGATATAAATTTAATTGCTCAACTAGATGATCAACACGAGATGGCGACTCCACAGATCAATGAAGCTTTCATATATTCACCCTGGTATGCAGACATTATATTTGTTTTACTCAATCTACAAGCTCCTCCTAGTTTATCTAGAACTAAAGGTATATTTTTGAAAATGCAAGAAATGAATATTGTATCATAGATAATGCTTTATTTTGAAAAGATCATGGTGGCATTCTATTAAACTGTTTATTAAAAGATGAAGCTGATAAAGTAATGCAGGAATTTCATGCAGGAGACTGTGGAGGACACCTCTACTAGAAAAAAATTGCTAATAAAATCTTGAGGGCAGGTTTTTACTGGTCCACTCTTTTTGTAGATGTCAGAAAGTATGTGACCTCTTGTCACAAATGTTAGATATTTGAAGAGAAGAAGAAACTCTTACCATTTCCCCTCAAACCAATTTCTTTAGAAATTCCATTTCAACAATGAAGTTTAGACTTCAATGGTGAAATTCACCCACCCGCCTCAACCCATCATAAATGGATATTGACAGCTATCGATTACTTCACCAAGTGGATAGAAGCCATCCCTTCTAGACAAGCCACTGACTCTGTCATTATCTCATTCCTTGAAAACAATATCCTTTCTAGATTTGGATGCCCACAAAAGCTCATTACTGATAATGCTGCTGCCTTCAAATCAAAGAAAATGATAGACTTTTGTAACAAATACCACATCAACCTTGGCCATTCCACTGCCTATTACCCTCAAGGCAATGGAATTGCAAAATCCTCAAACAAAAACCTAGTTAATATCATCAAGAAGCTGTTAGAAGATAATAAGAAGATCAGGAATAAAAGGTTGGTTAATGCCTTATGGGAAGGCAGACTAACTACAAAAAAATCTATTGGTAAATCTCCCTATCAATTGGTATATGGGATGGATGTTTTTTTTCCATATTCATTGGGAGTGCCAACGATGAAAATGATTCAAGAGCTGCAAGTAGAACCAAATGATATCCAAATGAGGATAAATCAAACAATTCATTTGCGGCAAACCAGGGAAGAAGTTTACATAAAATCACAAGTGATTCAAGACAAAATAAAAAAAAATATTTGATAAGAAAACCAAAGAAGATGATTTTTACATAGGTGATAAAGTACTCAAATGGGATTCCAAAAGAGAAGAAAAAGGAAAACATGGTAAATTTGACTTTCTTTGGAAAGGCCCATACATCATTTATGGTTACAGAGGTAACAATGAATTTTTATTAAAGGAGTGAGATGAAATAGATCTACCAGGTGGACCAGTCAATGGTAGAATGCTGAAGCACTACTTTTCTCCATAATAAAATTAGTTCATTTGTTTTACTTTGTTCATTGTGAATACCATTGCAACGTATAGATTGGATTGGATGATTATATTCTAAAGTTGAAGCCCGAAGAGAAGGCACTAAGCTTTAAAAGGTATAACATCATATGATTGAATAAAGGAGAGCTCAGAAAGTAGTTCCAAGTCAAGCAGAGTCAAATTTTCAAGGCCACTGATCTTAAAGTTCTTGACATCTCACTAGGAGATGCCATCCCCAAGTGGAGCTACTGTTAGGGTCTTATAATAATAGGGATCATAATTTTGAATTGACTATGTTAAAAACTTGTAATATTGTGCATACTTTTCTTTCTGCAAATGTTTTTCCATATTAAAAAATGAAAAGAGGGTAAGTCCTAAAACAAAAATCAAAGGACTAAAAGAAAAATATCAAAAAAGAAGATAAAGTATGAACCCCACAAAAAGAAACAAAAATAGATCATGAAAGTGTTGCACATTCAAATGCCACTACTCTTAGTTTACTTTATGCAAATAAAAATTGCGTGCATCTTGTAAAAAATGCCACAATTCATGATGATCATATATTTTAATATTGATTCATTCATGCTTTTAAATTTCACATAATGATAGTTAGTGAATAAAGATCTGGCCAAACCATTTAATCTTGGCAGATCAGTAGTTAGGTAGAGAATAAAAATGAACTCATTAGTTTAATCTGAGCCATTGGAAGTTATAAGGTTAGAATTAGGTTAGTTTGCTTATTAAAAGAAAATAAAAGGGTCAACAAGCTCAAATGCACCCAATAAATGAAGTAAAAAATGTTAGGGTAAATAAAGGTTAGGTAGATTACTTTCACAAGTAATGAAAAGCATCAATTGGTTCATATCATATCAATAATATCCTCCTAAATCCTCTTCCACTTTCCAAAATCCTATTTCCACTCATGGAAATCACTTTCCTTTGTAAAATACCCCTTTCCCTTTATTCTAACCTTTTCCCCCTTATTTCACCCCTTTTTCCTTTGAAAAGTAACTTCCCCTTTTGATAATTCCCTTTTTCCATTTAAAACATGAAAAATCCACTTATCCTAAGTTTTGAATGTTTAAAAATATCGGGACCCATTGTAAAAATTCATCCCTGATATCATTTTAACCTATCCCTAGTATATTTCTAACATCCCGCCTATAATTTATATCCAGCCTATAGTTTATATGTTATTTTATATACACCCCTACTTTACATATTTCATTAACCCCCCCACTATATGCTAAACCCTCCACTATATTACCCACTCCCACTAATTATCTCGGGTCCCACTTTTAATTAACTCTGCATATAAATATCATGATCCTTTTTTTTAATTAAACCTTCACATATATCACCCCGCATTCATAATACCCCACCCCACTTCTCACAAATCCTCAACTAAGCCTGCAACACTCGTCGATCGTCCGATTGGCAGTACCCTGATCCAACAATTCCCGAACCCTTTCACACTCTCAACTGTCCAATGTTTAAAACCAATCAGGGGTTGCAAAATGGGTGGTTGCATACCCCCACCCATTTTCCACGCGTCAGTCCCACGTTTCATCACATCCCCCAGCCGAAAACCACCAATCCACTTTTCATCATGAGATAACCTCCAACCCATCTCCCATGTTGTATGATGAAACCACCGCTGTTTGAATTTAACCCTGCGCCATGTAATTTATCACCTCCAGTCAAAAAGTATTAAAGAGGGCCCTTTACTGTTAGTTGTCCATTTCTGTTGAAAATTGCGAAAAAGAAGCCTTTGCTGACCTATTTTGAAGCCTGTCCAGACTCGAATTCAAGCTTATTTCTACCAGAACATTTTTGACTGAGAAGTTGAAGCTTTATAGACCATTAAATCCTACTGTGGACTAGAACCCCTTCTGCAGACCGAATTAAACCTTTTCCAGGTGTTATCACCAAATTGAGTCTCGTTGGGCTGCTGCAATGGTCAACTTGGAGTAACTGTTTCAAACTAGATTTTGACTAAAGATTTGCCTCTTCAGCCTGAGAGGGATCTCTCAAATTATCAAAGGGATTTGCAATGAAAACTCTACTAGATGGCTAACTCTATGATAATGACTTGATTGTATAGATTGCAGGTGGAAAATGTAGAGGATTTTCTACCATTGGGCTTATGGAGTCATTGTAAACCTAAATTACATAACAAAAAATGTCCTGGAAGCCAAGGCACTTATATTCTTATCAAATCACACATAAAGGACAAAACAACAACTACATGTGTACATGAAATGGGAGCATATTAATGAATTCCAAGTGATTACACATGAGCCACTACATAAATATCAAAAGGACTTAGATAAAAAAGCATATATAAGAATATACAATGAATCTTGGGTCTGAAACAAGCTGCTGCAAAAGTATATTACTGATACTCAAAGATTACAATAGTATTTTATACCTAACATCTCCCAACTTGTAGCACCTTTGAGAAAAGTGAAAGAGGTTAATGTTATTTGATATGTGCTTGAAAATAACCTCTCTCAGTTTCTTAAAATACTTCTTTGTTTTCCCAAAAACTTCCCTTGAAGTTGACTTCTCAAAAGTAAAAAAACAGATAAATCCTCATATTTGCTACGAAATTATTAGCCAATTTCGTAGCGAAATCTGCCTATTTTACACTGAATTTGCTACGAAAATGTGTAAAAATGGCTAGTGGCTCTTTTTTTTAAAAATTTGATGACTATGCAAGTGAACCCAAGGTGAATTATTGTGGATATGACCCTAATGACAAGACTAATGAAGTGTTTATGACCTATAATAAACATGATTAAGTGAATTTCTCATCAAATGAATGATCTAACCTAATGAGACAAGGTGAAGCTTATGATGACCCTATCCATCAAAAATTAAAAATTTATGTGTGATAACATTGGCTCCACTTGGGATGGTGTGCCCCTGTGGTACAACAAAGAACTAGTAGTTCCAGTGCCAACTCCATTGGGCTGCTCCCATCTTCAAAATGAAAACTTGCAACTTGTATTGACCTGTAACCTTGGCATTGAAAAAACCAGTAGCTACCAAAGAACTAAAAGTACACATGCTGAATTTAAAACTGAAACTAAAAAAATGTTTGATCTTCAAGCTTATTTATATACAAATGATCCTACTCTACTTGCTCAACATAAAAATTGAATCAAGTGATCCCACTATTCCAATGAAGCCAATCAAGAAGTTGAGTGCTGAGTTGGAACGAACATTCCACTTCTCTGATCATAAAGCCATTATTGAGAGATGAGAAGTTGTTCCACCATCTGAATTTGTATACATAACTGAAAATCATATTGAAATTCATTCCTGTAGAAGATTCCAGCAGAGCTAAAAAAGGATCTTTGAGAGTATGCACGAATAATTCTTGTTGATCAACAATAAAGTGTGACTAAATATGATCCTTGGATGGTGTTCCTTATTCAGATTCTTCATTATAACCCTTGTGACCTTTTTCAAATAAAAAATAAAAAATCTGTTGATTTTCATTTGAGAGGAAGAAATACTTGGAGTACTCTTGGACACTTTCATAAGGAACTACCTTAGCATGTACCACAAAAATTTCTAAAGGTAACTCTTTATATGATTCAACAAGCATACCCATTTGATTGTCTAAAATTTTCTTTTCAAAATTTTCTTCATTTGATGTAGGTTGATGCAAGGAATGACATAAAGAATAAACTTCTTCCTTTACTTGAGGATTATATCAATTATCTTCCAGTATTTCCTCTTGTTGTTTGAAATGATTCTCATATTCCTGACGGTCAAAATACTGACAAGTTTGTTGCAACTTTTCATCAAAATCAGAGGATGTAACATGATTTTCATAAATAAACTCCTGTTGGGTTTCATTTTCATCCAAGAGAGAGGCCTTCCTTTCTTCTTGGTGATGAAAGGGATTGTCATAAAGGGCCTCTAAAATTTCCTCATCCATGAACTCATCATCTTCATAAGAATTCTCCAAATATTCAATAAAACTCGCACAATGTTTACGACAGTCTTTGACCAGCAATAAGGAAGAATGACATTCTTTATTCATCTCATAAAATGCAACATGGAAATCAACAAGGGAATATAAGGAACCATTTGGTAGGCTTTCGTACCAAGACCATGCTTTTCCTTCTAAAGTGACCATAAACATCTTCATGAGACGATCCTCAGGGAACTGAACCTTAAGTCTGTGTACATGCATATAGAATCTAACCAAATGAAGAGAATCATTGTCTTTATTTTCATTTTTAAATATGGGAAGGTCATTTAACCAATCGACCTTTGGCATAGGATTTGGAAAACCAGGGATGCGAGACTGATTCATAGGGGCATACCTGGCATTTATTCTTGCAATGGAACTCATCTTGGAAATTCATCAAGCTACTAATCTTCCAGCAATGGAATCACCTTCCAATTGATTATTTGATGTTTGGAGTCACCAGAGCAAAAATATAGCCAATATATGCCTAAGTGTCTGCTGCCAAAAATACAGCCAACAGACCTTAGAACTGAAACTTTGTCGTTCTTCCCAAGAAAAATTTACACCTTCGTCCCCGACAACGACGCCAAAATGTTATCACCAAATTGAGTCTTGTTGGGCTGCTGCAATGGTCAACTTGGAGTAACTGTTTCAAACCAGTTTTTGAATAAAGATTAGCCTCTTCAGGCTGAGAGGGCTCTCTCAACTTATCAAAGGGATTCGCAATGAAAACTCTACCAGATGGTTAAATATATGATAATGACTTGATTTTATATGATTGTAGGTGGAAAATGTAGAGGATTTTCTACCATTGGGCTTATGAAGTCATTGTAAACCTAAATTACAAAACAAAAAATTTCATGGAAGGCAAGGCACTTATATTATTATCAAATCACACATAAAGGACAAAACAACAACTACATGTGTACAAGAAATTGGAGCATATTACTGAATTCCAAGTGATTACACATGAGCCACTGCATAAATATCAAAAGGAATTAGATAAACAAGCATATATAAGAACATAAAATGAATCTTGGGTCTGAAACAAGCTACTGCAAAATTATATTACTGATACTCAAAGATTACAATAGTAGTGCATACCTAGCATCTCCCAACTTGTAGTACCTTTGAGAAAAGTGAAAGAGGTTAATGTTACTTGATATGTGATTGACAATGACCTCTCTCAATTTCTTAAAATACTTCTATATTTGCCTAGAAACTTCCCTTGAAGTTGACTGCTCAAAAGTAAAAAAACAGAGAAATCCTCATATTCACTACAAAATTATTAGCCAGTTTCGTACCGAAATCTGCCTATTTTACATTGAATTCGCTATGAAAATGTGTAAAACTGGCTAGTGGATTTTTTTTTTTTAATTTGATGACTATGCAAGTGAACCCAAGGTGGATTATTGTGGGTATGACCCTAATGACAAGACTAATGAAGTGTCTATGACCTTTAATAAACATGATTAAGTGAATTTCTCATCAAATGAATGATCTAACCTAATGAGACAAGGTGAAGTTTATGATGACCCTATCTATCAAAAATTAAAAATTTATGTGTGATAACAGCAGGTAATCCTAAGCCTCCATAAGCCATTATTTAAGCACAGAAAAGTAATAAATTGATAAGTTAAACGAAACAATGGCCTCCCAGAGTGTTTTATCCATTAACCCTCTACAACCAACTGTGGTTGATGTTGACCACACACCACTTGATGATAGAGACTTCAAAATCAGTGATAGAGTCACTGATTTTAACCTTCTTGAGCTCCACTACTCGAGCCATGATAAATTCATAGACCAGGCTGATGATATCCACCTCTGGGACTCAAACCTACCTAGGTACATCTTCCCCAAGACCTTTCAGTTTTCAGAAATCATCAGACTATGCCAGATCAATTATTTACCAAATTAAAGAACTCTAATAACCTCTAGCCAAGATATTTTATTCACCATCATTTCAGAATCCATAAATCAGATGTTACAGATCTAATCCAAGCCTGATGAAGCCCCATTAACAATTGAAATCCTCATTGAACTATATTTGAAGCTGGATTTTCCCAAGAGGTTCCAAATATTCCAAACCTTCCTTCCTCCATCAATAGAAAACCCAAAGAGTAACCCTCCATATTCAGCTTCCATTTTTTCAGAGAGAACCAGACAGATTGTCACAATGCTATCATGCATTTTAGGGTACTTTAATGATGAATATGTAGATGCTTCTATCCTAGGTTTTTAGTCCATATTCTGCCCAGGAAAACCTCCAGCTTCAACATTTAACTTTGCTCAATATCTATCAGATGCCATCCATGAGAAATTGGTTAAATTACAAGAGGAAGGAGTATTTAAATAATCCTCTGTTTTGTTTCATTTGTTCTTATATTTCCAATCAGAAAGGTTTGCAGTTAGCCTCAAAAAACTAGACACAGAGGGTAACCCCCAATCTGTAGTCTTTTGGAAATACTTGATCAGAAAGGATTCCACATAATTCAGCTACAAAGATTTCATTGATGCATTTTTTTATCCAATTTTCAACATGCTAAGTAGAAAATTCAACCTAGGGTTAATGAAGAGATAAATAAAGTGTTTTAATTGTCAGAACAAAGTAGAACAAGAGAGTGGTATTTATGCTAGAACCATACTGAAATTAGGGTGTATGGATGCCAGCTTATTCCATACAAGCTCCCCAAATACCTCCCAATGAGTTTATTTGCATTAGAATACATCAGATAGATCCTAAACTTAGATGAAGCTAATTTCCTGTCAGCAAAGAAGAAAACTCAGTTTAATATTAAAAACTAGCTTGGTCCTTTTATTTGCAATAGTAGGAATGATGGTCAACAAGCAGATAAGTGTTTACAAGATTTCAAGTTCAATAATAGTTTCAAATGGAATTATGATCCTTTGGGAGTCATCATAAACTAAGAATCAAATTCAAATTGACTCCTTTTGTCCATGAGTCAAAACCAAAGATTGAAAAGTATTCCAACAAGTCAGAGTGGTTGGAAAATACTTTGCAAGAGGTGGAAAAACATGCTTATACTAGTTCCATCCTTCATACTCTGACCCCACAAGACAGGAACTCAAAGAGAGCAAGAGAGGCAGGCTCTTATTCTGCAGAGACTACTACTGACACCAAATTTAAGCTAATGTACAAAAAAAAGACCAAACTGAATCCAGTAATAGAGAAAGAAGAAATAGTTGACAAAGTTGAAATTATTGATACAGATATAATTATCAGGGATAATTCACCTCCAAAAATTTTAGAGGAAACACATCCACCATCATCCTCTAGTGCTTAGATAATTCAGAAGCAACATAGTGTAGAGGTTTCTTCATCAAGCAAACCAATGGATAAAGAAAAATATATAATGGAGAAGTACAAAGAAATCAAATTGAAGAATGAAGCATTGAAAGCTGTGACTTATTCCTAGTATCGGAAACAAACTCCTAGTGACGAGAATAGGTTGCATTCAGCCTTTTATTACATAACTAGGAAGATGCAAATGACCTTTTAACAACCAACAGTGCAGGCTCCAAAATCATCAGTAGACTACAAGAAAACATCATTTGAAGTTATGGCTAAAGATGTACATCATATAGATTAGTTTGAGTTTCATAAACAAGCAGGAGAAATGATCTACTCCACTATGACAAACAAGGCTTTAAGTGTCCAAAAACTACAAAATTCTCTAGAAAATATCAGAGCACAGTTAAAACTAGAGAAGGCTTCCTCACAAGAAAAAGATAATAGAATAAAATCACTTGAAGAATTGGTCATGGAGGTTGGATATGATCCAAAGAACATCAAAGCAGCTGAAGATCTTATTGTTTGCTCAACTTAGTGTTCCTAAATTGATGTCATAAATTGTCAACCAGGGCTAGTAAACTGTTGAAGTGAAGTGCACTATATGTGCCTAGGTATTTGTTTCTCACTAAGTTGTGTTTAGTGTTTTTCCAATGTTTTTGGTTTTGTGTTTTTATTATAAGAGGAAAAGAACTAAGTGTTGGTAAAGAGAAGTTGTTGGTCACACTAAAACAGAGCAAAACCTATTCTAAACTATGTATGGCACTTGAGAACATAAAATGCAAAACTTTAACAAGAAGAATAACTCATAGCAAGAACTAAATAACTCATAGCATGAATTCAATAACTCATAACATGAACTCAGTCCAATTCATTCATTAGAAATATGTTGTAATAACTTGAGAATAGGATAAGTTTAATGCAATGAGGTTCTTCTAAGTAGACAACAACTTACAATATCACAAAAATCTCATCCATGGTTAGAAATTTATTGGAACACAATTGGAAAAGATTATTTGTAGCATAGTAAGGAACCCTACTTTGAATTAACTTATGACACTGAAATTAATCCATTCTGCAACTCAAATTGTCACTACTAAGCCTCATTCGACAATTAGAAATCTTTTGGAATAGTTTTGGAAAAAATGCTATTTGTAAAATTATAAGAGATTGCAGAACAGTCAAGGCCTTGAACTGATATCACTAATTCCTGTCCATATGATGATGTGTTGGAAGAGATTAATAACAAGAGTAGTTTGTAAATAATGAAGGCCTTAAAGTCTAATGGAACAGAACTAGCATACAACTAACTAATGAAACTTGAAATACATTAAACAGAACTGAACAAGAATGCAATCAATCAAATTTGAAATACAGTGAAGAGAACTGAACTAGAGTGCCATTAACCTCCGGAGTTTTACAACTAAACTAAAATGCAACTCATCACTGAAATACTATAGCTCTATCTCATTCGATGTTAATGATATTTTGGAACAATTCATAAGAGCAAGACTGGCTGTTACATTTGATGTCAGTGAGCATAAAAAAATATAAAGTTCAGAAAAAATGCAACTAGACTCTAAAACACCACAGCTATGTCTCATTCAGTGTTAGTGATATTTTGGAACAATTCATAAGAACAAGACTGGATGTAACATCCGATTTAAGTGAGCATAAAACATAAAGTTCAGAAAACTACTTGAATTAGAAATAAAACAAGGCTAAAGTTACTTATCTAAACTGTATGCACAGAGCTTCTCGGGTAGTAGGGGCCCTCTACCACCATATTAGCATAAAAATCTACTCAAGATTGCTTCAGATCTAGTATTAAAGTTTCTCTTCTTTCATTAAAGGAAGAATACTTCAAAAACAGAGTATTACGGTCTTTTGAGATCTAACCACAAAACATCAATCTAGCTAACTGTCTCTCGGTCTCTCGAGTCATTCTTATAAAAGAAATACATAACTACCCTTGAGAGGAAATATGGATAAGTTTCTTTCCCAATTAAAATAAAATTAGAACTCTCGTGGAAGTCTCTTGCTCTTGCTGGAGACATCTGTAGAGTCACTGTCCTGGTAGGAATCTGCTTCTTAGTTTTGATCTCTTCCACGTGCATAACCACCTGTAGATTCTTGCTCAGACTTATTAGAGAGCAAGAAATGATGGGGGAGTGTTGTGGAATTCAACCATATGTGTTTTTATTTTAAGTGACACCTGTAACCTTTGAGAACATGAAGATATCTGCGGAATAGGCGACTAGCTACAAAATGGCTGCATTTTGTAGCTGAGTCTAGTAAAAAATTACTACAACAACAAAACCACGAAAATACAGCAAGTCAGTTATTGTATACATTCCTAAAGTGTCTTTAATTAATTCTATTGATCATTTAAGCCTATAATTGATAAGGGACAAAGGAAATGAAGTGAAATTTGGTGAAAGAAAAGGACATCTTTGGGGCTCAACATACCCCCACTACAAAGTTTTTGCATGTCCTCATGCAATTAATTCATGTATTCTGAGACTTCTGCTAGGACATCTAAGCTCCTTCTTCTGCTTTGCCTGATATTCAATGGCCTCCTAGGCTTCCTTATGACCAACTTGAATCTTAAATTTATAAGTGCCCTGCTCAACTTTTTCTTTTTCTTCTTCAATTTCTCACTAGCCTTGTACAATTTTTCCATTTGTAGAGAGAGAGTTGTATTCATATCACTTTTCAGCTTAGCTTGCTCCCTTAAAATGTCATTTTCATTCTTTATGTGCCTATTGAGTACTTCTAACTCATATTTGTCTCTTCTTAGTACATCAATTGCAGATCCTGGTGGGCTAGGAGTTCTTCCTCTACTTTCTGAGGCTCTCTTTTCTAATGACTCAACATAATTATAGATTTGATGTTGTGCTGGGTCTATCTCTGGAGTTCCTTCATCAAGATCCTCTTCGTACTGGTACTCAGGTGATCTAACAGTTGGTGTCTCTTCATCCTCAATGTTTATGATTCCCGTTTGTCCAACCTCTATTTTCTTCAATATACCTCTAAGCCTGTGGCTTCGTCTTGGTTGATACGGTCCTTCACCTCTCTCCTTGGCATACCTTCTTATCATCTTCTCCTTTTTAAGCTGTTTCTTAATTTTAGCCAATTTCTCAGAAATTATCTCCTCACTGTCCTCTTGTATGGACTTACCAGTTTTAGTTTTAACAGATTTGGAAATTTTCCTTCTCCTGCTTCTTCTTGTAAGTTTGCTTTCAGATGGAGATTCCTTGGGTTCTTCAAAGTGATTCCTCACTAGAAACTCATCCCAATTGTCTCCCACCTTTCTCAAATGATGTTCAATTAGGATTTTAACTAGGCCATGATGGTACAAAGTGGTTTACAAGAATTGAACCCTCTTTTGAACATTAGAGGCCATTCTCTTTAGACTATGAAGTAGGAAAAAAGGTAAATTGATTTCTTCATCTAAGAAATGCATCATTAATTGAATATGATAAACATAGAGGGTACCAAACCTTCCCTCAACAGTTATAAACTTTTGCAAAATGAGAAACATATTTTGCCATTTATTCTTCAGTGCTGAGCTAGGAATGCTCTTCTTAAAAATGGAAATATCCATACCTGGTGTTTTGAGCATTTGCCTCCACGCCTCATTATGAAATTCCCTATTTTTGAACCATCATTCACCTTGCCTGGGTAATTCCGCTGCTTCTGCAATGAAAGATTCTGTAATAGTGAATTTAACATCTCCTATTTCAACTTCTGCTCCATTAAAGGACCGTGCAAATGTCTTAGTTACCTCTTTATGAAAACCATTAAATTTTTCCAAAAAATGTAACCACCCAGCCTGCTGTAGCATTTCTCTAATCTGTGGGTAACCTTCTAAGTATTTGGTTCCGACTGGTTCGGACCTTACTATGAGACCTGTTATCACTCAGATTTTCCTTGAAGTTGTTGGAAGAGGAAAGGGGTCCGAGATAACCACAAACCAACCTTCAGGTACAAAATCTAGCCAATCTGTACCCAGAGAGGGCTCTCTCTATAAAATTTAGCTTTGTTCTTGAAAATATTAGGCTAGTTATAAAGTCCAAGGGTTTTGTTTGAATTTAGGTTGATGGAATTCTTTAGCTGAGATTAAGATCAAATAGTTTCAGTCCATTGGGCTAATGGAGTCAAAGGATTGGCTGCACTGGCTTAAGTTTTTTAACAAAAGATGGTTTATCAGGGCAAGATAATCAAACTAGAAACAATTATAGATCTAAAGTGAATGGAATGGAATTCAAACGAATGAAAGGCAATAAAGAATCTTTCAACACATTCAAGAGAAGAGAAATAGATTGATTATCAATAAAGAGCAGTTAAGTATTCTTTACTAAATAACCAAAAATATATGAACTAGACAAACAGGAGCAATTGAGAATTCGCTGTTTAAACCAGTTTAGAAGAAAACATTTAGAATAATAACGACTGAAATCATATTACACCTAAGTACTTTCTGACTTAATCCTTTTCGTTAAATATTAAGATAATGAAACACAGATGATATTGTAAACAAATATAAAACTTCAAAACATGGGATAGAGATGACTTATTGATCCTTCATTCGACACATGAATCCTGAGAAAAGTCTTCTGCCTCAATTCCTTGTCCAGTTTTGCCACGAAAAATTTCTCCAAAGCTCTTTATTCCAAAATATTCAATGTTACATCAAAGTATAAGAATCCACCTTTACTACTCCAATTGATGGAGTATTTATACAAATTCTAAACTAAAATATCTTGAAAAAATATCAAGATTAGTTCACAAATTTCTCCAACTATTTTACATAAATAGAACTTAAGTAAAGGACACTCAAACTAATTCATCAACTTGGCACTATGTTTTATGGATAGGTTATGACAAAGAGGAGAATTCGAATTTGATCCAACTCTTAGTTGATGATGAGGCATCCAAGTCACTAACTGCTTCATTTCTTTGTGCATTCTGCTCCAACAATTCTGCAAACTTGGGGTCCAATGATATCTTTTTATTTCTCAATCCGTAATAGATATGTAAAAATTGAAAGAGGTTATTGTGGATTAATATGTTGGTGAGATAAACCTCTTTCAATTTCCTAAAATTCCTCTCTAGTTGTGCACAATAGGCTCTGAAAAATATGTGTAAAACAAAGTTTTACAGAGTCCGAAAAATATACTGTAAATATGTACATGTATCTCTCATTCTGAAATCACTGTGAAAAAAGTGAGATAGGTTTTTGTAGATGGGTCTCTTAGGAACAAAAAAATCCTTCAGTTTTGTATGATGTATTTCGGATTGGCCATAATCTTCTCTGAAAAATGATGACTTAATTGGAATTTTCTGCAAAAAGTTCTTTCCAACATTGTTTAATATTTCCAAAACCATAATAGCTGTTAGAAAAGTGAGAGAGGTTTTTGTAGATGGTCCTCTTAAGAAAATAAACCTCCTTCAGTTTTTCAAAATTCATCTTGGATTGATCACAATAGTTTCTACAAAACAATGACTAAAGCATGAAATTTCTGCAAAAATGTTCCTTCTTCTTGTGTTTTTCAACTTTTCACCTTTTTGTTCTTTTAACTGTTTTACTTTCAATTTAGATAAAATTCAATGTTGGTGAAAGTATTTTCATCTCTTTTTACCATTTTACTGCCTCTGTAATTACTTTTATTGTTTACCTTTGACTGCTCTGTAACTTTATTTTAACTTTCACTCTGACTTTTACATTATACACTTTAACCACTGATACTATTTAACTGTTATGCTCTCTAACCGTTCTTTACTGTGTCCTTTTACCTTCAATGTGCAGTTTAGGTTTTTACTGTCTGTTTCAACTGTAAATCATTTAATATCTTGTTTCCTTTGATTGTCTTTCAACTGTATTTTTTATCTTCCATCTCTGTTTGAATAGATTTGATAACACTCTTGGAGTAAACAAGTCTTATGACTAGTATTAAGACTGTTTATCCAAAGATGTGGTATTCTGATCACCTGTAAAACAAAACAAATTGTTAAGAAAGCATTGGTTTGCAGGGGAGGTCGAAAATGTTTCATTTTATTTTGAGAGGTCTGTGGAGTGAATCTAGAATGATTTTTGAGAGGTAAACCATGCTCGAATTGGTTAACAGAGGCTTCAGGTGGCGCAGCTGGGTTACAAAGGGTTTGACTGCACAATCAGGTGAAAATGAGCAACACTACGGTGTTTGTGTTTAAATGGGTAAACGATTGATATTGGCAGGTAAGCTTTGAATGAACAGTGATTTGAACGGGTACTGGTTATGGCAGACGAGCTCTAGAATAGTTTATTGCAAATATTTTCAGCAAGGTAACGGTCGGCAGACTTCAACAATTAATTTTTGAAATTTGTTGCATGGGAGACTGGTTCGTGCACGAAATAATGAAAACAACGCGAGCACATTTGTTTTATTCACAAAGTCAAAAGTTTGGAGGGTTTTTTATTATTTTAATAAATGGCGTCAGTATGTACGACAGATGAGTCATGGGGGCGGGGAGGTGGTAAGCAGTTTTTTCCGCACCGCTTTTGAGGGAAGGCGGTATTGAGCGGATGGGCAGCGATTCCACAGAACGAATGAAACGTGGCCATGGTACTATTTGAAAGCGATCGTCATTTTGCACGTTATTGTTCAGATCGGGGATGGCCAGCGGAATTATCAACAGCCGTTAATCTTGAACGGGTCGATCGCACGGTTGACAGGACAAGGAGATGACGGGGTTTTAATGGCGCATGCCCGAC
Source organism: Pinus albicaulis (assembly GCA_034641835.2). Classification (NCBI taxonomy): domain Eukaryota; kingdom Viridiplantae; phylum Streptophyta; class Pinopsida; order Pinales; family Pinaceae; genus Pinus; species Pinus albicaulis. The sequence goes on along the minus strand of CM076580.1, from coordinate 116,135,803 downwards.
GTGTTTTATTATTGATTAATCACAGCATGAGCATTTTGATTGGCGGAGTTAGGTTCTTAATTAATCGTGAGGATTAATTAATTCCTTTGTTTAAAAAGCGGAAACGTGATTGGGCGAGGGGAAAATATACATAGAGATGGGTTATTTCGAAGTTTGGTTTGAATTAAACTTTGGATTTATTTTTGTTTAAAACAAATATATTATATGTATAAAGTTTTTTCATATTTTTATTATATGATAATTGAATTAGATTAATCCAATTACCATAGGGGGCGGGATTAACATATAATGATATATTTTAACCAAAGGGGGTATAAAGTGGGTTTTTTATTTGAACGAGTTAGGAATAAATATTTTGGTTAAAATCATAATACATGGGTTTTTAGGATATTATATAAAAGGAATTATATATAATAGGAAAAAGTCATTTCTATAAGGAGTTAATAAATAAAATCAATGTTAATATGACAAGGGGACAAGGTAAACTTCAAAATACATTAATATAACTAAGAAAGTGAAGTTTTTAGAAACAAATTGCATTATAATCACTTCATCGCTTAAACTTAGGATAAAATGTGATTTTGAGGGTTTTTTATGAAATATCTCATGATTTTCCTAAGTAAAATGGGATTTTACTTAGGAAAGAACTTTTTGAAGTAAATGAGTGTGATGATGAATGATTTTAAGTACTTAGGTTTTTTCCAATTATTGGGCAAAGGGTCCGGTCCCTCCAAAAGTCAAGGAAATGCCTTGAGCCCCTTTAATTTTCAAGTACCTTAGCATTTAGGGGAAATTAGTGAAATGTTTAGGGAAAAATGAGAAGGGAAGTTAATAATTTGACTTTGCCTTGCTTTGAAATTCTTCCAGTGGAGTGTCTGCCTTTGCACTTTGTGATGCAAATAAAATATTTAACACATATAAAGCCATTGATCATCACATGAAATTATGCAACATCATCTACCTACCCTACCTACTTTACTCTACCATTTTTTCTTCTTTATTAGGGTGCACTTGAACTGGCAAACCCTTATCACACTTTTTCTTTTACATATGAAAATCTATCTAATTCTAACCTTATTACATCCAAGGGCTCAGATTAAACTGTTGAGCTCCTTATATTCACTCTACCTATCTACTTATCTACCAACATTAAATAGTTTGGTCAGATTTTATTCTCTATCTCTAAAACATGAAATTGAAAAATGAACTAGCCAAGCTTAAACTGTTTGACTATTCATCAATTGTGGCAAAAGTTTAACACACTGCACACAATTTGTTTATTACAGAAAATGAAATAGTAGTGGCATTTAAACTTGCACACTTTCATGGTATATTTTTGTTTGGGGTTCATTTTTTTTACTTTTTGGCCATTTTTTATTCTTTTCACCCTTTGATTTTCTTTTAGGGTATACCCTCTTTACATTTTTAAATTTTTTGATTTTTTGAATAATATGGAAAACCTTTGCAACAAAAAGGTATGAACATATTACATAGCCCATCAAGTCAATCATGAAATATGACACCTATTGGTATAGGAGTCTAACAAGACCCATGGCTTCTCTTCTCAACCTTTAATTTACTGCTCTTCTATCCACGGTGAAAATGGTTGTTAGAGAGTTGTTTTTACCCCAAAGGTGCCTTCTCTGTTTATGCAGTAGGAATTAGCTACGGAAGGATGACATGAAGAGGTTATAGAATGAGTGAAATATGGTGAGGGTGATTCACACGAATTAATGAGTTTGAGAGCCATCATGGAAGAAAATACCTCGGAAACATATCGTGAGAAATTCAAAATCATCACTGAATAGGTCACTTCAGTACTTAACCGTTAAGTTTTAAATGATGATTTGAAATGGCGGAATGGAAGGGATTTTGTCCAAAGTTTTTATGATAGGTTTAATAGGCATGATCAACACGAATAATCAAAACAAATTTTTGAATCATACATGACTTAACTATACTATAACTTTCATATTCTGTCATCATAATAATTTCACAACTTTACCTTTGCCTTTCCTTTAATTTTTTTTGGTTTTGATATGCTTTGTCCTCTGAAAATCATTGATTCTTCAGTCTTCATAATCCCTTTGATTTTTCTTGTTGACATAGGTGTGCAGGGTTAATTTGCTGCTGAACAAGTGGTTGTTGGATAATTGCCTTCAGGATATCTGGCTGCAGAATGTCTAGCTAACTGCAGAATGTCTGACTAGCTGCAGAATGTCTGACTGCAGAATATACCTGTAGGAGCTTTGAGACATGGAATGGAATGTTGTATGAAGTGAATTAGAATAGATCATGAAATATGGTGTAATGGAGCATGAGTGAAGTGAAATGTAATGGAATGAAATGGATTATAAATGTAAAGTGGAGTGAAATATGAAAAGTGGTTTGCAACTTATGATTTGTAATATTCAATTGCAGAAAGAGATCAAAATCTGAGATGAAAATGAGGTGGACCATGGAATGGAGTGAATGAAGTATGGATGAGTGGAGTGAATGAAATATGAATGAATGGAATGAATGAAATATGAATGAATGGAGTGAATGAAATATGAATGAAGTGAGACATGATGGAGTGAGACTTATGATTTTGTGATAGCTTCTTGCAGAAAAAGAACAAATTTGAAAAGCTAAAGTGTCAGAAGGATTCTGATTTTCACTTTATCTTTTCTGTATAAACATGCTAATCAGTGATTAGTTTTCATGTTTATACTTCTTCTTCTTTTTTTTCTTCTTTTTTTTCATTTGAATTCAGAAAAATTCAACTAAGTTGATGAAGAAGAAAAATTCTTCTTCATTAACTTTACATCACTGTTTTCCTGGAATCTCTTGACAAATTCTTCTCTTGAAAGTGGCTTATGATACAGCTTCAATCTATGACCATTTACAAGAAAAGTGACCTTCTCTTCATCTATTTTCCTGATTTTTATTGCTCCATTGTCAAAAAAATTCATAATTTCATATGGCCCAAGCCAATGTGTTTGGAATTTACCTTGAAAATATTTGAACTTTGAATCAAACAAGAGGGCCCAGTCACCTTCTTTGAATTTCTTTTCCTTGATGTACTTATCATGCCATCTATTCCTTTGCTATTGGACTATATTTGTTCTCTGGACTGCATCCTGTCTGATCTCATACAATTCATTAATCTGCTCCAATCTATGCTTTTGTGCTTCTGTTAGATCAAGTCCTAGTTGGACTGCCATTTTAAAAGTTTGAATCTGAAACTCTATGGGAAACAAGACTTGTTTTCCATAAACAAGTTTATAAGGAGTATGACCTATTGTGCTTCTCCATGTAGTTCTATAGGCCCACAAGGCTTTAGGAAGCCTGCCTTCCCAATCTCTTCTATGTAAATGAACAGTCTTTGTTAGGATCCCTTCAATGACCTTATTAGTAGATTCCACTTGACCATTTGCTTGTGGATGATAGGGAGTATATTTTCTGTGTCTGATTTTGTACCTCTCCACCATTTTCTCCAATAGCTTTGATGTAAATTGAGCTCCTTGATCTGTAAAATTTTTTCTTGGGACACCAAAACGAGTAAAAATATCCTCAAAAAGAAAATTAACTATAGATGCTTCAGTGGTAGAAAGTAATGTCTTGGCCTCTACCCATTTGGTAACATAATCAGTGCAAAATAATATATATTTTTTTTTTCTTGATGAAGGACTAATAGGCCCTACAAAATCTAAAGCCCACTTCTCAAAAGGTTCAATATGTACCTGAGGCTATAATGACATCTCACCTGAAGGAGAAGGTTTCCCTACCCTTTGGCAACTGTCACACCTTTTGACATACTCTTTAGCATATTTAAAAAGGGATGGCCAATAGTATCCTAAATGAAGGACCTTATAAGCTTTCCTTTTATCAGCAAAGTGTCCACCATAAGGTTCATCATGGCATGCCTTGAGGATCTCAGGCATCTCATCTTCCCGAACACATCTCTTAATGATAAAATCTGGACCTGTTTTGTACAACTCATTAGCAACCCATGAATATTTTGAACTGTCATAAATGATTTTTCTTTTGTCTCTTGCATTCATTATTGAAGGAAATTTCCCTGAAACTAAATAATTAGCAATGTCAGCAAACCAAGGAGTTGCAAAAAGATATTCATCTGGGAATTAATCTTCAACTGGGGTGTTGTCTTTGATGTTTTGGAGTCTAGATAGGAAATCAACTATTGTGTTTTGTTTTCTAGGCCTATCTAGAATGGTAATGTTGAATTTCTGTAAAAGAAATAACCATATTATAACTCTGCCATTAGTAATTGATTTTTTCATTAGATATCTAATTGCAGAGTGATCTGTGTGAACAAAAGTTTCATAGCCTGTTATATAGTGTCTGAATTTGTTTATGGCATGAACAACAGCTAAAAACTCTTTTTCAGTTACAGTATAATTTAAATCTGAAGGAGTCAAATTTTTACTTGTATAATGGATGGCATAAGGAATCAGGTCTTTTTTTCCCAATACTACTCCTAAAGCTGTATCTGAGGCATCTGTTGAAATATGAAAAAGTAACTTCTAGTTAGGTCCCCTTAAAATAGGTGCTTCAGAGATTTTTGGTTTCAATGTCTTAAATGCTAACTTGCAATCAGGATTCCATTTGAATTCGCAGTCCTTGGTAAGTAATTTGAAAAGTGGAGATGCTATCTTGGTGAAGTTTTCTATAAACCTTTGATAATATCCTGTAAATCCGAGAAAACTCCTAACATATTTTTGACAACTTGGAATAGATAAGTTAGAGATGACTTCAACTTTTGACTCATCAACATCTAATTCCATCCCTTGAAATGTGATGTCCTAAAACAATTCATTTAGAAAACATCATAAAACACTTTTCATAACTTAGTGAAAGATTTGCTTCTTTACATCTCTTTAAAAAAAATTCCAAGTTTGCTAATGCTTCTTCAAATGTGTTTCCATAAACTGTGAAATCAACCATATATACCTCTACACAATCATGTATTAGATCTGAAAATATTCCTAATACTACCCTTTGAAATGTTGCAGGTGCATTGCATAATCCAAATGGCAATACTCGGTAAGCATAGGTACCCCAATGATAGGTAAATGTGGTTTTTTCTTGATCTTCAAGTGCTACTTGAATTTGGTTATAACCACTAAACCCATATAAAAATGAGAAGTAATTTTTGCCAGCTAATGTATCTAACACCTGATCTATGAAAGGTAGGGGAAAATGATCTTTAAAAGTAGCTTTGTTTAATTCCCAGTAGTCAATACATACCCTCCATTTACCATTTTTATTTGGCACAATTACCAAAGGAGAAACCCACTGACTATCTGAAATGGGATAGATAAAGTTGACATTTAACAATTTCTGCAATTCTTCTTTAACAATTTCCCTAAGATTTGGATTCATCCATCTTTGAGGTTGTCTGATTGGTTTACAATTTTCCTCTATGTAGATGTGATGAGTGCAAGTCTTAGGGCTTATCCCTTTCATATCAGTGTACTCCCATGCATATGCAGAAGAATGTCTCTATAATATTTTGACTAGCTTTTCTTGTTGAAATTTCTCTAGGTTCTTGTTTATGTTTAAAGTTTTACCTGGAAATATCTCAATTGTAGAGCTGCCAAATTTATCCATGGAGTAAAGAGACATCTGTCTTGATGATAAAAACTCAATGTTGGATTCTTCTTGAAATTGTTCATGTTTGTATTCCAAAGAGGATTCAAAATTTTCTAAGGTATTTAGAATCTGGCTATCTTCACTAATTTCTGAAATTGTGAAGAGAGGTTGTATGTCTTCTTCATTCTCAATCCATTGAGTATCATCTAATTCTGTAATTGTTTTTGCTAGAGGATACAAGGTAAATTTCTTGGTTGAACTACCATCAGAGATGTACATATCACCGGATCTACAGCTAATGAAAGCATCAGTTGTAGCTAACCAAGGTCTTCCTAATATAATAGGATGTCCTCCTAGATTATTCTTAGGAGTTAGGATCATAAAATCCACAAGATACTCCCAAGAATCTAGGGACACTGGAATGTCTTCTATTACCCCATCAGGTTTGATCAGAGATCTGTCTGCTAATTGTAATAATGTGGGTGTAAAAAGAAGATTAGGAAGTTTCAGTTTATCCATGATTTGTCTACTCATGATATTGATTGCTGCTCCTAAATCAATAAGTGTGTTTTGGATCTCAGTTCCATTGATGTGAATTTTAACAACTGGATTTCTTGGGTCTAGATACTTTGGAATAGCAATCTTACCCATCATGATATCTGCTATTTTTCCTGCCAGTTGAATTTTCTTTATCTCTCTTATTCTTTTTCTTGTTTTCTTCATGCTCAACTCCTTTATTGTCTTTGCTAAGATTGGAATTTCCTTGATAGCTTGCAATAATGAGATCTTAATACAAACATTTCTCAGCTCATCTAGGAAATCATAATTAGGCACCATAATTTGTTTTTCTACACCTCTATCAATTTGTAATCTTTCTAGAAAGGGAGGTGTAGAAGTGGATGTTGATGGCTGCTCTAATATAGGAGTTGAAATTATTGGTTCTTTTTGTTTTGATTTTTCAATGTTTGGGTCTTGGAAAGGTGTGTTCTCTTCAAGACTTTTATTCACCAGTAGAGAATCTTCCTCAGAGTTGTTTTTCTCTTGTATGATTACAGAAGGTTTCTTCTTTTCAAGTATTCTTCCAGACCTAAGTTGAACATCACTAAGGTCTAAAGGAGTAATCAAATAAGTTGGAAACTATTGGCCTTCTATCATGTATGTGTTCTTAGGATTTTTATTTTTGGGGTTTGGTCTGGGTTGAGCAGGTAACTGATTTGTTTTCTGAGGAAATGGTAATGGAAGTGGTGGATTTTGATGTTGTGGATTTTGAGGATTTTGTTGAAAATTCTGTTGAGGAGGGAAATGTGGATATGGTGGATATTGATAGTACTGAGAGTATCTTCCATAGGGATTTTGTGCTCCTTGTGCCCAAGTTTGAGATTGATTTTGGAATTGGGGCCAAGGTTGCTGCCAAGAATTCCAATTTGGTGGGGGTTTATTATACAGTTGATCATGGAATCCTTGTGTTTGAGGTCCTTGCCAAGGCCTTCTAGAGACAAAATTGAGAGATTTTGTGGAATTTGTAGAGGTTTCTTCTTGAAAGAAAACTTTAAGACCAGGAAGTGAAGGAAAACTCTTGGTATCATGTTTTTCTGAAAAAATTATACAGGTCTCTACTGCTTTTTCATCCAAAGGACATTCTCTCAAGGCATGCTTCTTTCTACATTTGGGACAAAATATTGCTAAGTCATCAGATTCAGTTTTCTGCTTGATTTGTAACTTAAGGGTGTCTATTTGTTCACTAAGACTCCATAAAATATCAGATTTGAATTCATCAAGCATATGTCCTATTTCTGCCCTACTTACTGTCCCAGAAGCAGACTTACTTGCCCTTGTAAGAGCAGGGTCTCTTGGTCCTTTCACAGTTTTAGATTTCCCTCTGGAAAGGTTGATACATAATTCAGCTATTTCAGGTAATGTCAGCTGAGATATATCCCCTTTTCCCATCATGTTAAGGATATCTAACCATTCATCCCTAATTGTCTTCAATAAGAGAGCTTTCAAAGTGTCTTGGTCCAAGTTTTCCATTTTTTCCCTCTTGATGTTATAGTTAAACCTCTCCAACAAATCTTCCAAATTTTCATCCTCTTTTTGTAACATTTTAAACACTTCCTCCTTATGGTTGACTAGCATACAGTAATCCAAATACCTCTCTAGAAATGCTTGTTTCATGTCTTCCCATGTCCTAATAGAACTGTTGATCAAACTCATAAACCATTTTAATGCTACTCCTTTCAATGTTGAAGGGAATAGTTTAAGTTTTTGAGCATCTTGTAAGTAGTCATAGGTTCTACATAGGACTTAAAATTCAAATAGGAAGGTTTCAGGATCTTCAGTTTTGAGTCCATAAAATTTTGGGAGGACAGAGGGTGAATTTTTTTTCATAGTTGCATTGGTTTCTTCATCTACTATAGGAAACCCAAAATAGCTTCCCATTTCTCTTCTACCTCTTCCTCTGCCTCCTTCTCCTTCTGCACCTCTACCTCCTTCTCCTCTACCTCTACCTCTACCCCCTCCAAATAGTGTGTGTTCTCCATTAAAGACTCCTCCTCCCCCTTCTTCTGCCATAGATTATTCTTCTGTGGAAGTTGAAAATTTTATGTCCCTAGCAGGGGTCCTAAAATATTCTTCTAAGACAGGTTCAATGGATGAAGTGGAAGGTCTTTCTAATGGAATATCTGATCTTAAGTTCTCTGGAAGTCTAGGATCAGTAAAGGATGGTGATGCAGGGGCATTAGACACTAGCCAACAATGTAGGAGTTTTGTCCACATGTTGTGGCTAGGAGGATTTGAAAACAATTGAATTGTCACAACTAGGTGTCAATACCTTAGATGATTGTATTATTAGATCAGTTAGAGTCGTAGAAGTTGAATAGCTCAGTTAGTCTAGCTGTCATATCAAGTTAGTTGAATTGTTTTAATTAGACTGTTGATTTCCTGAAACGTTCCTCTCAGAGGAACCGAAGAGTCATAAGTTTATGTATATAATTGTAAGCCCTCGGATGTATGAAAGGACAAGAAGAGGAGAGGAGATCTTGGCAATAAAATCTGTGTGTTACAATTGCTTCCAGTTGAATAACTTCAATTTTCATTGGCCATCGAATTGTCTTGAATTCTTATTAATGAAGAAATTGTTTGATTGAGAAACGATTGTATACTGGTTCGGTGTGAAATCGTTGTGAATGGTGAGTGTGTGAATGCCATATATCTATGTCTGGTGTTTCCTAAATTTATTCGAGCAAACCCTGTGAAGTTATCACCACCCGCAGGCATGGTCTGTATAGAAAATCCATTGGAATAGAATCTCGTTATTGTTGATTGAAACCTGCCGAGGATTGACCTGAGGTTAGACGTGGGTTAACAAACAAAGAAGAATGCAAACCTGACGAGGAACCCTGGTTAAACACTGTGCACAAACTGCGAGTGGTTTGGGTGAACAGTAAAGGTTGGAAGCGGTATTCATTGCACCACTCTTATACGGAAGGTGGTATTTCTGGGTCGAGGAGCGATTCCATAGAGTGCCTGACGCGTGTCCCCGAGCGAAATTGGAAAACCACCTTCCCGTACGCGCCATCGCGCGTTATCATTTGTGCATGTTGATCAAGTGATATACATTGGATCGGGCAATGCAATAACAACCGTCGGATAAGGAAGCAAGATTAACGAAGGTATGAATCAATCGTATGTTCCACATCAGCGCTGGGGCCCAGTTATAAATTATATTAATTGGAACCTTTTAACTAAGGTATGGCAACGTTTATTTAATTGACAATTTTTTATTTAAAGTAATCCAGTTATATGAGCCGGGAGATATAATATAAAGTATTGAAATTTATAACCATCGGTTATAAGGTCGGGCAGCGTAATACAAAGCGAAAGATATAATTAAAATTGCAATGGTTTTCAAATGATATTTATTTATCAAATTCCCCGAATTTGATAAATAAGATTCCAAGAAAAAGAAATAGACCACGTGGGGAAAAAAGAAAGAGAAGACAGAGCCACGATGACGGTTGACCACTCCTCCTCAGGACTGACCTTCAGTGTTTGTTGCGTCATTCATTAGGGGAATTTTGAGGTCTAAAATGGGCCTCATAAGAAAAATGTACAACAAAAATAAACTTTATAACAACCAATAGGATTCAAGATGATGATGTCATCCATAATGGATGATTCACCATTTTCGGAGTAAAAAAGTAAAAATATTAAAAAATAATAAAATAATAAAATGACTTTTTCAACTCGTATTTTAAACTTATCTCCCAAAATTTTTCTGTTTATACTAGTTGATTTTTAATGCATACTTTCGATGCTTTCATTATTTTAATGAGAAATACATAAAAAAACGTGATTGTAATCACGTTTTTTTATGTATTTCTCATTTTTCGTGTAGTAGGACCCATCGAAAGTATGCAACATGGGTACTCCTTGAATGGGGAATTAAATTTTGCATCCAACGAGTACTCCCGCTCGAAATTTGAGTAAAAAATTTGGGAGATAAGTTGAAAATATGAGTTGAAAAAGTAGTTTTTCCATTTTTTCCCTCTAAAATTTGATGATGTCATCAAATCTTATTTGATTTTTTCCACTATTATTTTATAATTTCCTTAGGAGGCCCATTTTAGACCTCAAAATTCCCCCATCTTGGTATCGCAGCAAGTCCGAAGTTGTTTTTATTACACATGGAAATCCGAAGTTGGTAGAGGTGTCGCGTAAGAAGACTCCGTTGCCAACGCAGAGGTGTTGGGGATGTTAAGGATGGTCGAGGCCGAATGGATGCCATGGAGCGAAGACAACCCGAGATCGGTGAAGACATTAGCGAACCCGAGACAAAAGAAGCAAGCGTAAGAAAATGTTGAAATTCCATCCCGATATGAGGCTCCTTAGGAATTGTTCGGGGTCCAGCTAAGTCTAGAATTGAAGTGCTCAGCAAGTGTAGGGGACCGAATCCGAAGAACCGGTGGACTCGGATAGATGAATTGAACAAGTGTTTCGATTATGAAGAAATAAGGAATATAAGAAGGCCTGTTTTCTCTGAGGAAGACAAGTTATAAGGACATGCTGCACTTTGGTGGGATGGAGTGCAGGCAGAAAGGAGGAGAGTTGGCAAGCAACCTATCAAGAGTTGGACCAGAATGATGGCTAAATTAAAAGGTAAATTCTTTCCTAGTGATTACCAGATAACATTATATAAACAAATGCAGAACCTGAGACAGAGGTTGCTAACAGTAAAGGAATACACAGAGGAATTCTACAAGGTAAGCATAAGGGCTGGGCAATTCCAAGACACACCAGAGAAGACTGCCAGATATGTGAATGGTCTCAAGCTGGAGATCCAAGATGAGATTGGTCTCTTGTCTCCTAAGACAGTGGAAGAGGCCTATCAGATGGCCTTGAAAGCAAAGGAGAAACTCCTGAGGAAACAGTCTGCCAAGAAGAGAGGTACTTTCCGAGGAAAGGGAAGTCATGGTGGTAGAGGAAAGCCTGCTACACCCAGGGATGGAGCTAACAGTAGCTCACCTCAGAATGCATCTGCAGAGGATGATGCAAGGGGAAAAAGGGGTTCTTACAGAGTAAAAGGAAGAGGAGGCGGAGACAGAGGCAGAGGTAGAGAATTGAGGTGTTATAGATGTCAGCAAGTGGGACACAAGCACTATGAATGTCTAGAGAATGTGGGTGCTGGTCCAAGGAATGTTGTTGTTGCCCAGACTGGAGAAGAGGCAGAGATTGAAGAAGAAATTCTTCCAGAGATGGGAGATTCCTTGGTGGTGAATAAGGTCCTATTGAAGCAAGCCAAAGAGGTCACTGAGCCTGCACAAAGAAATACTTTGTTTAGGAGCATATGCAAAGTCCAAGGGAAATGCTGCAAGCTATTCATTAATAGTGGCAACACAGAAAATCTGGTTTCCGCTGAGGTAATATAAAATTTGAAGCTGAAGACAAGGGAGCATCCAACTCCCTACAGGGTGTCCTGGCTGCACAAAGGCCACCAGCTGGTTGTGAAATAACAGTGTGAGATAGAACTGTAAATGGGCAAATACAAAGACAAGGTCCTATGTGATGTAATGCCCATGGATGTGTGTCATATACTACTGGGTAGACCTTGGAAGTTTGACAGGGCAGTAGTGCATGATGGCAAGAAGAACACTTACAAGTTCTTCAAGGATGGGATACATAATACATTGATACCCATGGAAGAAGGAGAGCCATCTAGCAAAGTGATTGATCCAAAGACCTTGTTGCTGAGCGGGAAGGAATATATGCAGCAAATAGAAGAAGAAGAGGTAAGCTTTGCTTTAGTTTGCAAGCCTAAAGTAGTTCTTACTTCTACAAACATTTCTGATTTACCAGTAGAGATACAAGAGATGTTAGATGATTACTGTGACATTGTTGTGGATGATTTACCTGATGAGCTGCCACCTCTGAGGAAGATCAGCCATCCGATATATTTTATCCCTGATTCAAATCTGCCAAATAAGGAAGCCTACAGAATGACTCCCAAGGAAAATGAGGAAATCAGGAGACAAGTACAGGAGTTGGTGGACAAAGGACTGATCAGAGAAAGTCTGAGTCCATGTGTAGTACCAACAGTTTTGAGCCCAAAGAAAGATGGAGGCTGGAGGATGTGTACTGATTCCAGAGAAATTAATAAGATCACAATCAGGTACATATTCCCTTTGCCCAGAATTGAGGATTTAATGGACTGTTTGAGTGGTGCTAAATATTTCTCAAAGATAGATTTAAAGAGTGGATATCATCAGATTAGAATAAGAGAGGGTGATTAGTGGAAAACTGCCTTTAAAACAAATGAAGGGTTATATGAATGGATGGTAATGCATTTTGGGTTGTCAAATGCCCCTAGCACTTTTATGAGACTTATGAATGAAGTGTTGAAAGAATTCATTGGTAAATTTGTGATAGTGTATTTGGATGATATATTAGTTTTTAGCATAACTAAAGAAGAACATTTAAGGCATCTTAATCATGTCTTGAAGAAGCTGCACCAAGAGAAACTGCTGATAAATTTGAAGAAATTCTCATTCATGAAGGAATATTTGGTGTATTTGGGGTTTGTTGTTTCTGTAGAAGGATTGAAGATGGACCCAGAAAAGGTTAAGGCAATTGTGGAGTGGCCTTCACCCAGAAATGTTTTTGAGGTAAGAAGTTTCCATGGACTTGCTAGTTTTTACAGAAAGTTTATAAGAAACTTTAGTAAGATTAATGCACCCATAATAGAGACAATAAAGAAGAACAAACAGCCATTAAGTGGACTGCTGAAGCAGAAAGGAATTTTAAGCTACTGAAGCAAAAGATAACAGAGAAGCCTGTTTTTATTCTTCCTGATTTTACAAAACCATTTCAAGTAAAATGTGATGCCAGTGGAGAGGCCATTGGAGTTGTGTTGAGTCAGGATGATAGGCCTGTGGCATATTTTAGTGAGAAGATGAATGACACCAGAAGAAAGTATTCCTCTTATGAGAGGGAATTCTATGCAATTGTTCAGGCACTGAAGAAGTGGAGACATTATTTGATGTCCAGGGAATTTGTATTATATTCTGACAATCATGCTTTGCAGTATATTGTACAGCAGCCCAAATTGAAACATAAGCATGCTAAATGGGTTGAGTATCTCCAAATTTTTAATTTTGTTTTGAAACATGTAAGTGGCCAAGCCAATAAAGTAGTTGATGCTTTGAGTAGGAGGCACATGCTTGTTCAAGAGACAAATTTTGAAGTTGTAGGGTTTGATTTTATGAAAGAATTGTATAAAACAGATCTAGATTTTAAAGAAGCATTTGAGGCATGTAGTAACCCTATTTTAATAGATAGAAGCCATTGGCTGGATTATTTCTTGCAAGAGGACTTACTATTCAGAAGAAGCCAACTGTGTGTACCAAAATGTTCCATGAGGGCAAATTTGATCAAAGAGAAGCATAGTGGTGGACTTGCTGGACACTTTGGTACTGATAAGACTTATGAGCAGCTGAGTCACTTTTATTTCTTGCCCAAGATGAGAGCAGAAGTGGACATGTTTGTGAAGAATTGCAAGATTTGTCAATATGCCAAAGGAAGGAGCCAGAATACAGGATTGTACACTCCCTTACATATTCTAGACAAGCCTTGGGACATGGTGAGTATGGATTTTGTTCTAGGATTGCCCAAGACTCAGAGAGGGAATGATGCATTCTTTGTTGTGGTGGACAGATTCTCCAAAATGGCACATTTTATTCCATGTTACAAAACTAGTGATGCCACCCATGTTGCTAACTTGTTCTTCATGGAAGTTGTTAGATTGCATGGGTTGCCCAAGAGTATTGTTTCAGACACAGATACCAGATTTGTGGGTCATTTTTGGAGGACAATGTGGAACAAACTTGGTACCAAACTAAGTTTCAGCTCAGCTTATCATCCTCAAACTGATGGACAAACTGAGGTAGTGAATAGGAGTCTGGGAAATTTGTTGAGATGTCTTGCAGGAGAGCATCCCAAGCAGTGGGATTACATTTTTCCCCAGGCAGAATATGCATATAATGACTCACCTAACAGGAGCACAAGGTAGAGTCCATTTCATATTGTTTATGGAATGCACCCCAGAGGAATATCAGAGTTAAGAAATCTGGGAAGAGCAGAGCTAAGGAGTGCAGATGGTGAGGAATTTTCTTCAGAGATCCAGGCCATACATGAACAAGTGAAACAACAAATACAAGATTTGTACAAGTATGAAGATGATGGTGCAGAAGAAAGAGCAGCAGATAAGGAACAGATTGATTGGAGAGAGCAGCTACCTTCAAAGATAGCCATTGCAACCAGAGAAGATACTGGATAAAAGACCATCCATGATTCTTCTCACAAGAGTACTTTCTGAAAGTACTCTGATCAAATGGAAGATAAGCGAAGAAGATGCCATTCTGGATGACTAAATAAATGTTGCGTGGGTTGTATAGGTAGATCAAGGAAGAGCTCTTGGTCAGAGCCCATGAAGAATGAGTCCGATGCAAGAATAGACACTAGCCAGAAATGTAGGAGTTTTGTCCACATGTTGTGGCTAGGAGGGTTTGAAAACAGTCGAATTGTCACAGCTAGGTGTCAATACCTTAGCTGATTGTATTATTAGATCAGTTAGAGTCGTAGAAGTTGAATAGCTCAGTTAGTCTAGCTGTCATATTCCAGTTAGTTGAATTTTTTTAATTCGACTGTTGATTTCCTGAAACGGTCCTCTCAGAGGAACCGAAGAGTCATAGGTTTATGTATATAATTGTAAACCCTCGGGTGTATGGAGAAGAACAAGAAGAGGATTGGGGATTTCTACAATAAACTCTGTGTGTTACAATTGCTTCCAGTTGAATAATTTCAATTTTCATTGGCCATCGAATTGTCTTGAATTCTTATTAATGAAGAAATTATTTGATTGAGAAACGATTGTATACTGGTTCGGTGCGAAATCGTTCCGAATGGTGATTGTGTGAATGTCATATATCTCTATCTGGTGTTTCCTAAATTTATTCGAGCAAACCCTGTGAAGTTATCACCACCCGCAGGCATGGTTTGTATAGAAAAGCCGTTGGAATAGAATCTCTTTATTGTTGATTGAAACCTGCCAAGGATTGACCCGAGGTTAGACCTGAGTTAATAAACAAAGAAGAACGCAAACCCGACAAGTAACCCTGGTTAAACACTGTGCACAAACCGTGAGTGGTTTGGGTGAACAGTAAAGGCTGGAAGCGGTATTCATCGCACTGCTCTTATACGGAAGGCGGTATTTCTGGGTCAAGGAGCGATTCCATAGAGTGCCTGACGCGTGTCCCCGAGCGAAATTGGAAAACCACCTTCCCGTACGCGCCATCGCGCGTTATCGTTTGCGCATGTTGATCAAGCGATATACGTTGGATCGGGCAACGCGATAACAACCGTCGGATAAGGAAGCAAGATTAACGAAGGTACGAATCAGTCGTATGTTCCACGTCAGTGCTGGGGCCTAGTTATAATTTATATTAATTTGAACCTTTTAACTAAGGTATGGCAGCGCTTGTTTAATTGACAATTGTTTATTTAAAGTAATCCAGTTATATGAGCCGGGAGATATAATATAAAGTATTGAAAGTTATAACCATCGGTTATAAGGTCGGGCAGCGTAATACAAAGTGAAAGATATATTTAAAATTGCAATGGTTTTCAAATGATATTTATTTATCAAATTCCCCGAATTTGATAAATAAGATTCCAAGAAAAAGAAATAGACCACGTGGGGAAAAAATAAAGAGAAGACAGAGCCACGACGACGGTTGACCACTCCTCCTCAGGCCTGACTTTCAGTGTTTGTTGCATCGATGGAATGTGGGTCGGAGTTGGAGGTTGAGTTGGAGGTGTGCTGGCTCTTGGTCTAGGTAAAACAAGTGGTGTTCTATGAATCAAGCTTTTGCTTATACTTCTTTTGAATCTACCCCTTGAGTCTCTCTCTCTATGCATATCATTGTTTTTGGGAGTTAAGAAATAAGGCTACCTAGTTACACTTCCCCGACAACGGTGCCAAAATGTCTGCTCAACTTAGTGTTCCTAAATTGATGTCATAAATTGTCAACCAGGGCTAGTAAACTGTTGAAGTGAAGTGCACTATATGTGCCTAGGTATCTGTTTCTCACTACGTTGTGTTTAGTGTTTTTTCAATGTTTTTGGTTTTGTGTTTTTATTCTAAGAGGAAAAGAACTAAGTGTTGGTAAAGAGAAGTTGTTGGTCACACTAAAACAGAGCAAAACCTATTCTAAACTATGTATGGCACTTGAGAACAGAAAATGCAAAATTTTAACAAGAAAAATAACTCATAACATAAATTCAATAACTCATAGCATGAACTCAGTCCAATTCATTCATTAGAAATATGTTGGAATAACTTGAGAAAATGATAAGTTTAATGCAATGAAGTTCTTCTAAGTAAACAACAATCTACAATATCACAGAGAAAATCTCATCCATGGCTAGAAATTTGTTGGAACACATTTGGAAAAGATACTCTGCAACCTAGTGAGTGACTCTATTCTAAATTATCCTATGACACTGAAATTAATCCATTCTGCAACTCAAATTATCACTACTAAGCCTCATTCGAAAGTTAGAAATCTTTTGGAATAGTTTTGGAAAAAAGGTTATTTGTAAAATTATAAGAGATTGCAGAACAGTTAAGGCCTTGAACTGATATCACTAATTTCTGTCCATATGATGATGTGTTAGAAGAGATTAATAACAAGAGTAGTTTGTAAATAATGAAGGCCTTGAAGTCTAATGGAACAGAACTAGCATACAACTAACTAATGAAACTGGAAATACATTAAACAGAACTGAACAAGAATGCAATCAATCAAACTTGAAATACAGTGAACAGAATTGAACTAGAGTGCCATTAACCTCCAGAGTTTTACAACTAAACTAAAATGCAACTAATCACTGAAATACTACAGCTCTATCTCATTCGGTGTTAGTGATATTTTGGAACAATTCATAAGAGCAAGATTGGCTGTAACATTTGATGTTAGTGAGCATAAAAATATGAAGTTCAGAAAAAAAATGCAACTAGACTCTAAAACACCACAGCTATGTCTCATTCAGTGTTAGTGATATTTTGGAACAATTCATAAGAACAAGACTGGCTGTAACATTTGGTTTAAGTGAGCATAAAACATAAAGTTCAGAAAACTGTTTAAATTAGGAATGAAACAAGGCTAAAGTTACATATCTAAACAATATGCACAGAGCTTCTTAGGCAGTAGGGGCCCTCTACCACCGGATTAGCATACAAATCTCCTCAATATTGCCTTAGATCATGCAATGAAGTTGAATGTCTTTCATTAAAGGAAAAATACTTCAAAAACAGAGTATTACGGTCTTTTGAGATCTAACAACAAAACATCAATCTAGCTAGCTATCTCTCGGTCTCCCGAGTCATTCTTATAAAAGAAATACATAACTACCCTTGAGAGGAAATAGGGATAAGTGTCTTTCCCAATTAAAATCAAATTAGAACTCTTGTGGAAGCCTCGTACTCTTGCTGGAGACATCTGTAGAGTCCCTGTCCTGGTAGGAATCTGCTTCTTAGTTTTGATCTCTTCCACGTGCATAACCACCTGTAGATTCTTGCTCAGACTTCGTAGAGAGCAAGAAATGATGGGGGAGTGTTGTGGAATTCAACCATATGCATTTTTATTTGAAGTGACACCTGTAACCTGTGAGAACATGAAGATAGTTGCGGAATAGGCGACTAGCTACAGAATGGCTGCATTCTGTAGCTGAGTCTAGTAAAAAATTACTACAACAACAAAACCATGAAAATATAGCAATTTAGTCATTGTAAACATTCCTAAAGTGACTTTAATTAATCCTATTGATCATTTAAGCCTGTAATTGATAAGGGACAAAGGAAATGAAGTGAAATTTAGTGAAAGAAAAGGACATCTTTGGGGCTCAACACTTATAAAAAAGAAGAATGCAGACATAGATGCATTGAAGAAGCAACTGAAATTACCCACAACTGAACATCCACAAACTAAAGAATTTTTGGAGAATGAAAGTCAGAAAGATGAAATGATGAATCTCATCATTCAGTTGACAACTCAACTGAAAGAGATGGAGAATGAAATGGAAAAATTAGTGCAGGAAAAGAAGGCTAGCATGGAATCAGTTACTGTTACTGCCATTCACATAGCTTCAACATCAGCTTCAGTGGCTACAATAGTCCCAACTACTACAACTGTCCCAACTACTACAACAGTCCCAGTGACAACAAAAGTTTTAGCAACACCAACTACTACACTAGCAACATCAGCAAACCATCCCAATGATGAGGTAGGTAAATTGATTAAAGCAATGCAAGACATGTCAATCCAAACAAATGAGATTAATAGACTTAAAGAATAAGTAAAAAGTATAGAAGATGAAAAGAAATTGATACAAATGATGCATAAGGATGAAACATGGAAATCAAATAGATTGAATGACAAGATTCAGAAGTTAGAAAAGGAATTAACATTGGCAGAGCCTTTGGCCCAAGAAAAGCAAAAAATATAGGCCAATATCATTAACTCTGTTAATGATATTTGGCCTTCTATCCAAGTCATATTTGAACAAAAATATTTGATAAAATAAACAAGTGAAGCTATTCAGAAAGTCAAAGAAGAACTTGGAAAGAAACCAGAGGAGGCCACTGAGATAATTAAGTTTCTCAATTCTAAAAACAAGCATGAGTTAGAAGAAATTGGGATAAGTGACAGAACATAAACAATCTTAGAGGTAAGAAAGGTAAATTCCAAGAGAAACCTGATGACATAGCTTGAAGATAAGTGTCAAACTATGGAGCTAGCAGTGAACAGATTCATAAACAAATTTGATATTTTGAGGCAGAAAGGTCTGCCTAATCCATTAGTGATCAATGAAAGACTAATGAGACATGAATATTATTACAAGAAGATCAGAGAAGTGGCTAAAGAACATTCTGACAATTCCTCATTAAAAGGAATTCCTAGAGGCAAAGTTCTCTTTCAGATTTTTGAAAATCTCTTTTACCTCCAACATGAGGTAAATCATTTCTTTATAAACAAGCCTTCATTTACCAAGTACACTGAAGCATATGAGATTTATAGGAGAATGGTAAAAATCAAAATTCCAGATGAAGAGGCCTAGGAAAAATTGTATGATTTACTCTGATAGGTAAAAGTAAAAAGTAGGTAAAAGAAGATACAGACAGATAAAGATAAAAGACAGATTTTAAAGATCAAAACAGAGTTAAAAGAGATTCAGATGACAAGCATTGTGAAAGCAACAACCAGGGAGATAAGACAACAAAATATCAAAGAAGCAAATAGCAAACCAAATAAAACAGGGATAGCTTTCATTAGGTAAATAAGTGTCTCTATCTTCTTGCATGAAGATATTTTATTTCCCTCAAATAAATCCTGATTAGTTAATAGGATATTTTGTATTAATTTTTGTATAAATACTTCAGTAATTCGAAGTATTGAGTGTGGATTCCTGAACATTTCTATAGTTGTAATTGATCTAAATACCCGAGGGTTTATTGTACCATTTCAAGTCAACAGACATGACAAGTAATAAAGGCATTGCATTACAGGATTCATGTGTTGAGCTACTTCAGCGAAGTATATTTCAATTGTTCATTGTTGTTTTTCTTAAGTATTCCATAAAATTGTGTGTTTTTCCAAATTTAAATGTTATAACAGGAATATTATTGCAGAATTTGTTTAAATACACTATGTTTTGAACTGTTATTCATTTTAATGTTTTCCTATGATATCTAGATCCGAGAATCCTTAATTTCTCTCCCATCCCAGTTGACCTCTTTCAACTTCTCTCATCATCTGGTTTAAGGAATTATTAACTGCTCCTTGATCCTGATCGAAAACCACTTCACCATTCAGCCTTTAAAGATCTGATTTTTCTCAGCTACCCTGCCCTGTAAACACTTCCTTTAGAACTTGATTCTATCATGTTTTCTTGATATTTTGACTCCATAGCCCAATGGAAAAGTAGGAAAGACAACTATCCATCTAAATCAGTAATTCCACCAAACAAATCAAAAATCAAACCCAATCAATCTTACATAACTAGCCTAAAATCAATTAAAACAACAAAGTTAAATCATTAAGAGAGAGCCCTCTCTGAGCATTAGGAAGGCTAGATCCTAATCAGCAAAAATTTTTGATAGTTACCTCTAATATTTCTTTAACACACATAACGACCTTGGGAAATTTTGGAGTGATAACAACTTGAAAATAGACCTCTTAGAGGGGGGAATCTCCTTTTACATCACATAAATGAACAATTCTTGGTTGATTCAAATGAAAATACCTCTTGGATATATATAGGAGTCTAAAGGGTCAAAATATAATTAGGGCCTACATAACAATAATAATATAAGGGATCTATAATAACAATAATGGTCCAAACGGACTTGGCTAGACGGTGACCGGGTTCTTTGTTAAGGAAATCATTGATGTGAAGTCACTGGTTCAATTCCTCACCTCGATCAGGGTGATTTATTGGACATGATGGTGATGTAGTCCTACCAAGCTTACAAAGAAAAACAATAATAGGTTTATAGAGGGCACAATAATAACAATATGAGGGTTTTATGGTGCATAACAATAACAATATGGGGGTCATACTAGTATTATAGGGACCTAACAAAGAATGTAGGCCGCATGCATTTTTTGAGCTATAAAATAGGGCCGAAAGGTCTTGATTCCTATGCCAAGTATATGTCATAAAATGGTTCTACTAGTTTTTAAAAGGAAGAGGGGCCGAGAGGCCTAAATCTTAGATCAAACTGTTGTGGGATGAGCTACATACACAGTGTGCAAGAAAGGAGGCATAAATCCCTAATATGAATATATCCAGGAGGGTTTATTACCTTCATACTTCAACACAATAGATGGAGAGGCATATGTGGCATAGTTTGGAATGAAAGATATGCTACATATAGCCCATACATTTTGGTATGTAGGCCATAAGGTTTGGGACTATGGAAAGGCCACTAGGAAAGGGGTAAGTTCCAAGGAGAAAAACCTTTGAGTTGGGATCAGTCCTAAAGTATTTAGGATAGAGTTTTGTAATCCCTAGAAGGGATAATTACTATCCAGAATGAAACTCTTAAAGAATAGTTCATATATTAGAGAAATGGCTGCCTTGATTAGTCATGAAATAAGAGGGGCGAACCCCTAGAAAGGGAGGTAGAATGCCTCTATGTTTGGGAAGAATGTTGAGAATAAAGGACAATGAAGAAGGGTTTCATAGTAAATGAAGAGGAAGGTATTCTTCATGGTTTGTAAAAATAATAAGTTGAAGCCCCAGATGAGGAAATATATGAAGCCTTAGATCTAGTAAATTTTAGGGGAAAACTACAAGAAAGAGAACACTACTTTTGTGGCCTTATATCAGTCAAGAACGATTGTATGTGGGAAATGGTATAGATTTATTCCTAAAGGATTTGGAGAATAAAATTTGGATACATATTAAGTGCAGATTGGAGGGTTGCTAGTAGGTTCCCATTGAGCCCTAAGTGCAAGAATTGAGAAGGAATTCAACTCTACTAGGAGAGGCATATTGGTATAGCTCAAGGGTTATTTCCTTGAAGGAATTAATGGAATCCAAGAGAGTAGTTGAATCAACCCTAGTTCATTTTGGAAGAGAAGTACATCTTTAGTGAGAGTGGGAAAACTTCATGTCCTTGAATTGTCTTCATTAGAGAAGAAGAGGAAGGTAGAAGTGGGAAACCCAAGTGTTGTTCACAAACAAAGTTGTGAACAACTAAAAAAAGTCCCTATGTGTTGACATCCTTGTTGGGAAAAGGAGAAACTAAAGGGAAGACTTGTTAGAGCCATGTTTAATGACTTAAAGGATTGATGTTCACTAATAGAGGTAGATTAAGGAGCTGTAGAATGGGAGGCAAGAGGACCTACCAGATGTTTTTAGGACACGTGGATTAAAAGGGTTGTGTGTGACCACCATCAACAAGTAGGTCAAGTTTTGTCTTGTTCAAGGTGGATTGGTTGTAAAAACATTAACACTGGGCCCTAGTTATGTTCTTGTATCAGTGTGATTGTAAAGGGCCACGAACCCTGGTACGAGAGCCCTAGATTGTGGTATTATAGTTTTTTAGTATAACAAAGAAGGGTTTGAAAAGTTAAAAATTTTCATGTGTTCTAGATGATTCACTGATGTGTGTTTTTCCACTATGAAAAGTAGTGATGTTATGGAAATTTAGTTGTTTGTGTTGGATATTATAAGATCCAAACCTGGATTCTCATATTCCAACATGGTATCAGAGCTACCAGTGGATATAAATGTGCACAGTGGAATTTTGTGAGCTAGTGGATATTATGTATACTCAGAGGGAATCTAGCTTCAGAGGGAGCATCCCTATGGAAGTTCAAGGTCTTCAGGTTTGAATGAGGCAGAGACACTACCGAGATTATGTGATCCATTCTACAAGGTATGCTACAAAGGCGGAAGCCATAAGTGCTAGGTGTTTCCAATGATGTTGTTGGATACTTTACTGGAAGTACCTCCCTCACTAAGATGTATTTTTGAATTGTGTAACTTGGGAGGTACTCCACAAGCCTAGATCTGAGTTTGTATGAGTTTGGACATAAAAGGCTTTGTGGGAAAAGAACCAAAGTGAAGGGGTTTTAGACCCAAGTTGGGGTTTAAAATCTAAAATAAAATTTAAAGAAAAATTAATTCCTAAGGTCTAAGTGGAAAAAACCCCAAGTTCTAGAGGATCCTATAAGACCTAGGAGAAGACATTTAATAAGGCCTAAGGTAAGGATAGAGATATAGAATGAGAGGAGATCATTTGGTTGTGGAGGGATACTAGATATGTAGCTCCAAGGAGGCCATGATCTAATCCAAGTAATATATCTTCTCAAGATGATAGGCGAAGGAGACCCATGAAGCCACAACAAAAGAGGAGGGTTTGTTCCAAGGTTCTCTAGCACTTGAGGATGTCTTCTTCAGGCCTAAGGTAGCCAATAATCTTGTGGGTTTCATTAAGCTGAAGAAAGTAGGCCAAATGGATTTTTTGGGCTAGAAAAAATGGCCCAAAGGTCTGGCCTCCTATTCCAAGTATAGGTCGTAGCATGGTTACATTAGTTGTTCAAAGGAGGAGGGGCCAAGAGGCCTAAATCTCATATCAAATTATTATAAGATGAGTTGCAGACCTGGTGTGCAAGAAAGGAAGCATAAATCCCTAAGATGAATGTGGAAGGAGGGTTGATTACCTTCAGACTTCAACACAACAAATGGAGAGGCTTCTGTGGCCTAGTTTTTCATAGAAGGTAAGCCACAAATAGCCCATAATTATTGGTATGTAGCCTGCAAGGTTTGGGACAGTGACAAGACTAGTAGGAAAAGGCTAAGTGCCAAGGAGAATATTCTTTGATTTGGGATCATTCCTAAGTTATTTAGGAAAAATTTTTGTAAGCCCTAGTAGGGATGCTTTCTATGTAGAATGAAACCCTTAAAGAATAGGTCAAATTCATAGAAATAACATCCTAGATAAGTCATGAAAGAAGAGGTTCAAGACCCTATAAAGGGAGGTAGAGTGCCTCTCTATTTGGGAAGAATGTTGAGAAGAAAGGAAATTTAAGAAGGGTTGCATAATAAAGGAAGATGAAGGCATGTTTTATAGTTTGTAACAAAAACAAGTTGAATACCTAAATGAGGGAATATATGAATCCATATATATAGAAGGTTTGACAAGAAAATTGCGAGAAAGAGGGAAGTGATTTTGTGGCCCTAGATCAGTCAATAAATATTGTATGTGGGTAGTGGTATTGGTTTGTTCCAAAAGGATCGAGAGCAATAATTTTGGAGGAATATTAAGTGAAAATTGGAGGGATGTTAGTAGGCACCCATTGAGCCCTAAGTGTAGGACTTGAGAAGGACTTCAAGTGTACTAGGAGAGGAAAATTGCTAGGGTTCAAAGGTTTGTTCCTTGAAGGGGTAAATGGAAGCCAAGAGAGTAGCTGAATCAAACCATAGTTCACTGTGCAAGAGAAGGAAATATTCAATGAGAGTGGGAAACATTCGTGCCCTTGGCTTGTCTTCATTAGAGTAGCAGAGGAATGCATAATTGGGAAACCCAAGATTTGTTCACAAATGGATTTGTGTACAACCAACAGAAGTCCCTATGTGTTGATATCTTTGGTGAACATAGGAGAAAAAAGAGAGTAGAATTTTTGGAGTCGTGTTTAGTGGCCTAAAGGACTAATGTTAATTGATAAATGTAGATTGAGGAGCTACAGAATGGGAGGCAAGAGGATTTGCCATATGTGTTTAGGACATGTGGACTAAAAGGGTTGTGTGGCTACCATCAACAAGTAGGCCAAGTGTTGTCTTGTTCAGGGTATATTGGTTGTCAAAGGACTGACAACAATCCCTATTTATGTTGACTTGTATCAGTGTGATTGTAAAGGGCCATGACCCCTAGTACAAGAGCCCTAGAAAATTTAATTATAGTTTGTTAATATAAAAAAGGGTTTGAAAAGTTCAAAATTTTCATGTGTACTAGATGATTCACTAATGTGTGCTTTTATGTTGTGAAAAGTAGTGATGTCATGGAATTTGAGTTAGCTGTGTCAGATATTATAAGAATGTAACCTAGATTCTCATATGCCATGGAAAATTCAACACTCTAAAGGATGATTTTCCTATACCATTCATTGACTCGGCGCTTGACTCCCTAGTAGGCAGTTTTTTTTTTATATTTTCTTGATGGATTTAGTGGCTATAATAATATTTAAGTTTCCCATGAAGATCAAAAGAAGACAACATTCACATGCCCTTGGGGAAAATATGCTTATAAAGTTCTCCCATTTTGCCTATGTAATGCTCCTGCTACATTCCAAAGGGCTATCCTCAGTATATTTACTAATCTAACCAATGAATTTATTGAAATCTACATGTATGATTTCACTATATATGGGGATACATTCGAAGAGGCTTTAAGTAATATTGAAAATGTTTTTTAGTCTGATGCAAGGAAACTAACCTTGTCGTTAGCAATGAATAGTGCCAAATTCTTCTCATTGGATGCATAGTGTTAGCACATCATGTGTCATGCAGAGGGAGATAAGTAGACCCTACTAAAATATAGGTTATTTTCAATATTATAGATATGAATTATCGAACATAAAGTTTGTTGTTTCTTAAGATATGTCGGGCACTACCACTGATTTATAGAAAATTTTACGAAGGTGGCATCACCCCTATTTTGTTTATTAACTAAAGATGAAAAATTTTGTTGGACAAATAAATGTCAATAAAGTTTTGAAGCTTTAAAGGAAAATTTTCTACAACCCTTATCTTGTGGGGACCTAAATAGTCACTTCCCTTTCATATCTCTATCGACGCTTCTAATACAACCATTGGAGTTGTATTAGGATAGAGGGAGGAACAATGACCTTATGCCATTTATTATAATAGAAATTTTTTTACCCCAACTAAACAATTTTTTTAACACCCTCCTCCCACATTTACCCAGGCTAACCAGTCCACCTGGGTAAACATGTGATGAAGTGTTACTATGATATGATTCAAATCCCCAAGTATAGTTAAGGAAGTGGAATCGATAAAACAAAACCAAACTTACCTTCCTCAGAAGCTACAAGACCCCCATAACTAACCACTTCAGGTGTCTAACTCTTAATTTAATCGCCTTTTGACTGAGCTAGACCCCCAATTGCATGCACAAAAATCCCTCTATGTGACTAAAACCCTCCAATCACATGCACAACAAGGGAATCCATGTGATTGCATACTTTTCCAAGTAGTTTTGTGCCAACAAACCCAAATTTCGAGCCACCTTTTCAAAGCCAGGACTTAGGCCTCTTCCCATAACTTGATGAAATTCCCAGAAATGATAAATAACAATAAGATAATACTTATAATGAAAAAATTGAACAAGGATATGACTTGACAAGGCGTAGCCATGAAAAACATTTCATTAAAAACATCATGAGCATGTAATCTATAGGGAATATAAACACATATGAGAATATGGACTTCATACTTATCTGAGAATCATCAAGAAGGTCCGATGCCCTATGATAATAGCTACATTATCATCTATTAGGTCATGCATTCATAATATTTAATTTACTAAACAAAACATCATGAGAGCCATAACTCAAGCCTGTCAACAACCATGCTTATAACCAACATATAAGCAAGAGATCAACAATGATATAAAAACCATTATAATCACATAATAAGAAGAACATTTACACATTATACACAAGAGGAAAAGAGCTCTTATTAACATATGAAAAATGCAACCAATTCAAGGACTTCCACACACCACCCAACCATAGATTAGGCTGAAACAAATATTTCTTTCAACCATAATATTTAATTTACTAAACAAAACATGATGGGAGACATAACTCAAGCCTGTCAACAACCATGCCTATAACCAACATATAACCAAGAGATCAACAATGATATAACAACCATTATAATCACATAATAACAAGAAAATTTACACATAATACACAAGCGGAAAAGAGCTCTTATTAACATATGAAAAATGCAACCAATTCAAGGACTTCCACATACCACCCAACCATAGATTAGGCTAAAACAAATATTTCTTTCAACCAAACACCCACGTGCCATATTCCAAGCATGAATGTGAGACTTACAACAAAACAAACAGGGCTTCCTCAAGATTTATCACAATCCTGTTATATATCGATCAAGGATTCCTAGGCCCAAACCCTCATCTATACAACTAGGCTTTACTGTATATACCACCAAGGGATTCCTAGGCCCAAAAAAGTAACATACACTACCAGACTTTACCATAATCCCACCACATACCTATATAGGGATCACTAGTCCTATAAAATCATGGATGCCTCCAAATATCTCCACCTAAACTATGAGGAATTTCTTTGTCTCCATCCTCTAAGCTTTACCATATATCCCACCATTTACCAGTCGAATATTCCAAGGCCCAACGAGGGTACACACAACCAGGATTTACCACAATCTCACCTTCATCGGTCTAAGGATTCCTAGGACTTGTGGTTCTTCCTGAGACCACCACACTTAGTTTCAAAACCATCCAACAATCCATCTCAAACGAGTAAAATATAAACCCCATCACGCCATGGATATCCGAAAATGGAAAAGGAAAGACTGAAAACCATTGTCACACCTAGAAAAACCCATGCCAATAACAACATGAGAACCAAATACACATGTGCATGTAACATGCATGCCAAAATTAACAAGGAAATCATACATGCAACTCTATACCTACAAGTAATATTGGTGTATCCACTTGATCCAATTCTTCCTTGCTTGATCTTTGCTTCCCTTTGCCTTCTTTCTCCTTCCTTTGATTTCCTTGCTCCAATGCTATAGTGATCCAATAATACTCTAAATATGAAAGAATATGAGAAAGTAGAGATAATAGAGAGAGAGATCCAAAATTGAATTGACCAAAAAGCCATGAACTGATCCTCAAAATCCATTTTATCATTTTGGCCTCTAATTTATTCATTTTACATTATTTTCCTTCTGTTGATGGTGCTAGAAATCCGTCAACCAAGGGGTATCCCCGATGTGAAGTCCCAATTATACCTCACACCATTTGGAGTAGGAGCCCCATCCTAAATATCAGCCTGGTTGCCATGTATTCTTATAGATTTTCCTTGGCTCTAACTTTCAACAAGAGAGAGGAACACACGGTGATTTTGAAAAGAAAGAAGGTGTACCTGGCGAGTGTTCGATTATAGGTGTGTCAAATTTCTTCTAAAACGGAGGGAAGATTAAAGTGAGCCCCTAAGAGATAGGTAATAGTACCACCCAAGAAAATACATACGCAAACAAGAGGGATTCATCTAACATCCAACAAAATAGCCCATAAAATATATGACGGTCATTACAACCAATGAATGATAAATATTTGTTTAGTATCCTGCAGAATAGTCCACAAGGATGGGACAAAAACAACAACCATTAAAGCACATTCGCAATATGATAAGTAATAAAATAATTGAAATAGTTCAAGTAACTTCGCACATGTGGAAGAAAACATGAAATACAAACATTTGAAGAATAGTTTTACAAACATTCATAATCCATGCATGAAGAACATGTTGGCCTTGAAGACTTCTGTTATTAATTAAAATTTCTAAAGAAAATGTATACAATGAACATCACTAGCTCCAAAAGTGGAGCATTAGAGCCACTCCTTGCTCCCAAAAAGAAATAGTACATCTCTCTAATTGTTGAAATGGCACCCCAAAGCGGGGCTTCTAATTTAATTTTCCCTTCATTAAATTGGAGGAGAAATTGTAATTTCACCTCATAACAACTTGTATTAATTAACTAAGTCAGAATGACTGAGTTATATTTGGAAATTCAAGTTGAGGGTCAGAGAGAATGCATGTAGAGTGATTCCATGATTTAAGGGGTTCCAATTGCAGTTATGCATGAGTTGTAATTAGTTAACTCAATTAATTGAGTTAAAATCAATTTAACTAGTTCTAACTGAGTGATGAGCTAGTGAGAGGTCTAGTGAATTAAGTCTGATTTAATTCACAATGAGTGATAACTAATAATTCACTATAAATAACTGTTGCAGGTTAGTTTTGAGGAAGACCCACTTGAGTGTTACTCGGATTAATCTCTCTTGCGGACAAGAGCGATCTCCCTAGTACTTCAACAAGTAACTAGAAACAAAGATCCATTGAATATCTCTTTCTCTAGAGTGAAAGAGTTATCTTGAGAGAGAAAGCATTGTATTGTTTCATGATCCTTGGCTTTATACAATATACAAATATTTGGGTTTTAGGCAGCATTCTTTCTCGAGATACATATTGTGTTGTGTGATTGATTGTTTCTTTCTCTTGTTTATGTGATTGTGTGATTGTGTTTTGTTTTTGAAAATTGTAGAAGGGATTCAGTATCTTGTTTTAGTAAATCATAAGATCAGATTAAATCTCGTGTTTAGAATTTCTACACGGTATCAGAGCGCGAGGAATCCCAATAAGAAGAACAGTGTTTGTTTTGATTAGGTTTGAATTTGTAGATTTATTCTTCGGTATCCAACATCAGATCAAGATGTATTTCAATGGATTGAGACTTGAATATGAACTCGAGGGAAATTCAAATTATATTGCAATGAAGGATAGGATGGAGGCAGTGCTTTAGGACAATAGACTGAAGGCTTTCATAGATGCTGATGTCCTGCATCCCGCAACAATAGATGCTCAACTTATTGATGCATGGAAGAATAATGTTGTGAAAGAAAGAAGGATATTGTTAGAGGGAGTTTGAGACCATATTGTCTTGACCCTCCATGAGAAGGAGACTCCATATGAAATGTGGAAGGCCTTAGCAGATCTATATCATAATATTAGCGACCATAGGAATATGGTTCTGACAGACAAGCTTAGGAAGATCAAAATGGAGAAGGGAAAAACAATCCAAAAATACATGACCAAATTCACTCAATGTTGAGATGAGATTGGAAGTGTTTGGGTCACTATTGCCACATATTATTTGGTGAGCCTAGATATTCTAGGCCTTCAAAAGAGCCGACATAGCTACCAAGAATTTGTTAATGGGAGGGAGAATTTGCCATATTGAGAGCGACTTTGGTCTGATTTGGCACAAGAAGAAATTGGTAGAGCACCAAAGATGGATCCTCGCCAAAGACTAACGATGAGGAAAATTGTGCCTTGACTAGAAAGGTGAATAAAGGAAAAGGGAAGGCGTCCCATTCCAAATTTGAGACCAGAAAGGTAGGCAAGAAGCGAGACTTGTCAAATGTGAAATGTTTTAACTATCATGAGCATGGACACTATGCCACAAATTATCCACAAAAGAAGAACAACAAGAAGGCCTCAGGAGGAGAAATAGGTGAAGCTCTGGCTTCGTAATTCGAGTTGGAATTCACCCTCATCACATACATGGTGTCATCGGTGATGGGATCTGTGTGGTACTTAGATAGTGGTGCTTCATTCCACATGACCAAAAACAAAGAATTATTCAAGAACTTGGAGGAGAAGGATCTCCAGATGCACATCGATATGGGTTATGATGGGAGGTGTTAGGGTCCTATAATAATAGGGTTCATAATTTTTGAATTGACTATAAGTAGTCTTGTAAATATGTACATACCTTGCTTTTTGCAAGTTTTTTTCCCATATTTGAAAATAATAAAAAATGAAAAGAGGGTAAAACTCCTAAAAGAAAGACTAAAGGACTTGAAAAGAAAAGATAAAAAATAATAAAAAGTGGACCCCAAAAGTAAAAAGAGATAAGAATAAGACATGAAAGTGATGCAAGTCAAAATGCCACTACTTTTTACTTTCTACTACAAAAATAATGATTATGTGAAGCTTGTTCAAAATTCCATAATCCATGATGAGTTAAATAATTTAATCTTAACTTTTTCATGCTTTAAATTTCATGTTTATAGATAGAGAATAAAGATCTATCAAACAGTTTAAACTTGACAAATCAGTAGATAGTTAGAGAATAAATGGGGATCTCAACAGTCTAATCTGAGCCCTCAGATGAAATAAGGTTATATTTAGATAGTTTATACTTTAAAATAAAAATGGATTTAGGGTTGCAAGCTCAAATGCACCCATGCAAACAATGAAAAATGATAGCATAAATGATGGGTAGGTAGAAAGAATTTTTACAAAGCATGTAATAAAACATCATCGGGCAAAATTACTAATTTTCCCTCCCCTCAAAATATTCAGTATTCAAAACCTTCAGTTAAAAAGGCTCAAAGCATTTCTTTAACTTTTGTTGGGACCGGACCCAAGGCTTAATAACTGATTGGTAATAAATATTGGATTCCCTTCATAAAAACCCATTTCCTCAACATAATCACCCTTTTCCAAAAATATAATCCCTTTTCCTAAGTTAAAACACCTTTTTGCTTAGGGAAAGTAAAAATCCCCTTTAACTAATTTCATTTCATGCAAAAAAACTCAAAAAACCAAAAAATACTATTTATCCTAAGTATTAAGTGTAAATGTTGAAAATGGGACCATTATTGCACTCAAATGCTTATTTTACACTTTTCTTAGTTTATTTATATGTATTTCTGTTCATTTCATTCATTTTCATATTAACATTTAATTTATTTTATTAATTCCTTATAAATATTCCCCCCATATTTATATTAATTCATTTACTTTTAAATACCCCCAAAACCCACTTAATAATATTAACCTATGGTTATATTACCCCACGTGATGTATACACCGCTATCCCCATAGGTTAAAATATGTTATATATAACATAACCTGCCCTACAGTTGTAAAAACCTATAATTCGTGTATTTTCTGTGTATACCATACTTCCGCCTATCCCATTAAACATTAGACTTTATGTTTAAAACCATTTTTTAACATATTTTATCAACCCCGCCGCATATAATCTCCCGGGCCCCACACCCCATCCGATAAGAAACTCCACTGCCAAATCTCATCCGTTCGCAAGCCATTCCCCAGATCTGACGATCCTAAACCTGTATCACAATTTCAATAGTGCCATGCTTAATTGATTTGAGATTTACGAAATAGGCTGTATTCCCCTCATCTATCTCCTCCATGCGGCGCTTAATAATTGGATCGCATTCGTTGGCCAAAAACCGTAAACCACCCTTTAACCGTGCGATAACCGCTGATGGTATTCGCCCTCCCGGCGCCAAAAACACCTTCCCTCTGACTTGACCCGCATTGAATGTGTTTTCTGTTTAAACCCAAATGTTCTATAAAACTACCAATTCATACATTTAAACCCTTTTTCTGAGTTTTTTGCGCATTTAACCATCTCCGACTGAAAAATATGCCATTTCCCTTTGATTACATACTCAAAGAACCATAAATCCATTTTAATTGTTGCTAAGACCGCCTGAAGCCTCCAATATACTTCCAAAGGACTTCAACAGTTTCCAAAAGCTCTCCGATGCCTCAGAACCCTTGTTTCAAATTCAAATACCTGCAAAAAATAGGTATTTTTCAAAGAAATTAACCTTCTCGTCATCTAAAAGAGATATTTCTATCAATTTAAAGCCATAAACCTTGTTTGCCCACAGAAAGACCTATATTTGCCTTCAAAAGAATGTATTTGCTGTGAAACCTTGATAAAACTACGATTTTGATACTGTAACTTGTTTTTAAATCAAAATTGAAGAAATTAAGCCTTTGCAAACCTTAAAGAAACCCTGACTAATTCAAAATCCTTTGCAAATACTAAAAACCTCTTTTATGCATGAATCAAACTGTTTTTAGTCTAGTTTATCCAAAAGAGCAGAAAAACCCTTGTTATATCTTTTTCCTTAAGTTTGTAAAAGAATTTGAAGATCAATTTTGGAACTAAATTGAAGGTTAAAACTAGAATAAATCCTAATTGTACCTATTACTATTCAAGAGACCTCTATCATACCAGAAATACCTTCTGTAAACAGTTTAAACTTACAGAAGAGTATAAAAGATCTAAAAACAGAGTTTTAAGCATTCAGAAGGCTAAATATTGTCAAAAATCAAACCCAGAAATGGCTTCCAAAAGAACCATTGTTATAAATCCACTACAACCTCCTATTATAGATATTGAGCATACACCCTTAGCTGATGTTGACTAAAAAATAATAGATCCAGTAATAGAATTCAATCTTCTAGATCTCCACTGTTGGAGTCTAGAAAAATCCTTAGATCAGGGAGATGAAGTTCAGATTTGGGAGTCCAATTTACCCAAATATGTAGTCCCACATATTCATCAGTGTCCAGAAGTCATTAGGTTGTGTCAAACCTACTATTCCCCTAACCAAAGAGCTATGGTTGATGCTAACAAAGAAGTATTATTTACTATTAATGCAGAATCTATAAACTTAATGCTTTAGCTGAAACCAGATCCCAATGTAGTCCAATTATCCATAGAAGCTCTTACAAAGATTTATATTCAGTTAGAATTTCCTAAGAGATTTCAGATCTTCCAAACATTCATGCCTGCATATGTTGAAATCCCAAAGATAAACCCTCCCTATTCTTCTCCAAAGTTTCCTGAAGGATCAAGGCATGTCATTTATATGTTATCCTTTATCCTTTGTTATTTTACTGATGAGCACACTGATGAGTCAATACTTGGTTTTCTATCTACCTTTGTGCCAGTTCAACCTCCTTTTTTCATTTATAACTATGCTAAATACATAGCTGATAATATTCATGATCAGCTTGTAAAATTTCCCACTGAAGGAGTTTTCAGATATTCATCCTTGCTCTTTCAGATGTTCCTTTACTTCCAAATAGATAAATTCCCCATAAATCTTCAGAAATTAGATGTAGAAGGGAATCCATTATCAACCATTTTATGGACCTCTCTAATCAGAAAAGAATCAATAGAATTCACTTATGTGAATTTCATAGATTGTTTTGTTCATCCATTAATAAACGTGCTGACAAAAAATGTACAACCAAGGAAAAGTAATGAGATAAAGAAAGTTTTACAGCTTTCAGAGCAAAGCAGAACTGGATATTGGTACCTTTATTAAAATCATACAGAGATTAGAGTCTATGGGTCAAACCTTTTTCCCTATAAATTGCCAAAATACTTGCCAATGAGAGTTTTTTCCTTAGAGTACATAAGACAAATTCTTAATTTAGATTCTATCAACTTCTTGGCTGCCAAAAATAACACTCAATTCAAGTTGAAGAACCAGGTGGGTCCTTTCATTTGAAATCACAGGGAAGCAGGTAAAGAGGCAGCAAAACAGTTGCTGGAATATAAATTTGAAGAAAGTTTCTTGTGGAATTATGATCCTCATGGAATACTTAGTAAAATGAGGGTAAAATGCAAGTTAACCCCTTATATCCATGATAAAAGGCCCGAGATTGAATATTTTTCCAATCAAACAGAATGGCTAGACAATACCTTGACATAAATAGTTAAACAGGGTGATACTAGTCACACCTTGAAAACTGTAAATCAAGAGGATAAAACCACAAAGAGAATTAGAGAAGAAGGCACATACACAGCTGAAACAACAATAGAGACCAAATTGAAGATGAGATATAATAAGAAACCTAAGCTCAATCCAGTGAACAAGAAAAAGGAAACAATTGAAGTGCTAGATGAAGAAAACACAGAGAAAAACACAGATGCTGCTACAGTTATTGTAAATGAGCAAGAAAATGATACTTCAGACACTCAAATGATTGAAAAACAACAAAGCATGGTGGCATCCTCATCACAGCAAGCAGAGAATACAAACCTGGATATCAAAGAGAAATATAAAGAAAACAAGGCCAATAATGAAGAGTTAAAAAATGAGATTTATTCATAGTATCTAAAGCAGAATCCAGGAAATCAGAACATATTAATATCAACCTTTGATTACACCAACAAGAAATTGGTTATGATAGTGCTACAACCAACAATGCCTAAACCTACAACAGTAGCAAACTACAAGAAAATTGACTTTGAAGTACCAGTAGAAAGCATTCATCCCTTAGATCAAATTGAGTTTCATAAGCAAAGCTCTGAAATGATTTATTCTACTATGAATACCAAGGCAATGCATGCAAAAAAACTTCAGAACACCATAACAAATTTGAGAGATCATATTAGGACTGAAAAAACCTCTTCCTATGCTAAAGAAACTAGAATCAAGTCTTTAGAAGAACTGGTGATTGAAGTAGGGTATAACCCTATTAATATAAAGGCTGCAGAAGAAATGATAAAGAAGAAAAATGCTGACATAACAACACTTAGAAAGCAACTAAAACTTCCTCCAACAGCACATCCACAGACTAAAGAGATTCTGCAGGAGGCAAATTAGAAAGATGAGATGATGAGTCTCGTACTCCAAATGAAAACACAAATTAAATAAATGGAGATAGAAATGGGCAAGCTTGTCCAAGAGAAAGAAGCTACAAAAACTCAAAGTTATCCTCCCACAGTCATCCCCATGGTAACTACAATAGTTCCCTCAACTTTAGCAGAGGAGTTGGCACCAAAATTTCCATTGGCCACAGTTGTGCCAATGAATTCTTCCACTATTTCTGCTACAGAATCATCTACTTCAGTAGTGCAACAAACAGATGAAGCTAGAAAGCTTATTAAAGCCATGGAAGAGATGTCTATACATAATAATGAGATCAATAGGTTGAAAGAACAAATCAAGAACTTGGAAGATGCCAAGAAATTAGCTCAAATTAATGCTAAAACAGAAGAACATAAAGCCAAAAGGGTAAGTGAACAGTTGAAGAAAGTTGAAGCAGAGTTGACTTTAAAGGAACCAATGAATTACATAAAAAATCAGTTGTGGTCCAAGATCATTGATTCAATCAATGATACTTGGCCTTCTATTGAGGTAATATATGAACAAAAGGACTTGGTTAAAGTAGCAAAAGAAGAAATTGTGAAGACAAAGGAAGAGCTTGGTGCCAAACCTGAAGAGGCCCATGAAATAATTAAGTTTCTCAACACCAAAAATAAACAAGAGTTGGATGAGATAGGGATAACTGATAGAACCGAGACAATTCTTGAAGTGAGAAAGGTAATTACAAAGAAAAACTTGATGAATTAGCTAGAAGAGAAGTGTCAAAACATGGATTTGGCCATAACTAAATTTATGGTAAAATTTGAGATATTAAGGCAAAAAGGCTTGCCAAACATTCTTGTTCTAAATGATAAACTAATGAAGAAAGAGGATTACAATAAGAAGATCAGAGATTTTTCCAAAGATCAAGTAAACAAGGCATATTGGCAAGGAGTACCTACAGGAAAAGTGTTGCACAAAAGAATTGAAGATTTGTTTTATCTGCAGCAAGAAATAAAACATCTCTTTTTGGTCAAACCAACCTTTGTCAGATACACAAAGGCTGATGAAAATTACAGAAAAATTACCAAGATAAAGTTACTTGATGAAGAATTTTGGAAAAAACTTACTGATTTACTGTAAAATACAATTTTACAGTGAAAGAGGAAGAAAAACAGATTGTTGTTTTTACACAGTAAAAACATATTTTTACTGCAGTAAACTAGTCAAAAGAACAGATGAAAGAGTATCAATGGTTAAAGTGTATCAGTAAAAGAGTATCAGATGAGAAGATAGAGTTTCAAAACAGATTGAAGATATTTTTGCCAGTGTTGAAGACAACACAACAACCAGTTGCGCCTAAATCCAAACAACATTTCTATTTTATTTGAATAAATAGGACAACTTGCAAGTTGTTAAGCAACTGTCACTATATTTTTGTAAGAGATATTTTATTTTCCCTAGAAAATTCCTATGATTTCTCTAGGATATTTTGTAACACTTTTTGTATAAATACTTCACTCTTTGAAGTATTAGTGTGGAATAAATTGCTGAAGATTTCTATAGTCAATATTTTTGTACCTGAAGGTCTTTTGTACTAAGTTTCAAGTCAACAGGTTGGATCAAATCAATAAAGCATCATGTTTCAGGATTCATGTGTTGGGCCAACTTAAATGAAGTAATTTATATTATTATTTGTTAAATATTCTTATGTTTTCCATTCATACATAAATGTTTTCTAAGAGCTTAATGTGAAATCAGAAAAAGATATATCAGAATTTGTTAAAAGCACTCTATTATTTACTAGTTTTCATTTTAATGTTTTCTGCTGATTTCCAGAGTAGGGAACCCTCAATTTCTCCCTCTTTCTAATGACCTCTTTCTCTTCATCCTTATCTGGATCAAAGAATCCTTGATTTCTCTTTATCCCGGTTAAACCACTTCACCAATCAGCCTCAAAGATCTTGAGTAACTCTGCTATCTTGCCCTGAAAATATTTGACTTTTGACCTTGATCCTGACCTATCACCATCCATCTCATTAAGTGATTTTTTCCCACCAAACCAAACCAAATATCAAAACCAAATCGTCCTTTATAACTAGCCTAAAATAAAACATAAAACAAAGCTAAAACTTATAGAGAGATCCCTCTCTGAGCCTTAGGAAGGCTATATCCTAAATCTTGAAAGTAG
Organism: Pinus albicaulis; assembly: GCA_034641835.2. Classification (NCBI taxonomy): domain Eukaryota; kingdom Viridiplantae; phylum Streptophyta; class Pinopsida; order Pinales; family Pinaceae; genus Pinus; species Pinus albicaulis. The sequence goes on along the minus strand of CM076580.1, from coordinate 116,098,655 downwards.
GTTTGTGGTTACCTCTAATGTTCTTAAAACTATAAACTAAAAATCTCACAACTTTGGGAATTATTAGAGTGATAACAGGAGGTATAGCGCTACCAGGACTGGTACAGTTACTTTCCAGAGAGAGTCAGGTAAACCCATCATACTAAAATATGTCATGCATGTACCCGGTTTAAAGAATAATTTGGTTTCTGTTTCCATGTTGGAAGATCATGGATATGATGTGATTTTTAGTGAAGGAAATCCATTCCTTCATCAAAAAGCCATGGGATAGGGGAAAAATATTGGGGTTCAGGTGAAGAACCTCTACAAAATTGATGTGGATGACTACGCAACATTGAGCAGTAAATAATAGAAGGCGGTGAGCCGAGACATCGGTGAGTTATGTAGAAATTAAATAACTAATGCGTTATACATCCAAGATTCTCTTGATCACACACTATTTGACTTCATGCACAATACAGAATCTCTTCTACTATTTATCATTACTTGCGGAAATTAAATCAATTGCAAGCACACATTGAAACCATAAAAATTCACACATATGAACACAGTGTTTTAACGGGAAAGCCTGAAGCTAAAAACCCAAACTATATATATATAATATATGTCATAGAGATCATGTAACAATCCTCATACAAAGCTGATCATATCAAGCTCTCAGTACAATACAATCGCTACACAATAATCAGGCCCGATCTAGCAAATCCATGCACCGATCCTTGCCACCTGCTAGCCTGCCTCTACTGCACAATCCCTGCTGAATATTGGCTCTGAATGAACTCGAATTGGTCCAGCCTTGCTCATGCAATCCTCATTGGCATCTCCATCAATGTGTGGTGCAAACTCATGCAACACTATAGTCACAACTGATAGTCAACTTGCTCTTTCACCAACCTCTCCACTGGTCTCCACTGAAACTGTCCATGCACTATAGTTAACTAATGTATTCTTCAGTTGATTAATGAGTTAATAATTAGTGAATTAATTAATAATTAATTCAAACCACTCTCACTAGTGTATCAATCAGTTAGACTAGATACAACTAGCTCAACTGTGTCTAACTAAGTTAAACTGAACACAACTCCACCAACTACCTCAATAACTCCACCAAACTCTGTCACATGAGTTCTAACTGAAGTCTCCATGCAATAGCTCCACTTAACCCTCAGGAATAGCGTAATTCCTTCTGTCAGCTCCTGTGCCACATCTGTGCACTTAACTAAAGTGCTCCAAGAGAATAATATTATGTTTATAGTCCAAATATTATTAAGAGCTAATAATATTCAACATATCTATTTTTAGACTGGAAATCTAAAAATAGATTCCGCCCAGTATGTATAAAAATAGAAGTCCATCTATTTTTCCAACTTGACCAACCATCCACAAATAACATCCTGCAACTCATAGAATATGATCGACATGTCTAAAAATAGACTTGCGCCAAAAATAGCCCGCGGCCCACTTAGTGAAGGCGACTTTTCACTAAGCTCATCATCTTGTTGCAATCTCAACACTCCCTCTCAACAAGATAGGGATTATCTGCCACCCCGATCCTGCCTCTGTGGTATTTGAATTTTCTCCTGGTGAGCGCCTTCGTCAAGATATCAGCATCCTGATCCTCCGTAGGAATGTAAGAAAGTAACATGATCTTCCGCTGCACACAATCTCTAATATGATAGTACCAGTCTGTGAAGCCATGCAGCCTCAACTCATCCTCCTGTCTATACCAAGATCCATATCCCAATGTGCCTCTGAGATATCTCAATACATGCTTCCCCGCCTTCCAAAAGATCTTGGTAGGCTTAACCATATCTTGTGAAAGCTGGTTAACAGCATAGCATATGTCCGGTCATGTATTGACTAGATACATGAGTGAACCAACCAACTGTCGGTAAACAGTGGCATCCACTACCTCTGCCGATGTAGCATCCTCTTTCCTCCAACCACCAGGAAGAGGAGTGTCGATAGGCTTGCATCCATGCATGTTGAAATTCTCCAATATCCCCTGGGCATACTTGCCTTGAGACACAAACAGTCCATCATTGTGCTGCCAAATTTCCAATCCCAGGAAATAATGAAGGAGGCCCAAGTCCTTCATCTCAAACTCTTTTGCAAGATCAGCCTTGCATGAGAGTATCAATTGTTCATCACCCGCCAAAATCAAATCATCTACATAAAGTACAATGATCAGTAACTTACCCTCCACCACAATCTGGTATAGGTTTGGATCCGCCTCACTCTTGGTGAATCCAAGACCGGTGAAATAACTGTCTATCCATGTGTACCAAGCACGAGGTGCTTGTTTCAACCCATACAACGCTCTTTTGAGCCTGCACACATGCGACTCGCTGCTGAAGATCTCAAAACCTTCAGGCTGCTCTATGTACACCTCCTCCTCAATGACTCCGTTGAGGAACGTACTATTCACATCCATCTAATGAATGTGCCACCCCATCTGTGCTGAGAGAGCTAGGATCGTCCGTATGGAATAATACCTTGCGACAGGTGCAAAGGTCTCCTCATAATCGATCCCCTCTATCTGTGAGAAGCCTCGGGCAACAAATCTTGCCTCGTACTTCTCCACACTCCCGTCAGCAACTTGCTTCACTTTGTAGATCCATCTCGAACCTACCACTGATTTCCCTTCTGGCCTTGGGACAATCTCCCATGCACTGTTTCTGACAATCGAATCATATTCTTCCACCATGGCATCTACCCATGCAGGGTCCTCCACAGCTTCCTCGAAAGAAGATGGTTCTGTCACGATACACTTGCTCATAAAAGCCATGTATCTAGTATATCGGTCAGGTGACTGTCTCTGTCTGCGCTGTGATGTAGGCGCTCCTATAATATTCTTTGCATCAAGATTCAGTCGCTCAGCTTCTGTAGTGCGCTTCTGCCCTCTGATGGTTGGCGTTGCATGAGTGGTTTCTTCCACTCCATGAACCTCATCTTGTGGATGATCCACATCCTGAGGCTCATCCTTAGGAACTAATAGCTCCTCATCTGCATGCAAGTGTGGATCCCTCTCAAGCGAACACTTCATGGCTTTCTCCTCATGAACTTTGATATCCCGTCGCACAACAGTCTTGCGACTGTCTGGAAAATACACACAATAGTTGTGGGGTGTTTCGTGCAACCCAAAATATCCCAACCGCGCGTTCCAAATTTTCCGGCAGCATCCTTTGTCACATGAATGTAAACAGGTGAGCCAAAAATCTTCAAATGAGAAATATCAGGCTTCTTACTAGAAAACGCCTCTTCGGGTGTACTCGTGCCAAGTACTCTATGAGGACAATGGTTTTTCACATAAACCGCAGTATTGCATGCCTCAGCCCACAAGTGTATGGGAAGGCCCTGATAATGCAACATTGCTCATGTATCACCCACGATCGTTCTGTTCTTCCGCTCAGTGACCCCATTCTGTTGTGGGTTATGAGGCGCTATGAGCTCTCTTCGAATTCCTTCTACGCTACAAAAGTATTTGAATTTTCCAAAGATGAATTCACCACCATTATCACTCCTAAGAGCCTTCACTTGCTTCCCCGATTCTTTCTCCACCAGTGCCTTAAACTCACAGAACTTAGAGAATGTCTCGCTCTTCTTCTGCATGAAGAAGATCCAGCACTTACGAGAAAAATCATCAACAAATATCACATAATACCTGTGCTTTGCTGTCGAAGCTACTGAGAAAGGTGCACACACATCTGTGTGAATTCTCTCAAGGATCATCGTAGCGCGACTATCCTTCTCATGAAAGGTGGCTTTCACAAATTTTCCCAAAGTACATCCCTTGCACTGATTTGACTGCACAAGTGTACCTTTGGGAAGCCCAGTAGAAATCTGCTGCAAAATTTTCAAAGCACCATGGTGAAGATGGCCCAATATCCTGTGCCATAGTTCGCCCTCATCCCGGCTCAGCACTCCTTCTGCCTTTCCTGCGATTGCTGCGTAGCCATCTACCTGCAAATGATAAAGGTTCTTAACTTGAACCCCTATCCTTTGGGTTTCACCAGTTGCCTTACTACACAGGAAAGCCTTTCCCTCGCTAAAGACAACATCATATCCCTTGTCTTCCAACATTGCCACAAAGATCAGACTCTTCTTCAATCCTGGAACATGCATGACATCCTTCAATATGAAAGGTTTGCCAGACTCCCTCTCAAAGGAAATGGTCCCGATACCAGTCGCACTGTACCATCATCACCCATCTCGATGTGCACTGCGAGATCCTTCTCATCCAGATTAGTAAACAAATCTTTGTCTCCGGTCATATGGAAAGATGCACCACTGTCAAGAAACCACACTGAACCCATCATACTTGAGACCAAGCATGCGATTAGCAAAAAATCTAGCTCAAACTGCGAGGCTAAGGCCTCCCCAGCTGCAGATCCAGCAGCCTGCTTATTTTTCTTCTTCTGTGGACAATTAGTGGCGTAATTTCCGTGTTGGTGACAGTGAAAGCACTTCACCTTGGACATGTCTTGCTTCTTTCCTTTCGCACCGGATTGAGAAGCATTCTTCTTGCTCTTCCCCTTCCTTGCTTTGGCAGCCAAAACACAATTTTCTTCATCTTCATTCTTCGATGAAGATTCGTCCCTGGTACTCCACCTTATTGTTGGACATTGGGTTCAACGCTCCCCGTGTGTTTCGCAACATGGACTAACCGCCTCTCGTGGATCCTAACTTTGGTGATTGTAGCGGAGACTAACGCCTGGGGGTTTTGGTCTAACGGAAATCATGATTCCAACAAGTGGTATCAGAGCGACAGGTCTCGAGTTCGAAACTCACCTGACTCGCGTTGGGGGGGAGATTGTTGGACATTGGGTTCAACGCTCCCTGTGTGTTTCGCAACATGGACTAATCACCTCTCGTGGATCCTAAATTTGGTGATTTTAGCGGAGACTAATGCCTAGGGGTTTTGGTCTAATGGCAATCATGATTCCCATAAGTGGTATCAGAGCAACAGGTCTCGAGTTCGAAACTCACTCGGCTCGCGTTGGGGGGGAGATTGTTGGACATTGGGTTCAATGCTCCTCGTGTGTTTCACAACATGGACTAACCGCCTCTCATGGATCCTAACTTTGGTGATTGTAACGGAGACTAACACCTGGGGGTTCTGGTCTAATGACAATCATGATTCCAACACTTATCTCCTCTTGCACAAGATCCGACCAAAGTCGCTCCCATCCTGGCAGTTTCTCCCGACCATTGACAAAGTCCTCATGGGTATTCCAACTCTTCGGAAGCCCAAGGAGAGCCAATCTCACCAAGTCCTCTTCATCTACAGTAACCCCCACACTTCCTGGCTCATCCCTGCACTGGACGAACTTCATGAGGTACTTGGGTATACTGTCGCCTTTCTCCATTTTTATCTTCCTGAGTTTATCCTTGAGTGCAAACTTCCTCTGGTCGCTCTTGCTTTGGAACAAGTCTGTAAAATCTTTCCCTATCAAGAATGGAGAAGCTTTACCATGAATGCTAGACACTATGTGATCCTTCACACCTTCCAACAGAATCCTTCGACATTTTGCTGTCTTCTTTTGCCATGCATCAAGTGCGGCAACATTGCTAGAAGCAAGTTTTGGAATTTCTGCATCTATGAACTCCTTCAACCCATTATCCTCCAGCACCACCTCCATCCTGTCATTCCATGCAATATAATTTGAGCTGCCTTCAAGGGAATACTCCAATCACAATCTGTTGAAAGAAATCTCAACTTCGACACCAAGAAAACACTGCTGCAAATTCGAATTCCAACAGCACAAAACTCAATCGCTTCAATGCTTTGCAATTTCTCCAATGATCAATATGCTCTGATACCATGTAGAAATTATATAGCTAATGCGTTATACATCCAATATTCTCATGATAACACACTATTTGACTTCATGCACAATACAGAATCTCTTCTACTATTGATCATTACTTGCGGAAATTAAATCAATTGCATGCACACATTGAAACCATAAAAATTCACACATATGAACACAGTGTTTTAACGGTAAAGCCTAAAGCTAAAAACCCCAACTATCTATATATAATATATGTCATAGAGATCATGTAACAATCCTCATACAAATCTGATCATATCAAGCTCTCAATACAATACAATCGCTACACACTAATCAGGCCCGATCTAGCAAATCCATGCACCGATCCTTGCCACCTGCTAGCCTACCTCTACTGCACAATCCCAACTGAATATTGGCTCTGAATGAACTTGAATTGGTCCAGCCTTTCTCACTAAATCCTCATTGGCATCTCCATCAATGTGTGGTGCAAAATCAGCAACACTATAGTCACAACTGATAGTCAACCTGCTCTTTCACCTACCTCTCCACTGGTCTCCACTGAAACTGTCCATGCACTGTAGTTAACTGATGTATTCTTCAGTTGATTAATGAGTTAATAATTAGTGAATTAATTAATAATTAATTCACACCACTCTCACTAGTGTATCAATCAGTTAGACTAGATAAAACTAGCTCAACTATGTTTAGCTTAGTTAAACTGAACACAACTCCATTAACTTCCTCAATCAACTCCACCAAACTCTCTCACATGAGTTCTAACTGAAGTGTCCATGCAATAGCTCCACTTAACCCTTAGGAATAAATAGCCTTTGGCACTTCCAAGCACATATGCAAGCTATTAAGAGCTAATAATATTCGACATATCTATTTTTAGACTGGCAATCTAAAAATAGATTCCGCCCAGTATGTCTAAAAATAGAAGTCCATCTATTTTTCCCGACTTGACCAACCATCCACAAATAGCATCCTGCAACTCATAGAACATGATCCATATGTCTAAAAATAGACATAGTCTAAAAATAGACTTTGCGCCAAAAATACACTGCGGACACACTTAGTGAAGGCGACTCCTTTCCACTAAGCTCATCATCTTGTTGCAATCTCAACAATTTATGGCACAGGAGGTTGGTTAATATACACCACATCACTTTGAGGATCATGCAACATATTTCTACAGGGCTTACAAAGGGTACACTTGCGCAGAGAGACACATGAAAAGGTTGTACTATGGGGAAGTATAAAAAATCCATCTTTCACGATAAGGAAAGCCGAGCAGTGGAAATCCTTGAGAGAGTTTACTTAGATGTTTGTGGACCGTTCTCAACAGTGTCCACAACAAAACACAGGTATTATGTGATTTTTTTTTATGATTTTTCAAGAAATTTTTGGATTTTCTTCATGCAGAAGAAAGATTAGATGTTCTCCAAGTTTTGTGAGTTCAAAGCACTTGTCGAGAAAGATACATGGAAGAAGGTGAAGGATATTAGGAGTGACAATGGTGGGAAATACATCTATAATTAATTCAAGAAATTATGTGCCTCAAAATGAATTTGAAGAGAATTTATTGCACCTCATAACCCAAAGCATAATGGGGTTGTAGAGAGAAAGAAAAAAACTATTGTGGGAGCAACACAAGCTATGTTGCATGATCAGGGCCTACCATTGCATCTGTGGTCAGAGGCATGCAATATAACAGGATTTGTGCAGAACATAATTCCTCATTCGATACTTGGGATGAGTACACCAGAGCATGCTTTTTTCAAGTAAGAAACCAGATGTTTCATATTTTAAAATTTTTGGTTCATCTGTTTATTGCCATGTTACCAAAGATGCCAGGAAGAAGCTTAAGCTAACAACAAAATTGGGGATATTTGTGGGGTACAATAATACACCTCATAACTATTAGGTGTGCTTTCTAGCACATCGAATGACAGTGGTCATAAGAGATGTGAAGTTTGATGAAGACAAAGCCATGCGATTGTCCCTTGAGAGGGAGTTTGAGTTGCACACTATTGAGGAGCTCTTAGCTCCAAAGGATGAGCCTCAGGATGTGGAGAAGCCACAAGCAGAGGAACAAAAAGTGGTAGGAACCACTCATGCAGAGCTATCCACTAGAGATAGAAGGAAGCGCACCAGAGAAGCTGACAAATTATTGCTGGATGCGAGAGAGAATGTGGGAGCACCCATATCACAATGCAAGAAATGAGGTCCCCAGAATGGTACACTGGATGCATGGTTGTTATGAGCAGAGGTATTGATATATAACCATCCTCTTTTGAGGAATTATTGAAGCAAATGGTATGTTTTGATGCCATGGTTGAGGAGTATAACTCAATTATTAAGAACATTGCATGGGAAGTTGTCCCAAGACTAGTGGGGAAGTCAGTTGTAGGATACATATGGGTCTACAAGGTGAAGAAGGAAGTTGATGTGAGTGTGGAGAAGCAAAAGGCTATATTTGTGGGTTCTCTCAGGTGGAGGGGATTGACTATGATGATACGTTTTCACCAGTCGCAAGGTAGCCATATATTAGATCCATCCTTGCACTCTCTGTGCAGATGGGATGATAGATACATCAGATGGATGTAAAGACAACCTTTCTAAATGGAGTTATTGAGGAAGAAATGTACATTGAGCAGCTGGAAGGTTTTGAGACCTTAGACAAGGATTTTCATGTGTGCAGACTCAAGAGAGAATTGTATGGGCTGAAGCAAGCACCCCATGCTTGGTACACCATGATTGACAACTATTTCACTGGGTTGGGCTTCACTAAGAGTGAAGCGAATGTGAACCTATATCATATTGTGGTTGATGGTAAGTTTTGATTATTGTACTTTATGTTGATAATATAATACTAGCAATGATGAATGGCTCATAAAATCTTGCAAATATGATGTTGTAAGAGAATTTGATATGAAGGACATGGGGCTCTTGCACTATTTCCTTGGATTGGAAATATAGAAAAGAGATGGGGAGATATTTGTATCTTAGGGCAAGTATGCCAAGGATATTTTGAGGAAGTTCCAAATTGAGGGAAACAAACCCATGGAGACTCCTCTTGCAAGAAACTGGAGGAAGGAGGATGCTACTTTGGGAAAAGTAGTGGATGCTGCTATTTATAGGTAGCTAGTGGGTTCAATCATGTATTTTGTGAACACACGACTCGACATATGCTACACATTTAACCAGCTAAGCCAAGATATGGTTAAGCCGATATAGCTCTTTTGGAAGGAAGGGAAGCATGTGTTGAGATATATCAGGGGAATTACAAAGTATGGACCATGATACAAATAGACAGAGGGAGTGAAGCTTCAAGGCTTCAATAATGCAGATTAGGATGGGAGTCCATCTGACTGGAAGAGCACATCAAGAGGCATCTTCAACATACGATTAGCAGCAGTTTCTTGGTACAACAATAGGAAATAGAGATCGGCTACACTCAGTTTAGTAGAGGTAGAGTACATGATATCCAGTCAGGCTGCATGCGAGGCCATATGAATGAGGAAGATACTTGTGGGATTTTTTGGTCAGCAGATGGATCCAACGGTGATACATTGTGATAACCATAGTTGCATAAAACTATCAGTTAATCAAGTATTCCATGACAGGTCCAAGCATATTGATATCAGGTATCACCATCTCAGAGATTATGTTCAGAGGAGGATTATGTCATTAGAGTACATTCCCATAGAGGAGCAGGATGCAGACATCTTGACGAAGGATATGGAAAGAAACAAATTTTAATTCCACATAGATAGGATCGGGGTAGCATATAATACCTTTCTTGTTAAGAGGGAGTGTTGAAATGACACCCAAAATAAGGGCTTCTAATTTAATTTTCTCTTAATTAAACTGGAAGAGAAATTGTAATTTCATCTCATAACAAATTGTATTAGTTAACTAAGTCAAAATGACTAAAGGAGCTTAGGAAATTTGAGTTGAGGGTCAGAGAGGATGCTTGTAGATCGATTCCATGATTTAAGGGGGTCCAATTGCAGTTATGAATGATTTGTAATTAGTTAACTCAATTAATTGAGTTAAAATCAGTTTAACTAGTTCTAACTGAGTGATGAGCTAGTGAGAGGTCTAGTGAATTAAATCTGATTTAATTCACAATGAGTGATCAATAAATTAACTGATAATTCACTATAAATAACTGTTGCTTGTCAGTTTTGAGGAAGACCCACTTGAGTGTTACCCAGATTAATCCCTCTTGCAGAAAAGAGTGATCTCCCTAGTACTTCAACAAGTAACTAGAAAAAAAGATCCATTGAATATCTCTTTCTCTAGATTATTTGTATTTTAGATTATTACAACCTTGAAATAAGGAGTTTATGCTCCTACCTTTCAACCAATACTATCGATGTAGCCTTTTGTCTTTCGCTCAAAAGCAATTCTTCAATGTTGAGAAGAACCTGCAATCACAAACAATACAAAAGATCAAAGCACCTACAATATATAATATCATAAATACTAATCCAACTTAGTGATCAATGAATCTAAGTATTGACGTCGTTTCCATGAATTCAAAAACAAGACAATGAGAAAAAGAGATCCATATGTATTATCATAAATTAAAAAGATAATCTTACAACTTGTGCCTTGATGTTGTACAAATTTATCCGGTGTGTTTGCGCAATCATTTCCTTCAGTGTGATAAGCCTTCCCCTCTAGAATGACCAGCATGAAGTCATATGCACAAAGGTGTAATCTTCAATGTGCCAACAACAACTTACTAGTTCAGAAAATATGAACTCTATGAACTCTCTCCAGCTTAGAATCTATAAAAATCAATATCTACCCTTCAACCTGAAACTACAACTCAATTTATAGAGAGATTTAAGTAGTTTCATATCCATTAAGAGAGGGATGGGTTCCTCCCATGAAGGGATTTGAGTTCCTTTTACCAAGGGATAAGCTCCATGAGTAGAGGGATATAGCTCGAACTGGCGCGACTCTAGAGGCTTCTCGTTGGAGAATATTCAACCAACTAGGCTTCTAGAAGTTAGTTTTTATATTTACTTGCTTTTTACGGGGGTGTGCAGGTTTTAGTGGCAAGTAGAGTGGCGATCGACGCAGCTAATGGAAGAAGCATCAGCGCATGCACAGGAAAAGGCTATAAAAAGCACGCAAACAACATTTTAAAGGTTTTAAAGATATTTTCACCAGTTCCCAAGACTTGTTTAAGGAATATTAGTGTTTTTTACCTCTAAGGGAACATGATATGGATGGTGATAGACCCATATTGATAGTCAAATGCCATGGTGACAAAATGACGTGTAACATTGAGACAAAGGTAAAATGGAAGATAATTATCATTTGTATAATTAGAAATTTGTACAGATCGGATATAGAGTTAGTTGGGGACATTGGATGGATTGTGAAATCAAGGCAAGGGTTTTTCCTATTTAATAGGGAATTCATGAGAAAGTTAGGCTAATAAGAGGCAGACAATTAGCTATGTATTTTTTTGATTTTTCCTAGATCAGTGTGAGATAGTTGTAGAGTGTAGGAGTTCTCTTGAGAGAGAAAGCATTGTATTGTTTCATGATCCTTGAATTTAAACAATACACAAATATCAGGGTTTTAGGAAACTTTATTTCCCCACATACATATTGTGTTGTGTGATTGATTGTTTATTTTTATTAATTGTTTATGTGATTGCGTGATCGTTTTTTGTTTCCGCAAATTGTAAAAGGTGTTATCACTCCACCGGATCTCTAAGGCTGGGAAAGAGTCCAAATAGAGGTAACCACAGACCAATCTTTTGGGTTGGTAGCTAGCCCTACCAAACTGGAGAGGGCTCTCTCCACAAAGTCACAACCAAGAGGGCTAGATGAATTAAGGTTTTAGGCTAGGTATAAGTACAAGGGTTTTTTTGTTTTATTTGGGTTGCTGGATGAGGATTAGGTAAAAGAGGCTAGGTCAGGACAAATAAGATTAGGGTTGTAGAGATTCAATAGGGCAAGGTAGGTAGAAAACCTAACACTTTAGGGTTTCAGGCTGAGATGGATCAGACTAATGAGGATCTAGAAAGAGAAAGGTTGAGTATGAATTCTTTCTAAACAAAATAAGATGAACAAACTATGAAGATTTTCCCAAAACAGAGCATGAGAGATGTATTATGTTTATCAACTTGAAAACTGACATATCATAGAAATGAAATGGATCATGAAACAAAAAATTCATACATAATGAGACATAAGAAAAACAATGCTAAATTTCCATACCACAGGTATCCCAAAGAAATAGCTGCAACCTTTTCATTAATTTCCTGCCAAAAATTGATTACACTAGAGTCTCTCATCAATGCAACAACATCCAACCTGTGAAATGAGTAAAAAATTACATGATATAGACCTTAAACAACCTCTCCCAACCTCACGGGTTGAATCCATAAGTTGAGGAGGTGTTCCACCAAAAACTGAGCTGAATACCTAGAGTGTAGGGAGGTCAAACTGATTCATCCCTCACTTTTTGCAAATTGATTCATTACAGGTCATCAAAAATTTTCACCTAATGTATTTACCCCTAGGTAAGTCAACCACATCATAATTAATTTTACATTTAGGATTTACATTGGTAAAAATCCCATTAACCATGGTCAAACTAGAAAAACTGAGAAAATTGGAAAATATCAGCAAACTCAGAAAATTTGTCAAAAGCGCAGCGCCGGTGTCAAAAGCACAATGCCAACTTCAGCTCCATTTTTGAAGGGGTTCCATGTGTCGAAATTGAGCACATGATAGCTCATTGGAAAGCCTATCTTGTCTAGTTTACATATATGTGCCCAGTTTCCAAAATAGTCAAGGTTTCACCATCCATAAATTCATTCTCCAAATACTGGTCAAAAGCGTAGCCAACCTCCAAAATAGGACATAAATGTCATTTTTTGGTGCTTTTTGACTTTTCACTGCCCTATTGACCCAAAACAGTTTTGTAAATTTTTTTTCCTGACTATATTTGGCCTTTAGAATCCAATGGTGGTTTCAGTTTCTCCATTGGAGGTCCCTAGGAAAAGCACAGCGCCTAGGGCATTGCGGTTTTGCTAGTGCTACTGTGCAAAATTGCCAAAAACTCAAAAATTTCCAAAAAATTCAAATTTGCCCAAATTTCTTCAAATTTTCTATTGTGGGATGCTGATGATGTGTAATAGGAAATGATAGATGCTTCAACAAGACTATCAAGCTTGTCCCCTTCATTTTTCTTGGTTAGGGTTTCAAGTCTTGATTTAGCCTTTTGTAGCTTTGAACTTGCAATTTGGTTTTTCTTGTAGTGCTTGGCCCTCTTTCTCAATATGTCATTGTCCCTATTTTCCTACTCCACAAGCTTCTAAAGATGCTAGTTGTCCTTCTCAATCCATTTCTCTCGGTTCTCATTGACAATAATGGAAAAGTGTTCATTCAAAGTGAGCTCATTAGCAAGCTCAACCTCCTTTTTCCTCTCTAGTTCTAGAGCTCTTTTCAGCCCTCTAGTCCTAGGTCTTCTTCTTGGCACTTGTTCTTATGCCTCATTGGTTTCACCATACCTCTCATAAGCCTCATCAAGCAAGGCCTTAGTTTTTTTTTCTTCTCTTTTTTCCTTGAGAAGCTGAATCTCCATGATGGCCTGCTTGGTCTTGAGTTGTTCATTTTCTTTCTCATAGTATGCAATGAAAAACTTAGATCTCTATAATTTGGTCTGAAACTACCTGATTTGGGCATCCTTATGCTTGATAATCAATTTTGAGGCCTCATTTTCATGTTGCTCATCCAAATCAACAAGGTCAAAATCAGTCTTCGTCTCATGGAGGTCATCCTCCTCATGAATGGCTTCTTCATGTACATATTCCTCTGCCATCTTTTGTTTTCCCTTATGTACCTGCTTTTTTGGTGAAGAAGGTAGGGCCGCTCCCACAATCTGTGGGGAAAACGCCTGCCTATGCCCTCTCTGATATGTCTTTTCCATTGTGCTCATTTTAGCCTCTTTAGGCTTGCTAACCTCAACTCTTTTAGGTGACTCATCCTGCTCATAAAATGGTGATGATGGTGGTGATGGTGATGGAGTAGGTGAAGTGGACTGAGGTGATGAAATGGTAGGCACTATGGGCTAATATGGAGGCATAAATGTACTAGGGTGAGATGAAGAAGGCACATGTTCTGCTTGTGGAACCTCTGGAGTAGTGAAGATGTCATTTTCTATGAATGTGTCCCATGAAATGTTCAATTGGTTAAGTTGATGGAGGAAAATGATTTTGATCAAGGAGTGGTGGAAAAGACTATTCATCTACTGGTCAAACTCTCTCTTTTCCACAATGTATGCCATTTTTTCTATGCTCCTGAAAATATAGTATGGGATATTGAGAAATTTAACTCTTGTGAAATGCATGAGAAGTATAATGTGATAAGTGTAAAGTCTAGAGTACCTCCCTTCACAAGAGAAATACTTCATGATGATATTCATCATTGGGGCGTACCTATTAAGAATATAGCTGAAAGGAAAGACCCTCTTCCTCTCATTTCTGTACATTGGTTTGATGAATGGCTCATAGTACTGATCCTCCAAATATTTGGATTTGAACCACCTCTCACCCATGTTTGGAATCCCTATGGAAACAATAATGATGGATGTAGACCCTGTTAAAGTCACACCTGCTAGGGTTACTTGATTGTCTTTGAGTTTTACAATGAAGATTATGCTCTAAACAGGGTGATGTACCCTTTCAATCATGTTACAAAACTCAAGTCAACCAACATACTGAAAACATGAAACTGTCATTGGTGAGGTTATCAGTTCTCTAGTGTTGGTGGGCTCCAGCCTTAGGATTATCCCTCCTTTGTGTGGCCTTCTCTGTTGCATGTCCTCCTCCTCCAATATATCTTCCTCCTCTTCCATATAGTCTTTGTCTTCTTCCATGGTGTCTTGGTCTAGAAACCCTAGGGGAGGAAATGGGAATGGGGATAGGTCTAGGGAGTAGGGATTACGGTAGGAAAATTTAGGGAGATGAGGGAAGGGGTTAGGGAACTTTGGGGGGTGATAGGAGGTCAAGATACTTATGGAGTTGAAAGGATAATTGGATTACAGGTTTGGGGTAGTGGCTACCTAGGAATTTTAGTGGCCTAGGACTTAGGGTTTTATGGGGAATGGGTTTAGGGATTAGGAAAGAGTAGTGTAGGGGTAGGGATGGGTTTAATAATGATGTAGGAAGGTATTTCAGGGTTTATGGGTAGTAAATTGAGAGTGAGGGAGTGATACTATGGTTTTCCACTAGAACCTTAGTTAATTTTTCTCATGAAGAAAAACACCATAAAAATGATATTTAGGAAAGCAAGGAGGAAATGATTTTGTATCACTTACTTGATAAAGGAGGAAACAAACCTTTTATAAAATTTTGAGAGATATTGGAGGTGTTTTGATGCTTCTAGTGCTCACTGGGCAAAAGCACAATGCTTAGCCCAGGAGCGCATCACTTGAGCTAGAAAAGGCAACGCCAAACGTTTTAAGCGATGTGCCTGTTGCCTACACACAATGCCACCCTCCTAAGCACATCACCTTGCCCAGGAGCGCAATGTATAAGTTAAAAAAGATAGCTCCAAATGCTCTAAGTGCAGTTCCTGTTGCCTACGTGCAACGCCACCCTCCTAAGCACAGTGCCAAGAAAAATTTCGCCTCTGACTCTGCAATTCAAATTTTTCGGGATAAGGGAGTGCAAAATAAACCTTTGGATGTGCAAATGAGTTTGAATGGGATATCTTAGTGGTATTTATACTTCATTAAATTGATGATTTTGGGCCTTGGGACCGACTTTATTCCTTTGTTATTCACTTAACCTTTTGAAACTTTACCCTCTACTTGACTCTTTCCTTTGACAATTTGAAATTTTTGATGACCTTTGAGAATTCTTTGAATTTGAATTTTTGGTGTTTTGGAATCTTTGGAACACCGAGTTAGCAGCTTTGGATGGTGAAATTATTACATTTTGAAAGACATAAAATTACATAATGAAAATATAAAAATTACATTTTAACTCAAAATTACATGATGAAATAAGCATTTATCTTTACAAATCATCTTCACATGGCGAAGAGATGTTATTTGATCACCCTTTACTTGCTGGTCTTATGCAATGGAATGGAGTTTTATCAGACCATGGAAACCCTAATGACCTAATGAAACCTTGGAAAACCCTAAAAGACCTAATGAGACCTTGAAAGACTAAATTTCAAGATGACATGACTGACATTGAATTTATGGATGGTGTATAGTTAGCAAGGTATGAAAATATGCCAACAAGTAATCAAATTTGAGAAAGAGTGATTTTTTTGGACTAGGGCTACCATCAGTAACTAAATTTTGGAATGACCTAGTGGAATGAATAAAAATTTCTGAGTGGGACTCCTAAAATGATATGAAAGGAGGATTTTTTATCACTGATGGTAGGATGAAAATATTGACACTAACATTGGCCTTATTGGGGATGATAGCTCTGGAAGAGGTGTTAAGAACACCATAGACCAGAAAGCCTATCCATTTGGGCCAATATGGTAAAAAACTCAAAATAATAAACGTGATTGAAAACTGATAACTCAGAAGAAATAGACTGACTCAAGACAAACTCAAATGACTGAAAATTGACTCAATATTGACTTACTTGACTAAAAACTGAACTTTTGAAAATGGCAGAAAATCAATGAAGCTCCATGGCCTTCACTTCGGGCTCTGAACTCCAGTGATCTCTTCTTCACACTTGTAGAAAATGTAACTGATATTTACAATGAAATGGAAAACTGATTGAAAAATGTGCTTTAGAAAATATAGTGCTTAAGGAGCCTACCTGTTATCACCAAATTGAGTCCTATTGGGCTGCTTCAATGGTCAACTTGGAGTAACTATTTCAAACCACTTGTAACTGGAAATTAGCCTTTCCAGTCTGAGAGGGCTCTCTCAAAAGGATAATGGATATTCAATGAACAACTTGAAAGCAGATGGCTAACTTTGAATTGGATTGAATGTGTTTTTGTGTAGGTGAAAGATATATAAGGTTTACTACTATTGGGCTTATGGAGTTAATATGAAAACTAAATCACAAGACAATCTATCTTATGGAAGCTGAGGCAATTGTTTTCTTATAAAGACACACATGAAGGATAGAACAACAAGCTATATGCATACAGGAATTTGGAGCATGTCACCATGAATTCCAAGTGATTATACATAAGCAAACTAATAAAACATGATAAAACAACAAACTAGGTGTATAAATGGAAGTTGGAGCATGTAATCATGAATTCCAAGTGATCATAGAACTAGCAAACTGGAGAAAAAGTAAAAGACTGATATAAGAAACATATATAAGAACACATAGAAGAATCTCAGATATGAAATAAGCTACTGCAGCTGTATATTATTGATAAACAAAGATTACAAGAGTAGTGTCTTCATAACATCTCCAAAACTTTTACAACTTAGATAATTTTCCTTTAAATAAAAATTCTTACAGCAAGGATGATCTGCCTCTTGTCTAGATTCATCGAACTCTTCCTATGACACCTCATATAATAGAAAAAAACATGTCTTTTAATAAGAAAATGACAACTACACCCTAAAGATGACATTTCCTAATAGGACTCAAACTCCTATGTATTAAATAAGTCTACCTTATCTTTAAAATGGTTACATATCAGTTAAAACTAAGCATCACATGCTTGAAAAGGCTATGACATCGTTCATCACCACTTTACATATTTCAAACCCTCCTAATCATATGGGACAAAATCCTATTTTTGAGGAAAGCAGGACCCTTATCTTCAACGAAATTTTTAGCTGATGAGCTATCTACACAACACTTTATTCAAGTCATAAATGTTTTCTGGTAGGGTCCCTTGACCTGTTGGATGTGTCCACCTATACAAAAATTCCTTTAAACTACTCCAAAACCTTCAAAACAGCTCGCTACGAAAACAAGGCAGTTTCATAGCATCCAAAAAATAGCTTTTTCACCCATAAATTTTGCTCTTTTGTTGTTCCATGGTGTCAACTAAGACATGAAACCTCACCACCCTTAAAATTTCTACTTAAAAACTTCAAAAAGTGGTTTTGAAAACAAATAAGCTACTACAGAAATTTTCGTAGAGTTTTCCTGGCTTTAAGCTTAGGAAACACTACGAAACTGTGAAAAACTGCAGAATTTCCAGATTTTAACTCTGTCTCAAAAATGTAACCTCCAACTGTAATAAATTTGTCTTCAACATGCCATGAAACTTATAAAACATAATCAACCTCTACTTAAGACCCCTGTGGTGTTTCCTCTTCATTCACCTTACATATTTAAAACATTTTTGTAGATTTTTCCTGTTTTTTTTTCTTCTGAAAAATAGGTCTTAGCACAAAGCTTATATCTCCGAATCCATGATTTATTTTTAAAAAATGGAGTTTTTTGTCAATAATAATTTTCTAAATAAAAACCTCTCTTGGTGTTTTTAAAACCATCTCTAGCTGTCCATAACATGCATTTGAAAAACATGTATAAAACAGGAAAACTTTGTTTTCTAAAAATAGGGCCAAAAGACATCCCTGTATCTCCCAACTGATAGCACCTATGAGAAAAGTGAAAGAGGTTATTTTTCCTTGTTTTTTTCTCAAAAATAACCTATTTCAGTATTTCCAAATTCATCTCTGTTCATACAAAATCCTCTCTTTAATATTACTGGTCAAATAGTCCAAAAACACAACAATTTCCTTGTTAGCTCCAGCAGAAATTTTGACAACTTGAACTGATGAATGATTCAACAAAGCTATGGTCCTCCATGAATAGCTTAATTTCCATGGGATTCTATCTTATCCACAGAGCCACATTTTTATGCTTTCTTGTGCATGACCATTTCCTTTTATAACATGGTTTCCCTCTTAAAAAGGTGACACTTGTAAAGACAAATTGGACAACAAGCTGCTTGGTGTGGTGAGGCAGCTCTCAAACAGTGACAGTGAGATGTTTCACATGCAAGAATGAATGTTGAGTGACAAATAATATCTTAGGATAAGGTTTTATGTTTTAAATGAAAACTCATGCTTTAATCATGACACATACATGCCAAAAGGGTATTGAAGACCTCATACATGGTTATGTACCTTTGAATTAACCATAAAAGACTTGAATAACCTCCGCCCTATCTCCTCTAATCATGAAGTGACATCTTGCACCGAATTTGAAAAGACAGATAGAAAAACCTCTTTTTGTAGCATAGTTAGTTCATTTCCTGACAGTTTCGCTAGGAAACTATTAGGCAGTTTCGTAGCGAAAACTGCCTTTTTACTGTGTAATTCGCTACGAAAACAAGAAATATTGGCTAAAGTGACCTTTTCAATTTCAAAAGCTTGGGAAATGTAATATGCCAGCAAATGATGACTGATGTGACATGATATGACTTGAATGGGGGTGGGTTTGGACCTTAGGATAGGCTAATATGAAAAAATTTAAAATTTTCCTTTATCAACTAATGACAAATGAACTCTATGACTATAAATTTTGACAAATGAACCTCTAAGACTATGTCAAATGATGTTTCACTTTTTCTGAGTGATAACACTACCATTTATTGGTCCTCCTAAACACTCTTGTCCATTCATCTCTTCAATCAAATAAGAATTATGTCCCCAACAAGCAGAAATATGATATGGCCCTTTCCATAAAGTCTCAAACTTGCCATGCTTACCCTTATCTTCTGACGCAGTCACACAGCTGAAAGTTTCCAAGGAGGGTTTGTACTGTGTACGTGGCTGTGTCCTTGTTTCCCTTCCTTTTATTTATCAAATTTAATGAAGTTGACAAATAAATATAGTCGTGACTTTTGATTATTATATTACACTCCCAACATATATATAGATAAACTCCTCGCCTTTTTAATAATCGCCCTCACCCTTATAATCCAGAGTTATAAATTCACAAGTTATATATTAATGTTGGCCTTCCAATAAACCTTTGTGATTTAAATGAATCTCCGCTCTTATATAATACCCCGACACCTTATAATTAATCGGCGTTATAATATACCTCCGGCCGGCCCCACATTTATGTTTATGGACCAATCCAATGGGCGCGTCACACTTTGTTAAACATCATGTATCTCCACTGCGCGGAGACCGTCCGATGACCGTCTCTCAGATCAATGGCTTGTATACATTTCGCTCGGCGACCTCATACTGATGTTAACACACGAAATGAATACGGGACGGTGGTTTCTCCACGGTCAATCTTGCCACGCGTCGGTTCCTCTATGGAATCGCTCCCCCCTCCAGGAATACCACCTTCATACCAAAAGTGGTGCAGAATGGGGCAACCCGCCTTTGTAATTCCGCTAGGGGTTTTGCTACAGTGCTCAACCAAAGGTTAATCCAGGGTTGCACTATCCTTTTGACTCTTTAACTCAGGGTTTCGGCTCGACTTGGGAATCCTGATTATCAACAAGTAATTGCATTTCTTTTTTACTGCTATTACCAGAAGAAAGGTTAAATGACCACGATTTTACGCAGAGACCACACATGCGGTGGAATATAATTCACAGGGTTATCCAACAAGGTACAGGATTCCAGACAGAGGACGGAATCTCCAATATACAATTGCCTCGCAATCAAACGAATCCCCACACAAATTACATTTCAAGACAATTAGCCAATCAACAAAACCGAAACTCATTCAATTGGAAGCAATCGACAATGCACAGAGTTTTATTGCAGAAATCTCTTCCTCTCCTCCGCTCTCAATGCATCCGAGGGAATTCATTTATATACATAAACATATGTCCTTTCGGTTCCTCTGCGAGGACCGTTATGGAAATTCAAGAGCCTCATTACAATTATTTGAAAACTAAATAAGACAGATGGCTTTAATCTAAAGCTATTCTAATTCTACCTCTCTAACTACTCTAAATGAAACAATCAGCTGGGTATTGACACCTAGCTGTTACAATTCAACTGTTCTCGAACCCTCCTGGCCACAACATGTGGACAAAATTCCTACATTGCTGGCTAGTGTCCAATGCCCCTGCATCAGACTCCCAAGGGCAATCTTCTTCATGGCTCTTGTCCATGAGCTCCTCCACTGATCTGCCTATCTTCTGCAACATTCCTTCAGTCATCCAAGTGGCATCCTCCTCGGGTTTATCCTTCCATTTGATCAAGTACTGGAAGAACTCTTGTCCTCTGGTCTTCCTGAATACTCTTTTGTCCAATATCTTCTCTGGTTGCAATGGCTGTGCTGGAGGTAGTTGTTCCCTCCGCTCAATCTGTTCCTTGTCTGCTGATCTTTCTTCTGCACCATCATCCTCATACTTGTACAAATCTGCAACATTAAAAATGGGAGATATTCCAACATCAGGTGGAAATTCAATCTCATAAGCATTCGCAGAAAACTTCCTAAGTATCTTGCATGGCCCAATCTTTTTGAACTTCAATTTGTTGTACTGCTTCTTTGGGAATCTCTCCTTTCTCAAGTGTGCCAAAACCTGATCTCCTACTTCAAAATGAACTTCTCTTCTGCTCAAGTCTGCTCTGTTTTTATATTTGATGTTGCTGCCTTGTAGTTTTTGTTTCACTTGTTCATGTATGGCCTGGATCTCTGAAGCAAATTCCTCACCATCTACACTCCTTAGCTCTGCTCTTCCCAGATTTCTTAACTTTGATATTCCTCTGGGGTGCATTCCATAAACAATATGAAATGGAATCTACCCTGTGCTTCTGTTTGGTGAATCATTATATGCATATTCTGCCTGGGGCAAAATATGATCCCACTGCTTGGGATGTTCTCCTGCAAGACTTCTCAACAAATTTCCCAAACTCCTATTCACTACTTCAGTTTGTCCATCGGTCTGGGGATGATAAGCTGAGCTGAAACTTATTTTGGTACCAAGTTTCTTCCACAGTGTCCTCCAAAAGTGACCTACTGTAAATTTTTGTAGATGTTCTATGCTTGATGCAACTTTACTTTTATTACAGCAATCACACAAATGGTTAAGTAAAACGCTGATAGAACATATCAGTTGATCTTATAGAAGACAAACCAGAAACAGAAAAAATGTGATGGTGCGTTACGACGGTCAACAGGATGCTTCAACCAGCAAAGTCTCCTTGATCAGCCAACCCAAAATGTGTCACAACAATCCTCCAATCAGCAACCAAGTCAACCCAAGTCAACTCCAGAAAATTCAACGCTGTCCAGAAAAGTCAACGCAGGGCAGCAAGCTAAAAGTCAACACAGCAACAGTTCGGTCAACCCTTTGACCTCGATTTCTGTGCCAATGTGTACGGCCTCTCAAAATCGAACTCTCCAACAAGTTTCAGCCCTTTCGGACCATGCGTTGACCAAAGTCAACACTGGTCAAACTTCCAGCAAAACCCTAGCTGCAGAAATTCGTCCTTCCCTTTAGCCGTACAGATTTCGTCCTTCTTCTCCACACGTGTGGGCTGAAATTATCCTCCAAGGAGCTCGTACTAAATCAGATGAGAGAAGAAGATGTTTGTTGAGTTGTTGTGAAATGCTCTCCAACTTTGCCTATATTTATATCCATCATAGGGGTGTGTGACACATCTGCTGGGGGTGTGAAACCTTAAGGCCGACCTGCACATATAATTTATTATAAATAATAAATTCAAAATAAATGTTCTGCTCATCGGATTAAGATATATTTTATATGGATTTTACACCTCTCCGAAAGAGGAATCAAACAAAAATATTAGCCACTTAATCTGAGCATCACAACATGGAGTTTGGACCTATTTTTCCAAATTTAACACCTACAAATCTGGTGTCTCTGTCTGAAACAATACTCTTGGGCAACCCATGCAAGCTAAAAACTTCTTTGAAAAACAGGTTAGCAACATGGGTGGCATCACTAGTTTTGTAGCATGGAATAAAATGTGCCATTTTGGAGAATCTGTCCACCACAACAAAGACTGCATCATTCCCTCTCTGAGTCTTGGGCAATCCTATAACAAAATCCATACTCACCATGTCCCAAGGCCTGTCTGGAATAGGTAAGGGAGTGTACAATCCTGCATTCTGGCTCCTTCCTTTAGCATACTGACAGATCTTGCAATTCTTCACAAAATTATCTACTTTTGTTCTCATATTAGGCCAGAAATAAAAGTGACTCTGCTGCTCATAAGTCTTATCAGTACCAAAGTGTCCAGCAAGTCCACCACTATGCTTTTCTTTGATCAAATTTTCTCTCATGGAGCATTTTGGTACACACAGTTGGCTCTTTCTAAATAACAAGTCCTCCTGCAGGAAATAATCCAGCCACTGGCTTCTATCTGTTAGAACAGGGTTACTACATGCCTCAAATGCTTCCTTAAAATCAAGATCTGTTTTATACAATTCTTTGAGAAAATCAAATCCTGCAACTTCAAAATTAGTTTCTTGAACAAGCAAGTGTCTCCTACTCAAAGCATCAACTACTTTATTGGTTTGGCCACTTATATGTTTCAAAACAAAATTAAAACTTTGGAGATACTCAACCCATTTAGCATGTTTATGTTTCAACTTGGGCTGCTGTACAATATACTGCAAAGCATGATTGTCAGAGTACAATACAAATTCTCTGGACATCAAATAATGTCTCCACTTCTTCAGTGCCTGAACAATTGCATAGAATTCCTTCTCATAGGAGGAATACTTTCTTCTGGTGTCATTCAGATTTTCACTAAAATATGCCACAGGCCTATCATCCTGACTCAACACAGCTCCAATGGCTTCTCCACTAGCATCACATTTTACTTGAAATGGCTTAGTAAAATCAAGTAGAATCAAAACAGGCTTCTCTGTTATCTTTTTCTTCAAAACTTTAAAGTTTCTTTCTGCTTCAGCAGTCCACTTAAATGGTTGTTTTCTTTTCTTTATTGTATCAATTATGGGTGCATTAATCTTACTGAAGTTCCTTATAAACTTTCTATAAAAGCTAGCAAGTCCATGGAAACTTCTTACCTCAAAAACATTCCTGGGTGAAGGCCACTCCACAATTGCCTTAACCTTTTCTGGTTCCATCTTCAATCCTTCTGCAGAAACAAAAAAACCCAAATACACCAACTCTTCCTTCATGAAGGAACATTTCTTCAAATTTATCAGCAGTTTCTCTTGGTGCAGCTTCTTCAAGACATGATTAAAATGCCTTAAATGTTCTTCTTTAGTTCCGCTGAAAACTAATATATCATCCAGGTACACTATCACAAATTTACCAATGAATTCCTTCAATACTTCATTCATAAGAATCATAAAAGTGCTAGGTGCATTTGACAACCTTAAAGGCATTACCATCCATTCATATAATCCTTTATTTGTTTTAAAAGCAGTTTTCCACTCATCACCCTCTCTTATTCTAATCTGATGGTATCCACTCTTTAAATATATCTTTGAGAAATATTTAGCACCACTCAAACAGTCCATCAAATCCTCAATTCTGGGCAAAGGGAATCTATACCTGATTGTGATCTTATTAATTGCTCTGGAATCAGTACACATCCTCCAGCCTCCATCCTTCTTTGGGCTCAACACTGCTGGTACAGCGCATGGACTCAAGCTTTCTCTAATCAGTCCTTTGTCCACCAATTTTTGTACTTGTCTCCTGATTTCTTCATTTTCTTTGGGAATCATTCTGTAGGCTGCCTTATTTGGCAGATGTGATCCAGGGATAAAATCTATCTGATGGCTGATCTTTCTCATAGGCGGCAGCTCATCAGGTAGATCATCCACAACAATGTCACAGTAATCATCTAACATCTCTTGTATTTCTACTAGCAAATCAAAAATCTTTGTAGAAGTAAGAACTACTTTAGGTTTGAAAAATAAAGCAAAGCTTACCTCTTCTTCTTCTATCTGCTGCAGATATTCCTTCCCGCTCAGCAACAAGGTCTTTGGATCAATCACTCTTCTGGATGGCTCTCCTTCTTCCATGGGAATCAATGTATGGTGTACCCCATCTTTGAAGAACTTGTGAGTGTTCTTCTTGCCATCATGCACTGCTGCTCTGTCAAACTACCAAGGTCTACCCAGCAGTATATGACACACATCCATGGGCATTACATCACACAAAACCTTGTCCTTGTACTTGCCCATTTGCAGCTCTATTTCACACTGTTCTTTTACAACCAGCTGGTTCCCTTTATGCAGCCAGGACACCTTGTAGGGAGTTGGATGCTCCCTAGTCTTCAACTTCAAATTTTCTATCACCTCAGTGGAAACCAGATTGTTTGTGCTGCCACTATCAATGACTAGCTAGCAGCATTTCCCTTGGACTTTGCATATGCTCCTAAACAAAGTCTTCCTTTGTGCAGGCTCAATGACTTCTTTAGCTTGCTTCAGCAGGACATTATTTACCACCAAGGACTCTCCCCTCTCTAGAATAATTTCTTCTTCAATATTTGCCTCTTCTCCAACCTGGGCAACAACAACATTTCTTGGACCAGTACCCACATTCTCTGGACATTCATAGTGCTTGTGTCCCACTTGCTGACATCTATAACACCTCAATTCTCTACCTCTGCCTCTGTCTCCTCTTCCTCTTCCTCCATAAGAATCCCTTCTGCCCCTTGCATCATCCTCTGTAGATGCATTCTGAGGTGAGCTACTATTAGCTCCATCCTTGGGTGTAGGATTCCCTCTACCACCCTGACTTCCCTTACCATGGAAAGTACCTCTCTTCTTGGCAGACTGTTTCCTCAGGAGTTTCTCCTCTGCTTTCAAGGCCATATGGTAGGCCTCTTCCACTGTCTTGGGAGATAGAAGACCAATCTCATCTTGGATCTCCAGCTTGAGACCATTCACAGATCTGGCAGTCTTCTCTGGTGTCCCTTGGAATTGCCCAGCTCTTATGCTCACTCTGTAGAATTCCTCTGTGTATTCTTTTACTGTCAGCAACCTCTGTCTCAGGTTTTGCATTTGTCTGTACAATGTCAGCTGGTAATCACTAGGTAAGAATTTACCTTTTAATTTAGCCATCATTCTGGTCCAACTCTTGATAGGTTGCTTTCCAACTCTCCTCCTTTCTGCCTGCACTCCATCCCACCAAAGTGCAGCATGTCCTTTCAGCCTTGTTACTGCAAACTTGACCTTCTTATCTTCACTTATTTCTTCATAATCGAAGCACTTGTTTAATTCATTTATCCAGTCCACCAGCTCCTCTGGATTCAGTCCCCCTACATAGCTTGACACTTCAATTCTGGGCTTAACTGCAGATCCCAGAACAGTTCTAAGGAGCCTCATGTCAGGAGGAATTTCAACATTTTCTTCTGCTTCTTCTGTTTCAAGTTCGCTGATGTCTTCAGGATCTCTGGGTTGTCTTTGTTCCATGGCATCTAGTCTGGCCTCGACCCTTTGCAACATTCCCAACACCTCAGCGTTGGCAACAGGTCTTCTCTTGCCAGCACCTCTACCAACTCGGATTTCCATGTCAGCAAAACAACGTCAACCAACTATGATACCACAAATGACGCAGTCACACAGCTGAAAGTTGCCAAGGAGGGTTTGTACTGTGTACGTGGTTGTGTCCTTGTTTCCCTTCCTTTTATTTATCAAATTTAACGAAGTTGACAAATAAATATAGTCATGACTTTTGATTATTATATTACACTCCCAACATATATATAGATAAACTCCTCGCCTTTTTAATAATCGCCCTCACCCTTATAATCCAGAGTTATAACTTCACAAGTTATATATTAATGTTGGCCTTCCAATAAACCTTTTTGATTTAAATGAATCTCTGCTCTTATATAATACCCCGACACCTTATAGTTAACTGGCATTATAATATACCTCCAGCCGGCCCCACATATATGTTTATGAACCAATCCAATGGGTGCATCACACTTTGTTAAACATCGTGTATCTCCACCGCGCGGAGACCGTCCGATGACTGTTTCTCAGATCAATGGCCTGTATACATTTTGCTCGGCGACCTCGTACTGATGTTAACGCGAGAAATGAATACGGGACGGTGGTTTCTCCACGGTCAATCTTGCCATGCGTCGGTTCCTCTATGGAATCGATCCCCCCTCCAGGAATACCACCTTCGTACCAAAAGTGGTGCGGAATGGGGAAACCCGCCTTTGTAATTCCGCTAGGGGTTTTGCTACAGTGCTCAACCAAAGGTTAATCCAGGGTTGCACTATCCTTTTGACTTTTTAACTCAGGGTTTCGGCTCGACTTGGGAATCCCGATTATCAACAAGCAAATGCATTTCTTTTTAAACAAAGCGAGACTGCTATTACCAGAAGAAAGGTTAAATGACCACGATTTTACGCAGAGACCACACTTGCGGTGGAATATAATTCACAAGGTTATCCAACAAGGTACAGGATTCCAGACAGAGGACGGAATATCCAATATACAATTGCCTCGCAATCAAACGAATCCCCACACAAATTACATTTCAAGACAATTAACAAATCAACAAAACTGAAATTCATTCAATTGGAAGCAATCGACAATGCACAGAGTTTTATTGCAGAAATCTCTTCCTCTCCTCCGCTCTCAATGCATCCGAGCGAATTCATTTATATACATAAACATATGTCCTTTCGGTTCCTCTGCGAGGACCGTTATGGAAATTCAAGAGCCTCATTACAATTATTTGAAAAATAAATAAGACAGATGGCTTTAATCTACAGCTATTCGAATTCTACCTCTCTAACTACTCTAAATGAAACAATCAGCTGGGTATTGACACCTAGCTGTTACAATTCAACTGTTCTCGAACCCTCCTGGCCACAACATGTGGAAAAAATTCCTACATTGCTGGCTAGTGTCCAATGCCCTACATCATCTTCATTTATGGCATCCCAATGGAGTACTACATCTCCAACCTTGAAGTTGTCTTCCTTTGTTTTCCGGTCATATATCTTCTTTATCCTATCATGGAGTTTTGAAGTATTCTGAAATACTTCTTCTCTTGTCTCCTGAAGGTGTATCTTTTGATTAATCTGGCGTTGTATATCATTTTCCTCAATCCCTACTTCTTGCAACAATTTCATTACCAGGACTGTTAATGATGAAGGAAACATAGTATCAACACCATACCCAAATTGAAAAGGATACATGCCAATAGAATTCTTACTACTCACCCGGTCTTCCCACAATGCATTGATTTCTTTCTTATGCAAATTCTTTTTATTTTCCTCTAACATTTTATTAATGATATTGATCAAGGATTTATTAGATGACTCCACCAATCCATTACCTTGTACATAGTAGGATGTGGAGTCTCCCAACTTGATGTTATATCTATCACAAAACTCAGTCATCTTCTTAGAATTGAATGATGTCGTGTTATCTGTGATAGTCTTAGTTGGACAACCAAAATGGGACAAAATATTAGTTTCTAAAAACTGAATGATGACAGAATCTGTTGCTTTCCTGGTTAGGATTGCTTTGATCCACTTTGTAAATTAATATGTGGCTGCCAATATCCACTTGTGATGTGTGGATGATGCTAGGTGAATCTCGCCTGTGAAATCTAGGCCCCACTGTTGAAATGGTGCATGTACTAAAATAGGTTGAAGAGGTAATGGGAGAAACTTTCTCTTACTATAAAAAACTTAACATTCATGGCAACTCATTACTGTTTTGTAGACATCTTCAAAAAAATTTGGCCAATAATATCCTGCTCTCAATATTTTATTGGTTGTGGTCTTCCAACATAGGTGTCCCCCACAATCTCCTTTGTGGAAGTCATTCATCACTTCCTTAGATTCTTATTTGACCAAACAGTTTAGAAACACACCTTCGGGATCCTTCAAGTAAAGTGCATTGTATAATATGCAATAATTAGAAGCTTTGAGTTTCAAAGATATTCCTTGAATCTTATTCATGCATACATGGGGGGTTCAAGTGTTGCAATTATAAACAATATCATAATATCATGGAGATGACAAAAATATATCGGATACCTGAATGAGATTCACTTATTCTTCATTATCAGATAAGGCTGAAATCAAGTTGATGTGTAGAGCATGAAGGTTTGACTTAGCCATGAGCTTGGCTAAGCCCTGACCTTTGATCAGCTTGGTGGGCTTGATCTCAAGGTCATATTCTAGTAATTCTGCTATCCATCTCCCTCTCCTACCTTCTGGGTCTGTCTGCATGAGAACTTCTTTAACAACTACATTAGGCACATAGGCAAGAGTATGTGAATATAGTATGTAAAATCTGAAACCTTTCAACGTTTTAACCAAATACAAAGCCTATTTCTATATGATGTTGTACCGAAGGGCTGCATCTCTGATATTGTGACTAAAAAATGCAATTGGTAGCTCTGTTTTATCCCTTTTCTGCATCAAGAATGCTGCCATGGTGTGCTCGGAAGCAAATGAGAATATTATGAAATCAATAATACAATTAGGACATATGAAAACAGGGGCAGTAGTCAAGGAAAAATTTACTGAGTTGAAATATTTTCGGGCATCTTCAGACCACTTCAAATTATTATATTTCTTCAACATATTTGTCAATTCTCTAAGATGCTCAGCCAAATTAGGAATGAATCTATGTAAGAAATTAATCTTACCATTGAATGGTTGTATTTCCTTTTTGTTGCAAGGGAAATCAATTTGCTGAATTGCTTGAAGACGAGAAGAGTCAATCCGGATTCCATCCTTGGAGATGATGTGACCGAGATGTTTTCCCTCCTCCATGGAAAAAAGGCTTTTCTTTGGGTTAAGAGATATTCCGAACTTCCTGCATATTTTGAAAAAAATTCTTAAAAGGTGCAAATGTTCTTCATCAGAATGTGAAAACACCGTCAAGTCATATAAATAGCCAATGAAGAAAACATATTTTTCATTGGAAAATTCTATGTCCATGACCCGCTGAAATGTGGCCCCTGCATTTTTCAAACCAAATGGAATTTTTGCATATTTGAATGTACCCCAAGTTGTAGTAAATGTTGTCTTGTCCCAATCATCCTCGTGCACCAAAATCTGGTTGTATCCCGAATAGCCATCCAACAGTGACATCCGGGAAGAACCAACAACTCTTTGAAGGATATGATCCATTTTGGGAAGTGGATAGTTGTCCTTCAAATACGCTTTGTTCAAGTTCCTAAAATCTATGCAGAGCCGGATTTCTCCAGTCTTCTTTCTTACTAGGACCAAATTTGAAATCCAATCAGAGAATCTGATAGGGACAATAATACCGGACTTGAAAAGTATGTTTACCTCTTTTTCAATTGATGGCAGCAATCTGGGATTTATCCTTCTCAACTTTTGCCGAAAGGGATTTTGAAAGGACTTAATCGGAATAGTGTGTTGAATGGTGTTCTTGTCATAGACTTTTATATCTACATATTCCCATGTGAAAACATCAGAAAATTCAGAAAGTAATTTAACATATTTAGCCTTTACCTAAGGAGATAAGGACTTGGATAGTTTAACCATATTTGGTTTTTCTGTTGTCCCATTGTTTACATCTTCAACACCCTTTTCCATAGGCACCAATGTAGGCTTTCTTGCTACGTCATCTTGGTCAAACAATTCTTCCTAAGGTATGACACCTTTTGGAATATTATTGTCTTTCAACTGTGGTATATCCATCCGAGTTGCTTCTATATCTAGGTCATCTTTATGAAAAATTTCATTTATGGAACAATTCTCAAATTCTGCCTCACCTTGGAGAAATTGATTTACCTGCTTATCATCCCAGAATACTTGTGAATATCGCAAGTTATCGGGAACAGTGGGCCAATGTTTCACAAGAATCTCAAACTTCCTGTTTGAAAATATGGGGATCTTAAAATTGCTTGTAGTTGTTGCCAATGAGTGTGCCATGAGATTTTGATTCTTTGGCACAATTGTAAGTATGCACTCCTGAAACATTTTCAAAATATCTAGTACAAAATTCCTATACTGCCTCATTCGAGGATGATTAGCTTGATATTCACCTTTAACTTGCTTGATCACAAGTTTTGAATCACCATAAACAATAATCTTTCTTGCTCCCAAATTCTTCAAGATCTTTAGGCCAGTAATCAATGCTTCATACTCTGCCTCATTGTTAGTGCAATCAAAAGCTAACTTATACGAGCACAATCTAACATTTGTAGGGACCTTATTCTACTGATGAAAAGGGTTGTAGACCCAAATTCCAATACCTACCCCGTCTTTCCCTAGGGAACCATCAAATTCCATGGACCATAGACCATTTTCATCCTCCAAGTGTTGAAAATCTGATTTCTGTTTTGGCTCAATTTTATGAATTGTTTCTTCATGCTTTTCTGGAATTTCTTCCACTTTATATAAGGGCTTTTCTAAATTTTTCATTGCTTCATCTGATGGTTTTTTTGATGAGCTCGATAGATTCCATTTTTCCGTTCTTTATAAATTCTTTGTTGCAATTATGAATCTCTGGAACATCTTCTACATCTACAAGCTGGCTATCTACATCATTTAATCCGCTACCATTAAACAAAATGAATGACTCTAAATCTGTATGTACAACATTTATCGGGTGATTGTTGGGATTTTCTTTGCTTGTGATCATATATTTCATTTTTGTTTCACGATACAATTTTCTTAATTGTCCGAAAATAGGAATAGTTGCAAAATAAAATTCTAATTGCAATGTGCCTCTAAATTTTTTCCCCCAGGATCTTGACAACAACATGCCAAACCATGGAGGTATGTTAGCTACCACCACATCCATTAGAACATTCTTTGCCAGAATCTACTCTAGGGAGACTACCAAATCTTTAATAAGGCCAATACAATGGACTCTACCTGAATCAAAGGAGTATAAGTCATGGTAAGGACGAGTGATATCAAGGCCCAAATTTTCCATAATAGCTTTTGGCATTAGATTGTGGGAGGCTCCAGAGTCTAACATGGACTTGTGTAAAATGAATTGGTGGATTCTTAGACTCAAGTAGAAAGGAGGAACCTTGCTATCTTCTAACTGACCATCAATAATAGGGCCAAAAATGAGTTCGGGCTAATCATCTTCTACATTTACCACGTTGGACAAAGGATCTACTTTAAGCATCTTGGCAACATGGGACTTATATTGGTTATTCTTAACAAGCTCGGTTAAAGGAATAGAAACTTTTAATTTTGAAATTTCAGTTTCTAAGCTGAAGGGAGTGGTTTTGTCTAGCTATTTAATGACAATGTCTCATTTTCCAACATGGTCCTTTGATGGAGCTTCTTTCTTCTGACTGTCCTTTTCCTTTTTTGCTAAACTTGTGGATGGCTAATTTACTTTGTTCTAATTTGTGATTGCAGGCTCTTTTCTCTTACTCTGATTACTCATAGGATTCTACTTTTTTTGAGTGTCTTTCAACTGTGATGCTCTCTTTTGAATGGGATTAACCGACACATCTCTTCTCCTCAATGAAAACTGCCTATTTTGTGAACTAAGTGCATTCAAGTACCCCTGCTGATAAACATCTGATTCGATCTCCAATTCATGATCATCATCAAGGATGAAATATTGATCCATAGGCTGATATTTCTTTTCAAAATACTCTTCATCTTCTTCTTCTCCTTGAGAATAGTTCTACTACAAGGGTGTCTTGATTTTCTGCTCATGTAGTGTTGGTTTCTTAGGAGCCCATTGTTCTCTTTGCTTGATCCTTAACTGAGGCTGTTGTTGACCTCTATAGTTAGGATTTTTGACCTCAGGCTGTCTCTCAGTGATGGAAATCATGTCAACGATCCTTTCAATAGTCCTTATCAATGTGTCCATCTTAGTATCAGAAGATGAGGTGGATGGTTCATCTTTAATGGTGACTTTCTCCTCATTTCTAGCTCTAATTCTTTTCATTAGCAGATTTTCTTCAACGCTAACCGCATTCTTTTGCATATCTTCTAATGTAGCTGAATTTATTTCCCTTAGTTGGTAGGCCATGTATGGATCAAATGCATCTGAATAACGTATGAGAGCAAGCCTGGAGGAGGCTTGATCTCAACGGGAATTTCATTATAAATTATATTGAAGCGAGTATTGAAATCTTGGACTGATTCATTGAGATTTCTCTTTATATTCTCATACTCATAAAGCAACTATAAATGGTTTTTCTTTACCTTTCATCAAGCTATAAATTCATCACTCAACTAGTCTGGAGTGGCAATGGAATTAAAAATCAAGGATCTAAACCAAACTTTAACATCTCCAGAGAAGCTCTGGGCTATAATCCTCATTTTGACATTCTCAGCATCAAATTCCTCCAATTCTATGAAGTTAGTGACATTAAAAATGTGTTGTCTTGCAGATATGGTAGAATTTTCATCAAAAAAGGGTTTCATTGGCCATAACCCTGAGGTAAATCAGTCAATTGAGCAGGTAAGATAAGTGGGGAAAATCTAGCCATGATTCCTGCTGAATGAAGTGTTGGATTGACAATAGGAGGGATTGGCTGAATATGCAGTGGACCAAAATTTGTAGGTATTGAAGTAGTAGGTATAAATGATGAGGTCAAGGGTGCAGATGAGAAAACTACAATTAATTGAGGTTTATTCGAGACAGGTATTGATTCTTGATGGTAGAATTGGATCCAATATTTTATGTCAAGGTCCGATTCAGGTTTAATCTCTTCAAAGAACCAATATTTCAGAGGACTAATATCTAATTTAGATAATGACTTGACCTTAGAGAGTCTTAAAGGATCAAAGACTATGTCAGATAAAGAGGTTCTAGATTTAGATCTAAACAATGACAATTCAAATTTCAGATCATAAGCTATATCTTCAAGAGAGAGTATTTTAGTAGGCAGTGAAGTAGATCTTACCATTGGGATTTTTCCTGACTGAATCTTTGTAGTTTGATATCTATGCCTCTGAAAAATATTCTCTAGATCTTCGACTGGATCAGTTTGATCAGGATCAGGATTTGCTCTAGTATATCCTCTCAAAGCCAACTCTACAATCTTGGCACTGTAATTATTGAATCATCCTTTTCTGAAACTTAACCCTATCCTCCAAAGGATCAAATTCCAATGTTTCTTGTCGTACACCTAGGGAAAATAAATATTTCGTTCCTCGGCAACAACGCCAGTATGTTATCGCTCCACCGGATCTCTAAGGCTAAGAAAGAGTCCAAACAAAGGTAACCAGAGACCAATATTTTGGCTTGGTAGCTAGCCCTACCATACCGGAGAGGGCTCTCTCCACAAATTCATAGCCAAGAGGGCTGGATGAATTAGGGTTTTAGGCTAGGTATAAGTATAGGGGTTTGTTTTTTTGATTTGGGTTGCTGGATGAGGATTAGGTCAAAGAGGCTAGGTCAGGGAAAATAAGATTAGGGTTGCAGAGATTCAATGGGGAAATGTAGGTAGAAAACATAACACTTTATGGTTTTAGGGTGAGATGGATCAGACTGACGAGGAGCTATAAAGAGCAAGGTTGAGCATGAATTCTTTCTAAACTAAAGAAGATGAACAAACTATGAAGATTTTCCCAAAACAAAGCATGAGAGATGTATTAAATTTATCAACTTGAAAACTAGCATATCATATAAATGAAATGGATCATGAAACAAAACATTCATACATAATGATACATAAGAAAAACAATGCTAAATTTCCATACCACAGGTATCCCAGAGAAATAGCTGCAACCTTTTCATCAATTTCCTGCCAAAAAATTATTACACTAGAGTCTCTGATCAATGCAACAACATCCAACCTGTGAAATGAGTCAAAAATTATGTAATATAGACCTCAAAATACCTCTCCCAACCTCACAGTTTGAATTCCTAAGTTGAGGAGGTGTTCCACCAAAAACTGAGCTGAATACGTAGAGTATAGGGAGGTCAAATTGACTCATCCCTCACTTTTTGAAAACTGATTTATTGCATGTCATCAAAAAATTTCACCTAATGTATTTACCCCAGGGTAAGTCAACCACATCATAATTAATTTTACATTCATGATTTTCATTGGTAAAAATCCCATTGACCATCGCAAACTAGAAAAACTGAGAAAATTGGAAAATATCAGCAAACTCAGAAAATTTGGCAAAAGTGTAGTGCCAACTTTAGCTCCATTTTC
The DNA here is from genome assembly GCA_034641835.2 of Pinus albicaulis. Lineage (NCBI taxonomy): Eukaryota > Viridiplantae > Streptophyta > Pinopsida > Pinales > Pinaceae > Pinus > Pinus albicaulis. The sequence goes on along the minus strand of CM076580.1, from coordinate 116,063,836 downwards.
GAGGGGGTTCCAGGTGTCCAAATTGAGCTTAGGATAGCTCATTGGAAATCCTGTCCTGTCTAGTTTCTATATCTATGCACAATTTCGAAAATGGTCAAGGTTTGACCTCCAAAACTTCATTCTCCCAAGACTAGTCAAAAGTGCAACGCCAACCTCCAAAATAGGGTAGAAATGTCATTGTTGGGGTATTTTTTGACTTTTTGACTGCCCCGTTGACCCAAAAAAGTTTTGTAAAGTGGTTTTCTTGACTGTATTTAGCCTTCTAAATCCAATGGTGGTTTTATTTTCTCCATTGGAAGTCCCTAGGAAAAGCACAATGCCTAGGGCGTTGTGCTTTTGCCAGTGCTATTGTTCAAAATTGCCAAAAACTCAAAAATTTCCAAAAATTTCAAAATTTGCCCAAATTTCTTCAAATTTTCTGTTGTGGGATGCTGATGAGGTGTACTAGGCAATGAGAGATGCCTCAGCAATAATATCAAGCTTTTCCCCTTCATTTTTCTTGGTTATGTTTTCAAGTCTTGATTTAGCCTTTTGTAGCTTTGAACTTGCAATTTTGCTTTTCTTGAAGTAGTGCTTGGCCCTATTTCTCAATATGTCATTGTCCTTGTTTTCCTTCTCCATGAGCTTATCAACATGCTGTTTTTCCCTATCAATCCATTTCTCCTAGTTCTCATTGACAATAATGGCAAATTTTTCATTCAAAGTGAGCTCATTAGCAAGCTCATCCTCCTTTTGCCTCTCTAGTTCTAGAGATATTTTTAGCCATCTAGTCCTAGGTCTTCTTCTTGGAAATTTTTCTTCTGTCTCATTGGTTTCACCATACCTCTCATAAGCCTCATCAAGCAAGGTCTTAGTTTTTATTTTCTTTTATTTTTTCCTTTAGAAGTTGAATCTCCATGATGGCCTGCACAGTCTTGAGTTGTTCATTTTCTTGCTCATAGTATGTAATGACAAACTTAGATCTCTCTAAGTTGGCCTAAAGCTCCCTGATTTAGGCATCCTTCTACTTGATAATAAATTTGGAGGCCTCATCATCATGCTGCTTATCCAAATCAACAAGGTCAAAATCAGTCTATGTCTCATGGAGGTCATCCTCCTCATGAATGGCTTCTTCATGTACATCTTCCTCTGCCATCTTTGATTCACCCTTTGGTACCTTCTTTGTTGGTGAAGACGGTAGGGCCCCTCCCACAACCTATGGGGAAAAAACCTGCCTATTCCCTCTCTAATATTTCTTTGCCATTTTTCTCATTTCAGCCTCTTTAGGCTTGCTAACCTCAACTCTGATAGGTGACTCATCTTGCTCATAAAATGGTGGTGATGGTGGTGATGGTGATGGAGTAGGTGAAGTGGACTGAGGTGATGAAATGGTAGGCACTGTGGGTTGATATGGAGGCATAAATGTAGTAGGGTGAGATGAAGAAGGCACATCTTAAACACGTGGAACTTGTGGAGCAGTGAAGATGTAATTTTCTATGAATGTGTCCCATGAAATGTTCATCTAGTTAAGTTGATGGAGGAAAATTATTTTGATCAAGGAGTGGTGGAAAATACTATTCATCTACTGGTCAGAATCTCTCTTTTGCACAATGTATGCCATTTTGTCTATGCTCCTGAAAAGATAGTATGGGATATTGAGAAATTTAACTCTTGTGAAGTGCATGAGCAGTATAATGTGATAATTGTAAAGTCTAGAGAACCTCCCTTCACAAGCGAAATACTTCATGGTGATCTTCATCATGGGGGCATACCTATTAAGAAGATAGCTGAAAGGAAAGATCCTCTTCCTCTAATTTCTATACATTGGTTTGATGAATGGCTCATAGTACTGATCCTCCAAATATTTGGATTTGAACCACCTCTTACCCATGTTTGGAATCCCTGTGGCAACAACAATGATGGATGTAGACACTGTGAAAGTCACATCTGCTAGGGTTACTTGATTTTCTTTGAGGTTTACAAAGAAGATTCTGCTAAAAACAAGGTGATGTTCTACCCTTTCAATCATTTTACAAAACTGAAGGAAACCAACATACTGAAAGCATGAAACTGTCATTGGTGAGGCTATCATTTCTATAGTGTTGGTGGGCTCCAGCCTTAGGATTCTCCCTCCTTTGTGATTTCTTCTCTTTTTTTTGTCCTCCTCCTCCAATATATCTTCCTCCTCTTGCCTATCTTCTTCCTCTTCCATATAGTCTCTGTCTTCTTCCATGGTGTCTTGGTATAGAAACCCTAGGGGAGGAAATGGGAATGGGGATAGGTCTAGGGAGTAGGGATTAGGGTAGGAAAATTTATGGAAATGAGGGAAGGGGTTAGGGAACTTTGGGGGGTGATAGGATGTCAAAATACTTAGGGAGTCAAAAATGATAATTGGATTATAGGTTTGGGGTAGTGCTTGCGTAGGAATTTTAGTGGCCTAGGACTTAGGTTTTTATGGGGAATGGGTTTAGGGATTAGGAAAGAGTAGTGTAGGAGTAGGGATGGGTTGAATAGAGATATAGGAAGGTATTGTAGGGTTTATAGGTAGTAATTTGAGAGTGAGGGAGTGATAGTAGGGTTTTCCGCTAGACCCTTAGTTAATTTTCGCATGAATAAAAACACCATAAAAATGACATTTAGGAACACAAGGAGGCAATGATTTTGTATCACTTATTTGATAAAGGAGGAAACAAGTGTTTGCTGAAATTTTGAGAGAGATTGGAGGTATTTTGATGCTTATAGTGCTCACTGGGAAAAAGCACAGTGCCTTGCCGAGGAGCGCAATGTCTGAGGTAAAAAAGACAGTGCAAAACGCTCTAAGCACAGTGCCTTTTGCCTACACGTAGCGCCACCCTCCTATGTGCAACACCAAGAAAAATGTCACCTCTGACTTTGCAATTCGACTTTTCAGGCTGAGGGAGTGCAAACTAAACCTTTGGATGTGCAAATGAGTTTGAATGGGATATCTTAGTGGTATTTATACTTCATGAAATTGATGATTTTGGGCCTTGGGACCCACTTTCTTCCTTTGTTATTCACTTAACCTTTTGAAACTTTACCCTTTACTTGACTCTTTCCTTTGACAATTGGATCTTTTGATGACCTTTGAGAATTCTTTGAATTCGAATTTTTGGTGGTTTGGCATCTTTGAAACACTGAGTTAGCAGCTTGGGATGGTGAAATTATTACATTTTTAAAGACATAAAATTACATAATGAAAATATAAAAATTACATTTGAACTCAAAATTACATGATGAAGTAAGAATTTTTCTTTACAAATCATCTTCACATGGCGAAGATATGTTATTTGATCAGCCTTTACTTGCTGGTCTTATGCAATGGAATGGATTTTTATTAGACCATAGAAACCTAATGACCTAATGAAACCTTGGAAAACCCTAAAAGACCTAATGAGACCTTGAAAGACTAAATTTCAAGATGACAGGACTGATATTAAATTTATGGATGGTGTATAGTTAGCAAGGTATGAACTATGCCAGCAAGTAATCAAATTTGAGAAAGAGTGATGTTTTTGGACTAGGGCTACCATCAGTAACTAAATTTTTGCATGACCTAGTGGAATGAATAAAAATTTTTGAGTGGGACTCCTAAAATGATATGAAAAGAGGATTTTTGATCACTAATGGCAGGATGCAAATCCTGACACTAACAAAGGGAATTCAGTATCTTGTTTTAATACATCATAAGATCAGATTAAATCTCATGGTTAGATTTTATACACTAATGCCTTGCGGGAGGAGCCAATGTGAAAAGTAATTTTCTCATACAACAAGGGTGTATATATAAACAAGGGGTGATGGTTCACCTCCCCTATGATTCTTTGACTACCCTCATGACCTTTTTACTTCCCATGAATTTTCGACTTTACATGATTCTTCATATTATATGTGTGTCCTTTGGAATTCCACTTTAAATTTGAATAACAATTTACATGATCCATAATAATTATGTGGCATAACACAACTTATGACATGACTTGATATGACATTGCTAACATGGATTGCTTGATGATGTGGCCATGTCAAGACACTGCTACTGCTTCTTGGTGTATGTCTTCTTGAGGATGCTCTTCTATTCACCCCTTCATATCTCAGAGATGAGGAGTATTCAATAAGATCAAGTCTTGAGTTGTGTTCGTATACTATCATCAATTTTCTTTCTTTTTATTGGTCTGCTTACATAATCAAATACACATGTGTCTTTTAGCATGTTTCCCCTCTCCATATCCTTCTTCATCATCCTTTCATGGTATGATAGAGGATCTGTGCCATCTGCAATTCACTCATGACGAGATAAGATGAATCTGATAAACCCCTAGTCTAAAATGGTGCATGTTGTTCCACTGATTGAGAAAAAAATGGGTTGTAGGGTAAGGAAGAGGCCCAATGAATGCAAATTTGTGTATCTCAGACAATCATGGGTGAATCTTGAGCCCTAAGAGTGCACAATGCATAATTCAGGGAGGATTGGGGAGACAAAATGTGCAGTTTTGGAACTCAATGAGCTTAGCTGCGAGGTTTTTCACTACTTGGGAAAACTATGTAGTTCTGGGAGGCATAGGAGGTCGACCCATTGTGCAGTTCATGAGCCCAAGGGATGAGCTTGAGGCTAGAGATTTCACAGTGTGCAATTAACGCTGGACTAGGAAGATGGATTACAAAATTCTGAAAGGCAAGGTCGGGGCTTGAGCACATGAAATGTGCAGTGTAGCAGTGTTGGAAGGAAGAAACTACACATTACACAGTGTCAAGAGGAAAGGTCACAACTTGAGGGTTGGTACTATGTAATGCACAATTTAGGAAGGCCGAATGAGGCTAAGTTGTTGGGGAATTTCTGAAAATTGGCTAAGTGTGGAATCAGTGAGGTTGAGGTGAGAAGTGTTATGGCTTAAATGTGACCAAACACTTAGAAAAAATGATGATACAATAAAATATATCATATAATACATTTCAACAATATTTTTCCATCAATACGACACTTTGCGGCAAATTTACAACAAGTGCGACACTAAAGATATACTTTGCGGCGACCGTGACGACACTTGTGTGAAAATGCTTAAAAATTTGGGAATGAGTGTGATAGATGTTTATATGGTTATAAAAACTCATTTGCACAAATATTACCTCTTGAAACCACTAAAACAGGCTTATACACAATATGTGACAACCAACATGCAAAAATACGACATTTTTCCTATCTTGCAAAAGGGTGCAAAACACTTAGAAAAAACACATGCAATGGTTTTTAGTGTTTGAAACGATACATGACACTGATGACATGATGGCATGGTAGTGATAAGATGTCCTTATTGATACTTATTTATTTGTGTCTTTAATAAGAGAAGCATCCAATGCTTCAACTTCATGAGATATTTGTTTTTTTCTTCATATCTAACCTCCAAAGGGTTGTAAAGAAAATGGAGTCTTCATGCAGTCTGGATCTTTGGTATTCTGTCATAATCCAGTATTCCTTAATCTTATTTTCTAATGATCATCCTTTCTCCTTATCTCCTTAGGTGTCATCTATCATTTCCTCCTTCTCCATATCCTTCTTCATCATCTTGACATAACATGGTAGAGTTCATGTATCTAGAATCCACTCATGACAAGATGAAATTAGTATGATAAGCCCATGTTCTAAGATGCTACGTGATAATCCATTAATTGAGCCAGAACTAGTGGTAGGCCAAGGGAGAGGCTCAGTGACTATGCAGTTGCACAGCTCAGGTAGTCAGGGGTGGAGCTTAAGCTTTGTGACTGCACAATGCATAGTTCAGGCTAGACTGAGGAAGAATATTTCACAGTTTTGGAGTTGAGTGAGCTAGACTGAGGGGTTGGGATCTGGTTCAACCAAATGCACAGTTCTAGAAGATAGAGGAGGTTGGGTTATTGCACAACTGCATAGTTCAGGAGCCCAAGGCTGAGGCATAAGCCTTGAGACTACGCAATGCATAGTTTTATTTTGGTTGGAGAGAAAGATTGCGTAGTTCTGGGAGACGGGACTTGGGATTAAGCACTAAGGTTGTGAAATGCACATTTTTGGGAGGTAGAGAATATGCATTGTGTAGTTTCAAGAGACAAGGTTGTTGCTTGAGGGCTGAGACTGTACAATGTGAAGTTTATGAGGGTTGGATGAGGCTAGGTTGCTGGGAATTTTCCAAAATTTGGCTAAGTGTAATTAGGGGAATTTTGAGTTCTAAAATGGGCCTCCTAAGGAAATTATAAAATAATAGTGGAAATAATAAAATAATATTAGATTACATCATTAAATTTTATAGCGAAAAAAGAAAAAAGTATTTTTTCAACTAGTATTTTCAACTTATCTCCTCATGGGTTTACTCAAATTTCAAGCGACAACACTTGTTGGATCAAAATTTTGATTCCTCATCAAAAGAGTACCCATGTTCCATACCATTTCGATGGACCCTGCTACACGAACAATGATAAATACATGAAAACATGATTTCAATCATGTTTTTTCATGTATTTCTCATTTTTCATGTAGCAGGGGGTTGGGTATGTGTTATATTATTTCCATGATTAGTTGCATGCACGGGGGGGTCACAAGGGGGGGAACAAGCCCCCCTATCCAAGGGTTCATAAGGGGCGGGTAGCCCCTTGCGCGAGGTCTGAGGTAGCACCCCAGGAAAACAAATTGGACCCTATTTTTCGGTGGGAAGACCTATCCATGGTTTTGTTCGTGGTTTTTCACATGGTTTTGGGGCATGATGGTTTTCGGCCCCTGGTATTTTGTATATCCAGTCAAGGGAACTACGGATATGTTCAAATCTAGGGTTAATGGATTGGGGTTTATGAATGCTTCAACATGTATATATATGTATTGTAACACTAAAAGGAGTATAATGAAAAATCAAGTTGGTAGTCCTGATTTGGGATCTAGGGGAAAATATCTATGTATATCTATATTATGTTTTATTCTCTCACTATTGTTTATTTTTTGTTTTTAAGATTCGTTTGTAAATAATTTCTATACAGGGTTAAAGCGTACACAGGTTCCATCGAAAGTATGCAACATGGGTACTCCTGTGATAGACCCTGTTCAATGGGAGATCTGTGGGATCGATTCTTGCAGTGAAAGAAGATGGCGAGCAGTGGAAAGATAGAGATCGAGAAATTTAATGGTCAGTGTTTTAAGTTGTGGAAGCTCAAGATGGAGGATCTGCTGGTGGATAAAGATCAGTGGATCACGGTATATTTGGGTACTAGACCAACAACAATGCCAGATGAAGATTGGAAGAAGTTGGATCGGAAGGCAAAGAGCAAAATACGATTGTGTATCTCATATTCGGTATTGTTGAATGTATCTAGGGAAGCTACGACAAATACTTTGTGGGATAAGCTAGGGACTTTGTACCAATCTAAGTCTTTGGTGAATAAATTATTTCTGCGGAAAAAGTTGTATACCCTAAGGATGAAGGATGGAGACTCGGTGACAGAGCATCTAAATGCCTTCAATACTGTGGTAAGTCAGTTGTCATATGTTGATATTAAAATCTCAGATGAAGATAAGTGCATCAATTTGTTGTGTTCTCTACTAGATTCGTGGGACAATCTGGTTATTGTAATAGGTAGCAATACAACTACCTTTAATTTTGATGGGATTGTCTCATCCTTGCTGTCATAGGAAATGAGATGGAGAAATATGGAGGGCCAGAATGGAGATGCCTTATCTGTACGAGGAAGGTCCCAAAATAGAAACAAAAATAAGTTTTTGAGTGGGAGGTCTAAATATAGAAGGAGATCTAAATCTCCAAGAAATTGTGTAAAGATGTGCTTGAAATGCGAAAAAGAAGGGCACTACAAAAAAGAATGTAGATCTAAATCTCCTGAGAAAGGAAAGGGATCTGATGATGCTCCTTTTGTAGAGGAAAAAACCACCTCAGATGAAGGCGGGGATGTGTATTTGGCTTCTTCTTCAAATACACATGTAGATCATGAGGCATGGTTGATTTACTTAGGTGCATCCTTTCACTTCACTCCCCATAGGGAGTGGTTCTGTGAGTATGATAAGTATGATGGTGGTGATGTCTTCTTAGGGGATGATAGGAAGGCCAGAATCGTTGGACGTGGAAAATTCAAGCTGAAGCTGCAAGGTGGAAGGATTAGAACACTTCCTAGTGTTCTGCATATTCCTGCATTGGCTATAAATTTTATTTCTGTAAGCAAGATGGAAGATTCAAGTGTAAAAACAGTGTTCGAGAAAGATACCTGTAAGATGGTTCAGGGAGCACTGGTATTAATGCAGGGAGTTCAGATTGGAACTCTATAAAAGCTTCATGGTAGTGTTGTCAATGATGGGTGCAACTGTTCTGTGGTTCCTGAAAGTGGAGTGGAAATATTAGTGGTCTCTAGAGAGAAGACCATGCTATGGCATCAAAGTCCTGGACATATTGGAGAGAAGGGCCTTCGGATACTGCATGGAAATGGAATGGTAGAAGGTATGTCTAATTTCTCTCTAGATTTCTATTTCTATGAACATTGTGTATATGGGAAGAAGAATCAGGTGACTTTTCCTTCTGGTGCTAAGAGGGCGAACAAGATATTACAACTTGTGCACAGTGATGTGTTTGGACCTGTGTCGGTTCCATCACTGGGTAATTCTATGTACTATGTTTCATTCATATATGAATTCTCAAGGAATACATGGATATATTTCTTGAGGAAGAAATCTGAAGTCCTTGACAGATTTAAAGAATTTAAGGCTATGGTGGAAAACCAGAAAGAGAAGAAAATAAAGGTGCTAAGGACAGATAATGGTGGAGAGTTATGCAGGAAGGAATTTGAAGAGTTCTATAAGAAGTGTGGTATAGCACGATAGAATACTACTCCATAAACACCTCAGAAAAATAGAGTTGCAGAAAGAATGAACAAAACGCTGATGGAAAAGGCAAGAAGCATGCTTAGTGGTACCAAGTTAGGACAGGAATTCTGGGTAGAGGTAGTGGAGACTGCATGTTACCTCGTTAACAGATCACCTTCAACAACGTTGGAGGATAAGACTCCACATGAGGTATGAATTGGTAAGAAACCCTCTCTTTCAAATCTGAGGGTATTTAGATGTGATGCATATGCACATGTTTCAAAGGATTAAAGGACCAAGTTGGATAATAAATCTAAAAGGTGCATCTTTATTAGGTATAAGGATGGTTTAAAAGGTTACAAGCTTTGGAACCCAGAAATAAGGAAGGATGTGTACAACCGAGATGTGGTGTTTAGAGAAGTTAAAGATGTTGTTAAACATGAAGTCCTACCAAAGGAACCTGAGAAGATAGAGTTTGAGCTAAAGGAGGATGAATCAGACTCTACAAGAGAAGAAGATTTAGAAGAAGAAGAGCCACAAAATCCAACTGTGAGAAGATCAATTCGGGAAAGAAGACAACCAGAAAGGTATAGTACATATGCTTTTTGTTCAAATTTTTCTTTAACTATCACTGATGATGATCCCAGAACTTTCAGGGAGGTAGTGGATTCAGAGGATGGAAAACTCTGGAAGGAGGCCATGGTTGATGAAATGGAATCCTTGCACAAAAATGAGGCATGGGATCTGGTGGAGTTGTCAGGTGGAAGGAAGCCCATCTGGAGAAAATGGGTGTTTAAGAAGAAGATAAATGTAGAAGGCAAGGTGGAGAAATAAAAAGCTCGGTTGGTAGAAAAAGGTTATTCCCAGTTGCCTAGAATTGATTTTGGTGATATTTTTTCTCCTGCTGCCAAGGTTACTTCTATTAGATTAATTTTATCTATTGTTGCTGCATTTTATTTTGAGGTAGAACAAATGAATGTGAAGACACCATTTCTTCATGGGGACCTAGAAGAGGAGATCTACATGAAGCAACTTGAAGGCTTTATGGTGAAGGGTAAGAAATAACTGGTATGTAGGTTAAAAAAGTCTATGTATGGGTTAAAACAGTCACCAAGGATGTGGTATGAAAAATTTGATACCTACATACGAGGACTTGGCTTCACTAGAAGAAAAGAGGATCACTATGTGTATTTTAAATTAATTGGTGACCATGTTATTTATTTGATCTTGTATGTGGATGAGATGTTTCTGATTGAAAATGAAAAATAAATTATCGAGGATTTGAAGACCCAATTGTTCTTCGAATTCAACATGAAGGATCTTAGTGATGCAAACTATATTTTGGGCATGGAAATTAAGAGAGATCAGGCAAAGACGAAGCTCTGGTTAAACCAAAGGAAGCATGTTGAGACAATATTTCAAAGGTTCAATATGCAGGATAGTAAAGCAGTGAAGGTTTCTATTCCTGTATGTGTAAATCTATCTACTGAACAATGTCCCAAGACACAAGAAGAAGAGGAGGATATGTCATGTGTTCCATATGAAAGTGCAGTGGGTAGCTTGATGTATGTAATGGTATGTACTAGACCAAACATTACACATGCAATGGGAGTATTGATTAGGTTTATGTCAAAACTAGGGAAGAAGAATTGGAAAGCGGTGAAGCGGGTTTTCAGATATTTGCATGGCACTAGTGATTATGCTTTATGCTACCAGGGAAGACCAGGATTGGATAGAGTTTTGGACATCCATGGTTTTGTTGATGCAGAATGGGTTGGAGATATAGAAAAAATAAGATCTATAAGTGGGTATGTGTTTAGCCCATTTGGAGGTGCAGTCAGTAGGATGAGTAAAAGACAGTCTGTAGTGGCTCTTTAAACTACAAATGCAGAATACATGACATCCACTCATGCAAGCAAGAAATCAGTTTGGTTGCAGAGATTGTGCTCAACTATGGGGTTCGTGCAGTGAGATATAAGGATAGAATGTGATAGCCAAAGTGAAATTTTATTGGCTTCGAACCCTGCCTATCATTCAAAGACAAAGCACATTGATGTTCAATATCACTTTGTGAGAGATATGGTTGAGGATAAAAGGGTGTTGCTGGTAAAGGTGGACACTTTGAAGAATTTTGCAAATGCATCGATGAATTCTGTGAGCACTCAAAAATTCTCTTGGTGTAGAGAAACAATGGGTGTTACAAATATGGACTAATGACTAAGCTCTCTTGTGGCCCCCCACGGAAAGAAAAAAACAAGTGGGAGAATGTTGGGTATGTGTTATAGTCTTTCCACTATTAGTCGCATGCCCGGGGGGGCGATAACACCCCTTGTACATTGCGTCGGGTACCCCCCTACGTGGGGTTCAGGGCAGCGCCCTGGGAAATTTTTTTTGGACCCTATTTTTCGATGGGAGGACCCACCCATGGTTTTGTGCACGGTTTTTCACATGGTTTCGGGGCATGATGGTTTTCGTCCCCTAGTATTTTGTATATCCGATCAAGGGAACTACGGTTATGTTCTAATCCAGGGTTAATGGATTGGGTTTTATGAATGCTTCAACATGTATATATATGTCTTGTAACACTAAAAGGAATATAATGAAAAATCAAGCTGGTAGTCCCGATTTGGGATCCAGGGGAAAATATTAGCGTATATATGTTTTATGTTTTATTCTCTTGCTATTGTTTATTTTGTGTTTTTAAGATTCATTTGCGGATAATTTTTGTACAGGGTTAAAACCTACACAGGGTCCATCGAAAGTATGCAACATGGGTACTCCCTGGATGAGGAATTAAATTTTTCATCCAGTGAGTACTCCAACTCGAAATTTGAGTAAAACATTAGGGCGATAAGTTAAGAATACGAGTTGAAAAAGTAGTTTTATTATTTTATTATTTTTTAATATTTTTACTTGTTTACTCCAAAAATGGTGAATCATCCCCCATGGTTGACATCATCATCTTGAATACTATTGGTTCTTATAAATTTTATTTTGGTTGTACAATTTTCTTACGAGGCCCATTTTAGACCTCAGAATTCCCCTAATGGGGATCAGTGAAACTGATGTGAGCAGTGATATAACTTGACAGTGATCACACACTTAGACACTTATAAAAACAACATATATCATCTAGAACATATGAAAACATACTTCCCTTAATGTGACAACATTTGCGACAACTTACGACAAGTGTGACACTAAAGATATACTTAGCGATGATAATAACGACACTTTTGCAAGAGTGCATTGAAATTTGAAAATGAGTGCGAAACATGCCTACATGATAATAAAAACTCATGATCACAAATATTTCCCCTTGAAATAAACCAAAACTCCACTTTGCATGATAAGAGGAAATTCCCATGCCAAAAGATGAAACTTGCTATATGAAGATAAAAGTGCGAACGACACTTGCGATATGTGAACGATAGTGAAAGTGACACATGTCAGGGAAAAGATAACATGAATATGACAGTAATTAGAGTGAAGGAATGTGAAAGAGACAACCGAAAACATGAAAATGACACTCGTGAAAATAAAGCTGCACGGAAGTGACAGCTTGCAAAACTCACTGAAATTGAAGTACAAATGTAGCTAGAATGTGAGAAACTGTCTTTGTCAGTGTGCATTGACTGTCGACATGGATTGGACATCCCACATGTATAATCTTGATGGAACATGCTATGCTTGTCCAATCTTGCGTAAAAGAATGCGCTCATGCACTTTTTACAGACTGATCATGTGTGAGCAAGTGAATTTGACACTTCCGATCCAAGAAGGGAGCTCAAAAGCATCAATTGAAAAGAATTTATATAGAACAATCGATCACTATATATACAATAGGCTCCAAAATTTGAGTGTACACAAAATTTTAGAGGGTGTTTTTCGTAGAGAAAACACTTGGAAACACATTGTCTAGTTCTTCAGGAAGTATTGATTCATTGTTTAGATTACCATGGCTTCCCCACTTACCACATGCATAAACGTATTCCCCATCATTCCTTTAATTTTTTAAACACGAACATAAGACCAACGATAACATAATGTTTTGAATCAATATAGGGTGATGAAGTTCACGAGCTTTAGATTTTTAGAGTATAGTTTTTCATCTCTGGTGTTTCTTTGTTTCTAGTCGGCCTAAAATTACCTCGATGGAGTCATTTTAGGAACACAAACATTTTCTCTTCTAACAACGAGCCTGGATAGTACCTCGGCGAAGTTTCTTGCTTCACCTCTCTGCGCAGGAAGCCTTTCTCTTCTTTTGCCTTTATTTATTTATTTATATAGGATTGTGCATCTACACTTATTTATTTCATGGGCAGAAGAGGGATCCTGACTTATTGAGATCAAGACAGGTTTTCCCTTCAGAGAAGCATATATAAGACCTCTGATATTGGTTTGCTCATTTATATTTACCCCTTGTCCTTCTCTACTTGATTGGATCAGCATGAAGACACTAAAACATAAAAACTCAAGTGTAGGCATGAGGTTTCCAAAATAGACATGGCGATCATGGTTCAACACGAGTATTTCTTAACGCAAGGATTATATTTTCCATTGGAACATCATCCACCAAAATATGTAACCAAGACAAGGAAGAAGGACATAGATTTTACCAAGTATTGCAATGTCACAAAGTCCTTTTCTATTTTTCCACATTCCATTTTGGGCCAACAAAGCATCTCCATGCAAGGTCTTACCTATAGAACAAAAATAGAAGACAAAATATAACCAGAAAGACAAATCAAAGCACAAGAAAAAGAGGCTAAACCAAAGCATAATGCAAGAAAAAAGTAATAAAATACAAGAGAGACTAAGAGAAAAAACACGGGATGAATGAAAGAGAGGGAAAACTAGGATGCAACTAATCCTAGTCCTATCCTAACAGCTAGACGGTCGGGGTCACATATAATGAAATTTATAATGATGCCGCCATAGTTGCTCGCAGCCTGGGGTCACATATAATGAAATTTATAATGAGGCCACCATATTTGTTCCCGACCTGCATCCACAAATATGTGAAAAAGAAAAATAGATATAAAGTAATGTGCAAAGATAAAAAGTTGAATAACTTGAACAAAAATTGAAGGTCTTTCCTGTCAGCAGAAAGATAGGCCATAGCCACTTCTTTTAGCCAATTTATATTCTTACCTATTTGATGAGAACCATAATTCAACAAACCTCTGAAGCTTCCTTCCAATGTGTCTCCATCTGCACCGAACTCCTTAACAAGCGTGAGGAAAAATAAAAACTTGTTATTTGTGATGGAGCTTGCTAGGTAATATTTTTCTAGCCATTCAACGATTTGATTGTAAAATTCATGGCGATCCTCTTGAAAACATTGAAATATTTGAACAAGTGAATTTTCAATTAGAGGCTCAGGATTATGATGGGAATATTGTGAGGTAAAATGGATATGATCATATTCAATAGTCATGTTGATACAATGAGGACATGACATAACCATCAATGAAGGATAAAGTGCCTCAACTACTTGACAAGTATCTGAATAGTGAAATGTTGAACCATTAAGATTAAAATATGTAAAAAATTGTCATTGGATGTGCTTGTGGGAAAATGATAAGCTGAATTATAGTCATCAAAGACAAAATAATTATTAGATGGTTTTTTAAGGCATCAGATTCCTAGTTTGTAATTAATGAAGATAAATAAATTTAAATAGCTATATGAATGCTCTAAACCATAGAATCAATTTCCTCGCATGCCGAATGTGACAAACTATTTCTTTGTAACTAGTAACACACTACACTAGCATTGTAGCCATTGAAAGAAGTGAAAATAAATGATGGTACAACAAAAACATGAAACCAATCAAGATGCAGTGAACGAAGAATAATTTTATTCACACAATAGCTCGTGCATTCATTATCACTCAAGAGGATTCCAAGTGTGATGAAGGGAAATATATATAGTACAAAATTCACAAGAAAACCTAGGAGATGACTATCAAGAAATGAATCTGATAGTAATGATTATTTCGGCCAAAGATAGTATTTGAAACGATCAACTTCAGAATTCCATGATTCTATGAGAGAGACACTTCCCAAACTGGAGTTTGATGTGAGAGATTTGCATGAAGATGAATCAAATAAATAATATTCTTTAATCCGATCAGAAGTAAAGTCTTGAAAGTTTGAAAAATTACATTCAAAATACCAAAAAAATTTCCAAAAGAAATTTACATCGAGTGAAACCATGAAAAGAGAATGATTTTGTGAAATAAACCAGATTAGACTTAGTTCAGGGGGCTTACTAGAGTTGTGATATCCTAACATAACGATCAATGAGAGTTGAAGTGTCTCGACTTCCTGAGAAGTCTCGGAACTTTCAAGGATTGTAAAATCACATTTTGAATACTGAACCAGATTGTGTATGGTGTGAGGATAACTGCTACCACTGGTTTCAATAAGACCACTACTCACTAGATGGCATCCATATTTATCATTGATTTGACCATATTATTGAAATTCAACAACCAAATTACTCAAGTTGAAATATTATTCTGATCACAATTTCAAAGATGAATGAATCGAGGAAATTTCATGAGAAAACTGATTTGAATAGTTGTCTTCATGCAAGGGAAGATATGATGATTAATCAGAAGAGTACTTAAAGATTTTACTGTTTTAATTTGCATCATGGATAATCTCACCACCTTGTGCTAATTGAGATGTTAACTCATCGTATGAAGAAGTTGAAGGGCATAGAGTATCTCCATCGCAAGTAGATGTATCATAGATGGTAGAGCAAAAGGGATACTGAGATGAAGAGGAATTTTTGATAAGCACATCTTCTTCAATCGAATCAAATTATGGATCTAAATTAAAATATTCATTAGAAACTAAAATATCAGCTAACACACCTGGGCATTCGTAATTGCATACACTAATAAAGGAATCATCATTGGAATAATTATTTCCCAAGGCTACAAATTGAATAAAAGAGTTTCTTACATTTGATTCACTACTGAGATTAGAAGATTGAAAATCATTCAAGAATGAAAGTGTATCATCTTCACATGGAGGATTTTGGAAAATAGAAGAAATATTGAAAGCATATTCACCTTCCTGCTCCTCTACCTGTGTAATGTGACTGCCTTGTATTTTATCACAGTTTGAACCAACAACTCGAAAACCAAGAGAGTATGAATAACTAGCTGGTGGAGCATAGTGATCAGGAAGATCACGATACAAAGAGTCATGGAAATTAGATGATAGAGGATAAAATAAATCTAGATCATATTTGAAACTAGAGTTATGAATAATAAAGTCATCTTGCAGAACGAAGGAGTTAATATTCATCGTAGGGTTCATGAGCCATTTTGGAATTTCCTCCAATGAAATTGAATCATGAAAAGAGGAAGAACAATGAGAATATGGATTTTTATTTGTGGATTTCCCAACTTTACAAACATTGCAAGGAGGCACCCACATCAGGACTGGAAATGGATGAGGACAAGGAACAAAATAAATAATAGGCTCCTCTTATGAATTTAGAGGTGTCTCGCGATTCACAAGAGTTGGGAAAGTGAAAACATTAGGAGGTTTAGATTGAAACTGATTTAGATAAATCTGAACCAAATGTTCAAACTTTTGCTTACAAAAATTATGATCCATATCTTCTTTAGGGAATTCATAACAAAGGTGAAGGGATCAATTAGAGAAATCCACAACTCATTCATCGAGCTCCATCCTAAGTTGACTAATTATTTTGTGAACATCTCGTAATCATACCAATCAAAATCTTGGTGAAGCTCCTTATTAAATTGATGAAAAGAGTGAATGGAAGCGGATCGTAAGGTATGACACCAATTATTAAAATGACCTTAAAGAGTGAGGGTGAATAGAATACACATAACATATTCATCATTGACTTGGAAAGTTTTACAAAATCGAAGAAAATCATTTATGGGTCTGGATAAAAATATACCACCCTCGCCCTTAAACTTGAGCTGAGACAAGGCATGAACAAGTTCTGCGGAGATTTAAAGTTTTATAGGAGGTAGGTTAGAAAAACACGTCGGGATAATGATTTTGGAAAGAGTCATTTATGATATGAGATTCAAAACGGACTCAATGGGCTCAACTTTTCATCTAGCCCTCCTTTTAGCGCCATTATTGACGGTGCTAGAGATCCGTAAACCAAGGGGTCTCCTCGATGTGAAGTCCCAATTAGACCTCATGTT